>VDFB02000008.1:357206739-357328263 GCA_007258455.2 Sequoia sempervirens
CCTAATACAATTTCCAAACCAATCACACAAGGTTTCTTTGCAACATTATGGAGAATCATCAAATTGACCTATGGAAGGGCTACTAGAATTAGCCCTATTTTACAAATGAACTACCTCACAAACACCTTCCCTTCACAAAATCACACCAAATAGTCAAAATTCATGTGTCATAACTCCAAATTTCATAATTTTTTCCTATATTCAAGGCTTCTAGGGTGATGCTCCAGCAAACCCTCCAAAATACACCCAAAACCCTAGGGTTTTCTGTATTTTGACAATTTTAGGCTTCAACATCTAAACCAAAGTACCAAACACCTCTATTTAGGTCTTCACAAGCCTTCCTCATCATTACAAACTTAATTACATCATTAGTTCTCAAAAACCCAACACAAAACCTTAATTGTCACATGGAAAAGATGCTTTGTTTGACCATAGGAAATCAACATAGTCCACACGCCTTGCTTTCTTTTATTTCAAAAACATCCTATCATCTACCCTAACATTAATAATTTCAATCCACATATTAACAAGTTAGAACAGTAGGTGGATTGACATTGTGATCTCACATACACAAGATCAGGCTGCTTCAGAGTATTAAAGAGAACTTCCACAAAAAATAAACTTGAGACTCTCAAATAAAGTTCCTTTGATAGATAACTCTTACATGTTCAAAATACATAAATATTGAGGACCTTTACACACTTGTATGGGTTAAGCAGATTTAAGAAAGTTTAGAGAAAATAAAGGAAACATATTAAAATTTAAGAAAGAGCATTGTATTTCTCGTGAGTGCTTCAATACAAAAAAAATTCCCCCTCATTCAAGCCTTCTTGAGGCCTTACATAGCTTTTCCCATCCTCCTCTAACTAACCAAGTGCTTTACAACAAAATTTTAAACTACTAATGATTGTTGGAGGCTTAATTATGCCCTTTTACACAATTTATCACATTTACAAATATATTGCAATGTTTGCACCTTATGACCCTTAAAACCATACCAATGGCTAGGAAATAGCTTTATTACCTCAACAAAACTCAAATCTTGCATCTCCCTAGATACAAACTAAAGAATTTTCCTTCAAACACTACAAGAACACTTTAAGTTCAAGATTATCATTTCACCCTAAATGACTCGAGATTCTTCCAATTACATTATGATTGGTCCTTTTAGACCTTGTTAAACCTAAATAAACACAAAACACTTCTATACCAACGTAGACACCCATTAATGACTCCCTTTGACCTTCAAACATGGAAATTTGCAACTAGGTAATTAGGTGCTCCTGCACCAAAGGCTTATTTGAAAGGATGTGATTGTCCATGTGAGGTTTCTAATAACCCTTCAAACAATGAGGGTGACACTGATTGAGAGGGTGATTATTATCCCCTCTCCCATGTACCATCAAGGAATTCTGATAAGAAGGTAGTGACAATTTCTCCAGTCCCACCACGAGCAAAACGTGGGCGAGTATCCTCTGAGGTTGATGACTCAGAGTGATGACTCTACCCTATTTTTGTTCTTGATGAAACCATGCCCTTTCTGTTAGGATTTTCCCATTCAACACTCATGTAATTTCTTGTTTCGAGTGTTGATGTGGAATATTTTCAGGCTGGTGTGTAGGAGAAGTGCTAGACTACTTGACCATGGTAAAATGTATGTTGTTTTTGGATGATATACAAGTTTGTGCTGGAGCTACTATTGGAGAATCTTCTTTGGTCAACAAGGATGAGGATTCAACACGGTTGCAACAAACTTTTCTTTTTGCGGGGCTAGCATGTCTTCATTCAGGGAATATGGAATGTGGTCTTTTACTCTTCTATTTTCCTTAAATGATTGCATGTAACTAACTAGGAATGTCTCAAATTTTGGTAGAAATGAAACAAAATGTAAATGTAATTAAGCTTGATGCTTGCTGCTCCCTTGTTCTATAAAAGGGATATCAGGGCTTGTTACATGTGTCAGATTCTAAAGTCTCAATAGGGTTTTAGGGAAAAGCTAAGTTTAGGAAGGGAACTTTAAATAGAATATTGATAATAGGCCAGTAGTTTCTCTTGGATATGAAATCTTGTATGTATTTATCTTAAATAAGTTTTATAGAAATTATTGATATTGAAACAAATATTAGTCTAGAAATAGATACTCTCCTATGTATGTTCCTTACAAGTTATGAATGAGAAATACTAATGGTGTTATCATTTGTCTTTAGATATTTCATTTCAATGTATTAATATGTTTTTAGCTTTAATTCAAGGAGTTAATTAAAATGCTTGAATAGGGTTATAAACTTTGTAAGGAATTTCTTAGGATTATTAAGACGTAAATGTTTCAGGCACAGTGAGCTTTCATAAATGCAAAGCAATATGAAAATAGTCAACACCTTTCTAAATTGAGTAATTTGTAAATTATTGATCCTTATATATTTGAATCTGTTGCTCCAATCGATGAGTCACTAGTCATTTTGTCAAAAAATATTACATAAAATGAAAAAATGGTGCTCCTGGCCCTAGACTTAAGATAAGACAATATTCAATTAAAAATATTTCCAAGGATAGTATAGGTGGAATTATGCCCAATTCCTAGCAAATAATTATTGACTCACTTGAAAATCTGTCAAATCTTTAGTGAGATGGATTTTATTTGTAATAAGTAGGAATTAATCTATGTATAAATGTGTTACTAATAAAATATAGTTCATGAAAATACAATTGGGATCACCCTCCTAGGTTTCACAGACCTTGAAGTGAAGGAGTATGGACCATAAAATCATGTGCTTGTTGTGTTGGCCACTAACCTAGTAGTTCTTTATCATAGGAGTTGGCTACTTTTTAGAGAATTGCATGGTTCTGTTGGAAAAAATCACCAACATAAATGGTGACTCTACTAGGGATACTTTGAATCTCTAGCTATAGACTATCAGAGTAAAAAATTTGGTGAATCTGAGCATCTAGTTCAGATACTAAGGAATTTTTAGATGTGTAAATGTTTCTATTGAGAAAGTTTCAAAGGACATATGTGTGACTCTGTTGTGGGAGAAAACCTAGAAGGACATTCATATTCAAAGGAGGTTCATATTGTTTGAAGTTCAATCCTCTGTGAAAAGAGGTGGCGACTCTGTCTAAAGAACCTCATGAAGATGTGAAGAATGTTTCAGATTTCCACACATTTCTAGTCAAGAAGAAGAACCCTTTGTCACAACATAACTAGGTATTCATCAGTTTTTGGTTTTCAAGAAAGATAAATCTGTATATAAAAGCCATATTTGTAAGACTTGAAAATTTGATTCCCTATTGAGTGAAAATAAGCACTAAGAAAGGGAATAAAAATCATAGGCTTGCATACTTCTGTATTACTAAATGGAATATTTATTTATAGAGCTATGTATGCAATGTTCTTGAAGAAACACATGTAGAAGATCTTAAGCAAGTTGAGATAAAAATTTGCATTATAAAAGCTTAAGATTTTGTTGTAAAAGAAGTTCAAGTTGCCATGTGTAATTGCATAGTATAAGAAGGCTTCTAGAGCTATAAGAAAATGTATCATCAACCTATGCATCCCTGTGTGGACCCAAATGTAACAATGCATAATGCTCAGCCCTTGTCATATAATAAGAGAAGTTTCAATAATGAAAGATATAGCCCCATCAATTTCAGTGGCATTAATGGTTACCCAAATGTTATTCCATTTGAAATAAGAAATGAGCTACCAAAATTTAGTGGTGCAAAGTGTGAATTAGCCAGTAAGCATTTTCAACAATTCAACAATTTAATGGATGATTTTGAAATAGATCATGAGGTTGATTGTTCTATCTCTAAAAGGAGATACAAGAAATTGGTTCTTTGATTTACCAGCATGCTCTATCTATTCTTCGAATGAGTTCAGAGCAGTGTTCATGGAGTAGTTTGGTGAAAGAATTAGTGCTAGTTCATTGCTAAATAAATTTATGAGCATTGAGAAAGAGGACGGCGAGCTGGTCCCAACATTTAACCGAAGATTTGCTAGAACATTGAAGGATGTTCCTAAGATTTTGGGACTAAGTGATGCAATATGTTTGGTTGTGTATTTGGGAGCTTTTGATAATAATATGAGCTATATGTTGGGAAATAAGGATCCTAAAACCTTATGTCAGGCATATGGGATGTCCATGAACATTGAAAACAACTTCAAATATGGAATGCAAAGGAGTTATGTATCTACAAGTGTTTGTTGTCCTAAGGCACCAAATATTGATGAAAGGTGTAAGTTAAAAATTAAAAATGAATATCAGAACACTTACACCCCCATTGTTTTAGTTTACACATCATTCCATAATGTCGATCACATAGGGGTATGTGCAAGATCATGATGGGCCAAAAAGTGGCAATATGATGGGTATGTCGCTGACAACTTTTTTTTACCCAAAATTGATTAAACGAAAAGGGTTTTTAAAGGAGATTCTCAGCTCTCCACCAATATAATTTATTTTTTACTTTGAATTTAATAAGTAATTATTATTCATTTTCTATTCAAATTACAACTAAAGTCCTAATTGATAGATTGATTGAAACATATCTATAGCTTTCAAATGGTATCACATTGTTTGAATCCAAAACATGCGTCACATTCTATGGTTCACATACTATAGCATTAAAAAAAGAAAAATTAAATTTCATGAAGTTTTGACCAAGTTAAGGTGGTCAGACATACGAGTTTTTTTATTTTTTTAAAAGTTGTAATAAAAAAATCATATTTAATTATTTACCTAGAAAAAAATTACAAAAAAATATGCATCACATCGAGACATGAGTCCTCTACTTATATATAAAATCTTATAAAAGAATATTATCATTTTATTGTGGTTAGGGTGGTCAGACAGACACCTACTTCTTATTTTTTCCTTGAAATTTAAGTACTACTGCATTAAAATTTCAAATTTTCACCAAATAGATTTTTTTTTTTAAACAAACCTATTAGTTTAGAAACTACATTCAATTTTCTATAAATTCTATTCTTACATCAAGTTGCCTAACTCTAATTTTTTTGATTTTTTTGCTACTTAAGGGCCTATTTTTTCCATGATGATCTTGCACATACCTATAGAGCCCCAAACACATTGTCAAGAAGATGCATGCATTTGTGATCATACCATCTCTACTCAAGCCCTTTATTGCATAAGGAAACATGAAGGAGAATCATCACATGATCTCTATGCAAAATTTATGGATACTCTCACTGCAATCCCTGAGTGTCATAGACATGAAAATTTAGAATGCATTGATTTATTTTATGAATCTTATGAACCAAGTTTGAGTGCTCTTCCAAAGGAGTTGAAGCCTATTAGGCTTGACCAAGTGTATGAATACTTTTCTCTTTTTTAAAGGATTAGAGATGATCATCAAAAGGATATCATGTTTTCAATCCATGATGATGATGTTTCTGCTGCTCCATATGAGTCAAGTAGTGAGATATCAAATGAAGAGGAAGAGAGCAGAGAAAATGTTGAAAATGTATACCTCAGTGAAGCAAATGAAAGGTGTGGTTTCAGTTCTTCTAAAAATTCTAGTACCTATGATCCTATGGAAGAGGTAAGACTAAGCATTCAGTTTGATAATTCTGAACATAGTTGAAATATTGATGAGTCCTCTTGCTATAGTAATAATGATGACATTGAGTATGGTAATTTTTTTGTGGATTGTGATTATCCTCATAAAGTAGAGATGGAATCATTTGTTGTAGATAAAAAATGTGCTAATATTGATGGAAATGCATGTTTGTTTGAAAAGGAATAACTTTCTTCCTGTGAAGAAATTTCAAATGTGTATACTAAACAATCTAAGGATGGGAATGAAGTTGAAAATGCGTCTATATGCTCTTCTAGTGATTACAATGAATTTGAGTGTAATGATGACATGGAAGATTTAGATCTTCATTTTGAAGAGACTAGAGCTTTTATGACAGCAATGAATGTAAGGGAAAACCCCTTATTTGATGAGTCTCTATCTACACTAGAGATAAGAAATGATAGTCCCTATTGGTGGAAAGATAATCCACTCTTTGTTAAAAAAAATTATGAAGCATCTGATACAAAATTAGGATGGGGTCTTGAGCAAAAAAGAGAAAAACATTGATGAGTTCCTCAAGGGAATTTCTTATGAATGTTTTACATTTGATACAAATGTTGTTGACAAGGATGAGTATCATGATGCCAACTACTTAGAAGAGTCTGAACACTTTTAGTTCACAGTTCAGCTTGGAGGCATTTTGATCAAGCATGACAATGAAATGAATAATAGGGAATGTTATTTTCAATATGCATATGTGTCATATGATAATGAAATCATTAATTTTATGCTTGATTATACAGTAAAGAATAACAATGTTAGGCTTAGAAAGGTTGTGAGAGATGTTAATGGCAATAATTGTAATCAAGAAAATTCTCACTTGTTCAAAAGAGGCCTCACATTTATTTTGGCAGGAATAAAATCACTCTTACTTCAGTGGTACAACAAGGAAAAATGTGGATGGAAGGACATTGGTTCTTTTAAGAGGTTGGTTTTTGACAGAGGTAGGACCTTACCTAAGGTTTGTGTGGCTTAGTGCCACCAATCAGGAGATAAAGCCTAATTAGACTAAAGGGTGCATACTACAATTTGCATCTCTGAGGGAATTTTTGCATTGGTGAGGTGGAGATTGGATCTCCATTTTTCAGGTCCTTTTGGACTGTGTAAATCTTGTACTTATGTTGTTTCTTTTGATTTATTCTTGTGCCTGGTATGCTTCACCCAAAATTTTGGAATCTCACCATGCCTACACGAGGCATGCATCCCTAGTCAGAGCCACTGATGGAACCCTCAAAAAATTTATTTTTCCATTTTAAATCCTTATTACATTTGGATGTAGGGTTTCTATCCGAGGGTTTAGGGTTTTATTCATTACAAATGCTTATAGGGTTCTATTGGTTCATTGACTACATATTACCCATTTCCAGTCATTTTAAAAAACATCTCATGTCATTCACTGTCATCTGGTAACTGGTCCCTCAAGCCTAAGTCTAGGTCTTTCCATTTTTAAAGGTTAAGTAAAGGATCTTGTGGCCTTTACATCCTTTGTATCTCATGATTTAAAAAAAAAGGAAGTCTCAAGTCTATTATTCTCATGTCATCGTAGAGAGTCCCCTCTTTTAGAACAACTTAAGTGCGTGTGTTCAAATTTTTCACTTAAAGCCCTATGGCCCTTGTCACTATATTGCTCATCGCTGATTTATTCATAGGTACACACCTTGAATTAGCAACAAGCGATGGAATGGTGTTTTCTTCGACATTGCTCAACACTAATGTATTTTGATTCTTCGAAGTTGTAATAGTGTTGAGCGATGCTAAGGGCCTTTTGATCTTATCGTTCATCGCAGATGATCATAAAATGATAAATTTGGATCACCGATGAGCGATATGATGTAATATCGCATGATCACGGATATGTTTTGAATGTAAAACCCACATTAGTGATACACGTATCACCTTGTGAGCATTGTAAATCCTCTTATTGCTAATTGCTCACATAGTGTATGAGGAGAATTAGTGATGAACGATGGTCTTATGTTTTATTGCACATCTCAAATTCATTTCAGAACTTCAGTTATAAATTAGAAAGAAGCAATGGTGTCCTCTAAAAAGTTTTTATGTCCCTAATTTGATATGATCCTATGAGTGATGTCTTTTGTGCCCTTTAGTCTTATGCAGGTGCACATGTCTAAATCTGGTGCCTCCACTACATGTCCTGTTGCCAATAAGAGCTTAGGTGCAGAGTTTGAATTAGTGATACGCGATGGAGGGACGAATGTGATCAAAGGACAAGCTATAGAACCAAGGGCTAAATACCATATCGGGGATGTTTACATTGTTGATGAGGCCTATAAAGGGTGAGACATATCTATGATAAGAGATGACTATTGATGGAATGAGCAATGTGACATGAACCTAAGGATTTAACATAAAGCAAAAGGGATAGGGAGACCCTATTTCCCCCATTCTGTTTACTATCTTGGCTAAAAGTCTAGGTAGATATATTAAAAAGATTATTGATCAAAGATCCCTTGTTGGCTTAAGACCTTCTTCTTCCCCTCTTACCTATTCTCACCAGTAATTTGTTGATGACACCATTCTTATGGGAAGATCTACGGTGACTGAAGCTAAGACTTTTAAAAAAAATCTGAATCTTTATGAATCTACTTCTGGGCAAGTTGTCAATAGAGCTAAGAGTTCAATTTTTTTATCAATACTCCGAAGTATAGACAAGTCAAACTTGCCTGAATTCTTGGATGTCGTGTCGAGTCTCTTCCGTCAACTTATCTTGGCTTACCTCTTTGTTCTAAACCTTCGGAATCGTTCTAGATTTCTTTGGTTGAAAAATTCAATAAGAAGTTATCGGGTTGGAAAGGAGCTATTCTAAGTCAAGCTGGAAAAGTCCAACTCCTTAAGGCTTCTCTGTAAAATCTTCCTACTTATGCTCTCAGTATATTTAAAATTCCTGCTAAATATGCTGAGACCATTGAAAAAATTCAGAAAAGGTTTTTATGGTTTGGAGTTGAGGATAAGAGGAGATTGCCACTTGTTGGTTGGGATCTAGTTTGTAGACCCAAATCAAGGGGAGGCCTGGGTTTAAGGAAAATTAAAGTTTTGAATATGTCCCTTCTTGCTAAACAGATCTGGAGAACTCTTACTTTAAATGGAGAATGGCGGGATATCTTAAAAGCTAAATATTTAAATAATTATGAGTCTTTAAATGAAATTTTAATCTCTTCCTCTTTACCTTGTGGGTCTGTGTGCTGGAATGATATGGGAAAAGGAAGAAAGCTCTTGGAAATGAGAATTGAATGGATGATTGGAAATGGAAATTTTGTCAAATTTTGGGAAGACAGATGGCTTTTTAGAGATCCTTTAATTAGAATAGAGAAATTTAGTAAATGGATGAGTGATTGCAAAAATGAATTTGGAGTCTTGGTTAAAGATTATTGGAGGAATGGAGATTGGGTTGATTTGATTTCTATCAGTCCAGATCTTGGCCCTGTTCAGTTAGCTTTCAGAGCCCTTAGACTAGCTCAACACCAGGTGGAGGATCATGTTGTTTGGTTAGACAACCCATTTGGTCTTTTTTCAGTTGCTTCTGCCACTTCTTTGTTGGATAGTCTGAAGGAGCATCATCCTTCCTGGGCTAAGGCTTGGATTAATCATCTAACCCTGAAAATCAATATTTTCTACTGGATAATGCTACAGAATAAGATCCTTACTTTGGACAATATTGGAAAAAGAGGAATTCAATTACCAAATAGATGTTATATGTGCAGGAACAAGGCCGAGACTATTAATCATCTTTTTCTTCATTGCCCTTTTGTGTCGAATATTTGGGATAAATTACTGGGGCTTCTTGAGGTGGTGTGGGTTTTCCCTGCTTCTATCGAAGATTTCTTCATTCAATGGAAAGCTCCTTCAAAAAATCCTTTTGTGGGTAAGCTATGGTCTTTTATTCTTCCTTTTGTGTCTTGGAATATCTGGAAGGAAAGGAATAATAGAGTGTTTAGGGATAAAGAGATGTCGGAAGGGGATTTGTATGCTAAAATTGTAAGGGCTATAAAGGAAATTTTATCTTTAATTCCTGGAAAAATGTTTGAGAAAGCTTTCTGGTCTCCCTTTGATGTTGCTATGGCTGAAAAGTGGAATTCAAAATTAGTTGGATCAAAAATCCTTAAACCTGGAGGTGTGGGAGGGATAATGCTATTTGGTCTATGCTACCCTTGGGCTGGATGAAAGCCAACTTTGATGGTACGGCTAAAGGGAACCCTGGGAAAGCTGGCAGTGGGTGTGTTTTAAGAGACAACACTGGGGCTTTTATTGCACCTTTTGTTGTGGACATTGGAATTCAAACTAATCATGTTGCGGAAGCTATTGGGGATTTTCACGTGGTTAGCCTAGCCCTCAAGACCAACATGAAATATCTTTGGTTGGAGGGTGATTCATTGAATATAATAAATTGTATTCTTGGGCTTACCCCCCCCCTCGTGGACCATTAAAAAATGGATCAAAGACACACAAACTTTATTAAGTAATTTTGATAAAGTGAAAGTGTCACATGCTTATAGAGAAGCCAACATGGTGGCGGATTTCTTCGCCAATGAAGGGATTAAGAAGGGTGGGGAAAACACATGGAGGAAGAATGATAACCTCCATCCTGAAGTGAAAGCACTAATTTATTATGATTCAGTGCATGGGAGAGAAGGAAATCTTAGTCATGATGAAATAGATAAAGGTCAGGTACATCGATCTCATTAGATTTGATGGGACAGACGTCACTTTCTTTTTTAAGAAGTCTACGGCATGCTTTCTGGGTATTCGACAAAAATTACCTAAACGTGACCCAGAGCAACTGTTCAGTGTGGTTTTACAGTGAGCTGACTATGGGAGGAGAAAGAAAACACGTGGAGCCGAGTAATTTCCAGGAGCACAGAAAGAATGCTAAAGCTTGGGAAAGAATAGAAAAGGGAGGTATAGTCCCTTATCTGGAAAAACTCCATGGTACAGATGAGGGGATGCTGGACTATTTTGTTAATAACTGGAAAAATGGAGAAATTGTGTTGTTTGGCAGGACTGTTAAGCTGAGTGAGGACTTGATTGGGGAAATAACTGGTCTCTCGACCGAGGGTGTTAAATTCTATCGAGACCGACGTTTCTCTAATGAAGTGGTAATTAAATTTCCCAAAAAAGATAAGGAGAAAGTGAAGATGGTTAAGGTTGCTAATAGCTACTTTGATGTGGAGTCCATCAAATCTATCTAGAGGAAAGTTTTGAGAGTCATCATGGAATATATTACGGTTGATGGGCGCTTTACCAGAGTCTATGGTTACCACTTCGCCATTCTAAATCATTTTCGTCATAAGGTTCGTATATCTCTGCCTTTTTACTTATTTTCCTCTTTGAAGAATTGTCTCGATGATGTGGAAAGAAACCCTAGGAGGAATGCTATTATCCACCCTGGTCTTATCAGGCTCATCTTTGAGTATTTTCAAAATTTACCTGCTCTGCCTAAAACTGTTGAAATTGAAGAGTTGGATGATGAGGAGACCGAAAGCAGTAGGGAACTTGAACTCTGGGCCCCTCCCCCTGCTCATGTTCTTGTTGGTCCTGATACCATTGCTCCCCAGTCCTTGTCATGTCAGAAAAATATTAAGTGTCCTGCCCCGCTGTCTTGTCCTAAACGGCAACCTTTGCAAGAGTGCCCTAGTCTGGATTTTGTCTCACCACTCTGTCTTAACCCCCAGTCATCTCCTATTTGCCCTACTCTAGGGTTGTCCCCTGGTTTTAAAGGTAACCCTGTTATGAAACTAGTTTTGTACTCTGGAAACTCTAAGGAAATCCTTTCTGAGAAGCCTTTGGTTAGTAAGGATTCGGCCCCTAGTGCCCCTGCTTCTAGAAAACTTGGGAATGATAATATGGAGTCCCCTATTCAGGATGAAGTTAACTCTGCCTTAAACAAGCTTAAGTCTGAAGATTTGGTTAATATAGCGGAAAAAAGTACGGGTGGCCTTTTTACCGTTCTCAATTGGACCTAGAAAGAAGTTTGTGACTTGAAGGACCATGTCACTGATCTCAGCAACAAGGTTATGGATTTGGAACAGAAGATCAGCTAGCTCAGTAGAGATAATAATGAACAGGAAACTCCTTTACCGAGGAAAAGACAGCATTTACAGGAAGATAGATTGGCTAGTATAGAATGTAACATGTCAAAGATTGGACAAAACTTTAGGGCCACTGTAGCAAACAACCACAAAATTGCTAGGCATAATACTATCATCATAAATTCTATGGTGGAAAAGCTTGAAAAAAAACCAAAAGGGCTCGCTGGTAGTGGATTCGGATACAGATAGGGGAGGCAGCAGATCAGCTGGTGAAGGGATTTCGACTCGTACCAGGGCAAACATAAAGAGGAAAACCCCGACTTCTTCACATACGGTTCAAATTCTCAAGCAAGGGTTACAGGACATGCAGAATGTTGAAAAGGAGGCTGAGGACTTACTGAACACCTTGGAGTAACTTAGTGTTCTGTTTGCTGGTTTTTTTGGGTGGTCCTTTTTGGGCCCTGCTGTCTTTTGGTGTTGTCGTCTCTTTTTTGGGATAGCTGTCTGGTTGCTTGTACTTTTTCTGCTTATCTTTTGTTGTTTAAACTTCGTGGTTTTAGGTCCCTATAAAACCTTTTTTTTCCTTTTCAAAAACATAAAGCAAAAGGGAATGTAGTGAGAGGACTGAGGAACTGTCGATGAAGTTCTAAAACAAGATGATCCAATGGACTGAAAATCATCACATAAATAATTTCATCACTAATTGCACCCTAAAACTTGGGGAAGATTAGTGATGAGTGATGAGGTTTTTAAGGAAGCTTTCTCTCTAAGAAGAACTGGTCTTGTGTACTTCACTGATATTAATGAGAAAACATGGATTAGGTTGGTGATACATGCTGACTGACAGATCACAACACTTGAGTTAGCATCATTTTTTTCTATGATAAAGTTGCTAAAAGCATAAAAAAACAAGGCTCATATCACCAAGGATAAAGTTTTAAATGCTTTAAAATTGACGGCTTAGATTCAAATCCTAGTTGTTGAGTTATCAACTTGCTCACGTGAGGAGTTCTCAAATCATTAATTCTACATGCTTCAAATTTCCTATTTAATGCAGATTATCTGTTATTCTTTTCATCAATATTCAGTCTACGATAAATAAGAGGCCTAGGTTAGTAAGGAATTGATTGAGCATTGATTATCTTGGAGTAAGGAATTGTGCGAGCATTGTAAGGCTTATCTGAAAGGATTTGATTCTCCATGTGAGGTTTCTAATAACCCTTTAGATAGTGAGGGTGACACTGATCCAGAGGGTGATTATTATCCCCTCTCCCTGGTACCATCAATGAATTCTATCAAGGAGGTGGTGACAGTTTCTCTAGTCCCACCACGAGCAAAACATGGGTGAGTATCCTTTGAGGTTGATGACATAGATTGATGACTGCGCCCTATTTTTTTTTTATGAAGCCATGCCCTCTCTGTTAGGATTGTCCTATTCAACACTCATGTGATTTCTTGTTTTGAGTGCTGATGTGGAATATTTTTGGGCTAGTGTGTATGAGAAGTGCTAGACTACTTGACCTTGGTAGCATGTATGTTGTTTCTAGATGATATAAAAGTTTGTGGTGGAGTTGTTATTGGAGAATCTTCTTTGGTCAACAAAGATGAGGATTCAACATGGTTGCAACAAACTTTACTTTTTGAGGAGTTGTTGTGTCTTCATTTAGGGAATATGGAATGTGGTCTTTTACTCTTCCATTTTCCTTAAATCATTGCATGTAACTAACTAGGAATGTTTTGAATTCTCTTATAATTGAAACAAAATGTAAATGTAATTAAGCCTGACGCTTGTTGCTCCCTTTTTCTATAAAAGGGATATCAGGGCTTATTACATGTGTTGGATTCTAAGTCTCAATAGGGTTTTAGGGAAAAGCTAAGTTCAAGAAGGGTACTTTGAATAGAATACTGATAATAGGCTAGTAGTTTGTCTTGGCTATGAAATCTTGTATGTATCGATCTTAAATAAGTTTTATAGAAATTATTGATATTGAAACAAATATTAGTCTAGAAGCAGATAGTCTCCTATGTATGTTCCTTACAAGTTATGAATGGGAAATACTAATGGTGTTATCATTTGTCTTCAGATATTTCATTTGAATTTATTTTTTTTTTTTCAACTTTAATTCAAGGAGTTAATTAAAATGCTAGAGTAGGGCTATAAAATTTGTAAGGAATTACTTAGGATTATTAAGAAGTAAATGTTTCAGGCACATTGATTTTCATAAATGCAAAGCAATATGAAAATAGTTCACATGTATCTAAGTTGAGTAATTTTTAAATTACTGATCCCTGTATATTTGACCCCATTGCTCCAATCGATGAGACACTGGTCATTTTGTCAGAAAATATTGCATAAAATGAACAAATGGTGTTCCTAGCCCTAGACTTAAGATAAGACAATATTCAATTAAAAATATTTCCAAGGATAGTATTGGTGGATTTATCCCCAATTCCTAGCAAGTTACTCACTCACTTCAAAATCCGCCAAATCTTCAGTGAGATGGATTTTATTTGCAATAAGTAGGAATTAATCTATGTATAAATGTGTTACTAATCAAATATACTTTGCGAAAACACAATTGGGATCACCTTCCTAGGTTTCAAAAAGCTTGAAGTGAAGGAGTATAGACCATAAAATCCTATGCTCGTTGTGTTGGCCACTAACCTAGTAGTTTTTCATCATAGGAGTTGGATACTTTTTAGAGAATTGTTTGGTTCTACTAGAAAATCACCTACAAAAATGGTGACTCTACTGGGGATACTTTGTATCTCTAGTTGTAGACTATCAGAGTTAAAAAAAATTGGTGAATCTGAGCATCTGGTTCAGATACTGAGGAATTTTTAGACCTGGAAATGTTTATGTTCAACAAGTTTCAAAGGATATGTGTGTGACTTTGTTGTGGGAGAAAACCCAAAAGGACATTCATCTTTGAAGGAGCTTCATATTGTTTGAAGTTCAATCCTCTATGAAAAGAGGTGTCAACTCTGTCAAAATAACCTAATGAATATGTGAAGAAAATTTCAGATTTGCACATGTTTCCAGTCAGAAAGAAGAAGCCTTTGCTGCAACATATCCAGGTATTCCTCAATATTTTTTTTTCAAGAAAGATAAATCTATAAATAAAAGCCATATTTGTAAGACTTGGAAATTTGATTCCCTATTGAATGAAAATAAGCACTAAGAAAGAGAATAATAGTCGTAGGCTTGCATACTTCTGTATTACTAAATGGCATATTTATTTATAGAGCTATGTATGCAATGTTCTTGAAGAAACACATGTAGAAGATCTTAAGCAAGTTGAGATAAAAAAATTGCATTATAAGAGCTTAAGGATTTGTTGTAAAAGAAGTTTGAGTTGCCATGTGTAATTTCATAGTATAAGATGGCTTCTAGATCTATAAGAAAATGTATCATCAACCTGTGCATCCCTGTGTTGACCCAAATGTAACAATGCATAATGTTGATCCCTTGTCATGTAATAAGAGAAGTTTCAATAATGAAAGATATAGACCCATCAATTTTAGTGGCATTAATGGTTACCCAAATGTTATTCCATCTGAAATTAGAAATGAGCTCCTAAAATTCAGTGGTCCAAAGTGTGAATTAGCCAGTAAGTGTTTGCAACAATTCAACAATTTAATGGATGATTTTGAAATAGATCATGAGGATGCAATCATGAGGTTGTTTTTTCATTCTCTAAAAGGAGATCCAAGAGATTGGTTATCTGATTTACTAGCATGTTTTATTTGTTCTTGGAATGAGTTCAGAGTAGTGTTCATGGAGTAGTTTAGTGAAAGAATCAGTGCTAATTCATTGCTAAATAAATTTATGAGCATTGAGAAAGAGGAGGACGAGCTGGTCTGAACATTTAACCGAAGATTTTCTAGAAAATTGAAGGACTTTCCTAAGATTTTGGGACTAAGTAATCCACTATGCTTGGTTGTGTATTTGGGAGCTTTTGATAATAAGATGAGCTATCTATTGAGAGATAAGGATCCTAAAACCTTACATCAAGCATATGGGATAGCCATGAAAACTGAAAACAAATTAAAATATGGAATGCAAAAGAGTTATGTATCTACAAGTGCTTGTTGTCCTAAGGCACCAAATGTTGATGAAAGTGTAAGTCAAAAATTAAAAATGGATATTATAACACTTACACCACCATTGTTTTAGTTTACACATCATTCCATAATATCAATCATAGAGCCCCAAACACATTGTCAAGAAGCTGCATGAATTTATGATCATACGGTCTCTGCTCAAGCCCTTTCTTGCATAAGGAAATGTCAAGGAGAATAATCACATGATCTCTATGCAAGATTTATGGATACTTTGATTGAAATTTTTGAGTGTCATAGATGTGAAAATTAAGAATGCATTGATTTATTTTATGAATCTTATGAACTAGGTTTTAGTGCTCTTCCAAAGGAGTTGAAGCCTATTAGGCTTGACCAAGTGTATGAATACTTTTCTCTTTTCAAAAGGATTAGAGATTATCATAAAAAGGATATCATTTTTTCAATCCATGATGATGATGTTTCTATTGCTCCATATGAGTCAAGTAGTGAGATATCACATGAAGAGGAAGAGAGTAGAGCAAAGGTTGAAAATGTATACCTCAGTGAAGCAAATGAAAGGTGTGGTTTCAGTTCTTTTGAAAATTCTAGTACCTATGCTCCTATGGAAGAGGTAAGACTGGGCATTCAGTTTGATAGTTTTGAACATAGTTGTAATATTGATGAGTGCTCTTGTTGTAGTAATAATGATGACATTGAATATGGTAAATTTTCTATGGATTGTGATTATCCTCATAAATTAGAGATGGATTCATTTGTTGCATATAAGAAATGTGTCGATAATGATGGAAATTCATGTTTTTTTGAAAGGAACAAATTTCTTCCTGTGAAGAAATTTCAAATGTGTATACTAAACAATCTAAGGATGGGAATAAAGTTGAAAATGCGTCTAAATTCTCTTCTAGTGATTATTGTGAATTTTGAGTTCAATGATGATATGCAAGATTTAGATCTTCATGTTGAAGAGACTGGAGCTTTTATGACAACAATGAATGTAAGGGAAAACCCCTTATTTGACAAGCCTCTATCTGCACTAGAGATAAGAAATGATAGTCCCTATTGGTACAAAGATAATCCAATTTTTGTTGAAAATGATGATGAAGCATCTGACACAGAATTAGGATGTGGTCTTCAACAAACAAAGCAACACATTGATGAGTTCCTTGAGGGAATTACTTATGAATGTTTTACATTTGATACAAATGTTGCTGACAAGGTTGAGTATCATGATTCCAAGTACTTAGAAGAGTATGAACACTTTTATTTCCAAGTTCAATTGGGAGGCATTTCGATGAAGCATGATAATTGAATGAATAGCAGGGAATGTTATTTTCAATATGCATATGTGTCATATGATAATGAAATCCTTCATTTTATGCCTGATTATACAGTAAAGAATAAAAATGTTAGGCTCATAAAGGTTGTGAGATATGTTAATGGTAATAAATGTAATTAGGTAGATTATTACTTGTTCAAAAGAGGCCTCACATTTATTTTGGTAGGAATAAAATCACTCTTTCTTTAGTGGTATAGCAAGGAAAAATGTGGATGGAAGGACATTAGTTCTTTTAAGAAGCTAGTTTTTGAAAAAGGTAGGAAGTTACCTAAGGTTTTTTTGGCTTAGGGCCACCAATCAGGAGATAAATCTTGATTAGACTAAAGGGTGCATACTACAATTTGAATCTTTGAAGAAATTTTCATGTTGGTGTGGTGTAGATTGGATCTCCATTTTCAGGTCCTTTTGGCCTATGTAAATCTTGTACATATGTTGTTTCATTTGTTTTACTCTTGTGCTTAGTTTGTTTCACCCAAAAAAAATTAATCTCACCATGCCTACAGGAGGCATGTGTCCCCAGTTAGAGCCACTGATGGAACCCTCAAAAAATTTCTTGTTCCATTTTAAATCCTTATTACATTTGGATATAGGGTTTCTATCTAAGGTTTTAGGGTTTTATTCATTATAAATGCTTACAGGGTTCTATTTGGTCATTGACTCCTTATTACCCATTTCTAGTCATTTTAAAAAACATCTCATGTCATTCACTGTCATCTGGTAACTAGTCCCTCAAGCCTAAGTCAGAGTCTTTCCATTTTTAAAGGTTAAGTAAAGGATCATGTGGCCTTCACATCCATTGTATCTCATGATTTAAAAAAGAGAGAAAGTCTCAAGCCTATTATTCTCGTGTCATTGTAGAGAGTCCCCTCCTTTAGAAAAACTTAAGTGCGCGTGTTCACAGTTTTCACTTAAAGCCCTATGGCCCTTGTCACTATGTCGCTCATCATTGATTTATTCATAGGTACACACCTCGAATTTACAATGAGCGATGAAATGGGTTTTTCTTCAACATTTCTCATTGCTAATGGCTTTTGAGTCTTTGAATTTGTAATAGTGATGAGTGATACTTCAGGACTTTTGATCTTATCGTTCATCGTGGATGATCATTAAATGATAAATTTGGATCAGCCATGAGTGATATGATGTAATATCACATGATCATGAATATGTTTTAAATGTAAAAGCCACATTAGCAATACACGATGCACCTTGTGAATGTTGTAAATCCTCTCATTGCTAATTGCTCACATAATGTATGAGGAGAATTAGCAATGAACGACAGCCTTATGTTTTATCACTCATCTTGAATTCATTTCAAAACTTGAGTTTTGAATTAGCAAAAAGTGATGGTGTCCTCTAAAATTGTTTTCTTTCACTAATTTGATTTGATCCTATGAGTGATGTCTTTTGTTCCCTTTATTCTTATTCAAGTGCATGTGTCTAAATTTTGTGCCTCCACTACATCTCACGTCACCAATAAGAGCTTGGGTGTAGAGTTCAAATTAGAGATGCATGACGGAGGGACGGATGTGACCAAAGGATAGGCTGCAAAACCAAGGGCTAAAGACGAACTCGAGGATGTTTACATCATTGATGAGGCCCATGAAGGATGAGACGTATCCACAATAAGAGATGACTATTGATGGAATGAAAAACATGGTAGGATCTTGAGGATTTAGCATAAAGCAAAAGGGAATGCAGTGAGAGGATTGATGAACCATTGATGAAGTTTTAAAATAGGATGATGCAATGGACTAAAAATCATCGCATAAATAATTTCATCACTAATTACACCCTAAAAATTTGGGAAGATTAGCAATGAGTGATAAGGTGTTTAAGGAAGCTTTCTCTCTAAGAAGAACTAGTCTTGTGTACTTCACTGATATTAATGAGAAAGCACGAATTAGGTTGGCGATACATGTTAATTGAAAGATCACAATAGTTGAGTTGGAATTGTTGTTTTCTATGAACAACTTGATAAAAGCATAAAAAAACAAGGCTCATATCACCATGGATGAAGTTTTAAATGCTTTAAAATTGATGGCCTAGATTCAAAGCTGAGATGTTGAGTTATCAACTCGCTCACGTGAGGAGCTCTCGAATAATTAATTCTACATGCTTCAAATTTCCTATTTAATGCATATTGTTTGTTATTCTTTTCATCAATATTCATGTTATCTGATTTTTAGTTTTCAACTGAAATCAGGTAACCATAGTGTTATTCTTTTCATGTTGTTTCAACATTTAAAGATAAACCATAAAACTGCTAGTTTCAACATGCATGAAGGAGCGATTTTCAAAGTAAATCATATTACATTTTTGCCATTTTAATGGTGCATTACAACAAATGAGAAAGTGAATCATGTATTCAAATGTAATTTCTTTTATTGATAATCATTAAGGTACATGTCCATCATAAGCCAAGGGAATAACTTTCTTATTCAAATGAAAATATGAAACAACTTATACATGAATAAGTAAAGGAAAGAGAGAATGTGCATGTAAGAATGCAACTAGACATGGCCTGTGAATGACTGGTTAAAAGTTGCCCTGTTGCTATTGTGCCCCTCCCAGTTGCATTGTGCTCCTCACCCTACATCTGAAGAAAACATGGTGTTAGAACGAGGCTCTAAGCAATCAATGATTCAATCCTTGCATACAAACATACCTATGCATGTATAAGCTGATCCATAAATGCATTAAACAAAAGAATATTCAACGCATACATTTATTTTCTAACTGTTTGCTTCATGTGTAGATTTAGGATAAGCCTAATTATTGTTTCATTATCAAATCAAATGTAGCATGTGGGGTAAATGTGGCTCCCACAAGGGTAGAGCTCAGTGTGCTTTGAAATTAAAGGAAATTGAGTAACTTGATCAAAGATTTATCTCTTATCAACGCATTAAATCAATATGGAATCATACCAGTTGATCAACTTTCATTATCAGATTCAAAAGATGCATCAAGTTCAATTATGCATCAAAGTGTTTTGAAGATGCATCAAGTTCAAATATGCATCTATTTAATAATGAGGAAGCATTTCATATTGTTGTCAAGCCCCTCTCACAACAACCTTGTTGGGAAGTCACTCATCACATAGGAAAATGAGTTGTTAGGTCAACCACACATGTGATAGGTGGTTTTCAAACAAAGTTAGAATGAGGAGACTATGCATGTTTATCACATATAACTCCAATAGGAGTAATGGTTGACTCATGGTCATGGTACAAGTATAAGGAACACACCTTTGTAGGAGCTTACAAGGTCAACAAGCATGAAAGGTATCCAAAAAAAAGCATAACTGTCTTCATGGCAAAGAAACATGGCCATCTAATTCACTCCCCCATGAGTCTGATGAACATGATGTCCTTGAGATTGAGCGCATGATAGGATTAAATGCATTCTGAACATGAAAGATAAGCACAACAACTAAAGATAGAATCTGAAGTTGTACAAGGCTGAGTTCAAGGCCTTCTCAACCAAACATTAGACAACAGGTTTTCCAGCTAGCAATCAATGTGTGAGTGATGAAGAAAGGAAAAAGGAAAAGACATTCAAGAAGCATCAACTCTAGTTGACACAGACATGTGCATATCAGAAACATATCATTACAAGAAGTCATGACGGCAGTAGAACCCTCATATGATGTGATCAAGAGACATTTGCTATGCCATAACACAAAGGTCTGCTATTCTCTAAGCATGTTACCAAGAAAGGAATAGGCATGACCATGATGATATGAAAAAAAATCCATTCACCACAAGTTTAAAGCATAAGTAAGGATCTTTCCCAGATTCAATCAAACAGTAGCAACCATCACTTGAAATGGGGCAGTCATGTGCATTGACAGACATGGATGTGCTTCAAGGAATTCATGGGGCAGTGCATTTCATTGTGAAGTCACAGGGACAACAAGTAGTACAATGGTTCAAATGTCATGAGCCGGCATCCATGAGGTGTAAGACAACATTGTAGTCCTCAAAAAACAACAACATATACTGATCAAATAAATGTAAAAATCAATGAAGACAGCCAAAAGGAGTCCAACGTTTATGTGCAAGAGTAGGGGATTGACATCTCTCAGTGATAATTCCAAGACATTCATACTAATAAGTCTGCTCACTGTCATAATGACTAAGCAAAGCCATTAATAGTCATTGAATGAATGGGGATCAGTACATAGACAATCAAAAGAAATGGCAGTCACCATTCAAGTAGTCAACCAAGATAATGATTCTATTTGACAAGGGGCAAGGATCAGACATAAGCTATCAAGGAGACCATACATGTAAGTAAGCATGTAATCAAGCAACACAGGCTAAATTGTTGTAAGGAGTCACATGACAGAAATAAAAGGAAAGGTAAGTGCATTCAATCTAGTTTGTACTTGTAAAGCACAGTAGGTGTCTTTACATTAAAAGTAGTGCCTTCAATACATTACAAAATCATTGAGTGCTCAAAATATAATGAAGTAAGCATGCAACATGATGTGCTCTTGTATTCTTGACATGCCAATCAGTTGAAAGCATAGTCACCACAACAGTCCCTACAGTTACATGATAATTGTATGATAACTCAATAAGAAAGCAACCATTTATGAAGACAATTTTTGTAGTGGATAGTCATGTGTAAACAATAGCAACTCGAACATACAATCCATGATTTATCACTAGAACAATCCTTTAGATGCAATCTCATGGTAGGGACAGATCCTTCATGATCATGTCTTAGTAGCCTGAGTAGTGTGCTTGTCATAAGGTGTTTGTGGTGTGAGTGAGGTTGTGTCATTGTCACTCATGGTAGATTTGATAAGGATAAGAAAAATTCTTGAGGAGTAATTGCATCAGGAGGTAGTATTACAAAGACAACATTGATCTTACTTAACTAGTACAAAAGCAAGGTATATTCATGTACAAGCATATGAAATAGTTACAAGGGATAGGGATATTGTAGCAGACAGGGTACTTTCAATGAGTTTTAGTCCATGATGGTATTTATTGTAAGTGATTGAAAGGGGACAGTTCATTAATTTCATAAGGATTGAATGTGTGCATTGCAAGGCCATCATGAAGAGACAAGACCCAATCCTTCGTCCACGGTGGTGGAGAGTATAGGAACAACATTGTGAGTTCAAATAGCATCTTCATATTCTTGCTCCAAGATGTAAGTGTCTGATCTTAGGTCTCCCCTTTGAGTCAAATGTCTGTTTCTCAGTGGAAAGGTCTTTTTGTTACTATTTCCTTTTCCATCTTTTTGGGGACTGTAGCAGCATATAGATGGTCTGCCCCTTAGATCATAGAACTATGGGAAGCACAGTGATAGGAAAGTTCAATCAAAGCATAATACAGTCAACACTGTATCTAAGATAAGTGACATGAAATGTGTAAGCCCAAGAGCAATCACCTTGAAGTTTATTGGATAGTCAATTCAATAGAATTATGAAGCCCTTTCAAGACTTTAAACTGCACAGGGAGATAATAAAACATACAAGTATTTGAAGTGGAGTGAGAACATGGAAGCATTGGAAATGCATTTACTTCACTTACAGAATAAAAATGAATAATGTTTCAGCATAATTTTTGAACTTGAGAGCCAACCAAATGAATATCAACGAGCTGAAGAGGAAAATGCAAAAATTATAAAGGAGAACATTCTACAGTAATGAAGAATTTGATTGCTCATGAAGGTTTCTGAAGCCTTCCTAAATCATGTTCAAAGATCAAACATAGTTTTTGTAGAAAAGGTTATGCAAGGTTTTGAAATCATTGGATACAGTCTTGAGTAAAGCGAAAGAATTTGTACGAAATATAGTCCGACATGCAGCAATGTAAAGGCACTATTTAAAATTTAATGCAAGTCTCACAATGTTCCACTTCCTGATCTCAAAAAGACCCTATTCCATACTCTATTGCTGAGGTAATTATCTCAGTTTGTTCCAGAAATAGAAGGATCGTTCAAATGATAGTGTATCTATAGATTAAGTGAAGCCGAAACTTCAAAATAGTGCATCTTTTATTGAGACCAAGCGAACGAAGATACCATGTACCTAGATGTCTAAACAACAAAAAAGGTGAAAGAATTTACTAAATCGTCTGCATTGTGTAACAAGTCTGAACCTATCAAAGAAAATCTGTAACACCCACCTAGGGGTTCAAGTCTAAAATAGGATGATCCAATGGACTGAAATTCATTGCATAAATAATTTCATCGCTAATTGCACCCTAAAACTTTGGGAATATAAATGATGAGCGATCAGGTGTTTAAGGAAGCTTTCTCTCTAAGAAGAATTGGTCTTGTGTACTTTACTGATATTAATGAGAAAGCATGAATTAGGTTAGTGATACATGCTAATTGAAAGATCACAATAGTTGAGTTGGCATTGTTGTTTTCTATGAGCAACTTGCTAAAAGCATAAAAAAACAAGGCTCAGATCACCATGGATGAAGTTTTAAATGCTTTAAAATTGACAGCCTAGATTCAAAGCTAAGATGTTGAGTTATCAACTCGCTCACGTGAGGAGCTCTCGAATAATTAATTTTGCATGCATCATATTGCCTATTTAATGCATATTATTTGTTATTCTTTTCATCAATATTCATCTTATCTAATTTTTGGCTTTCAGCTGAAATCAGGTAACCATAGTGTTGTTCTTTTCATGTTGTTTAAACATTTAAAGATAAACCATAAAACTGCTAGTTTAAACATGCATGAAGGAGTGATTGTCAAAGTAAATTAGATTACATTTTTTCCATTTCAATGGTGCATTACAACAAATGAGAAAGAGAATCATGTATTGAAATGTAATTTCTTTTATTGATAATCATTAAGGTACATGCCCCTCACAAGCCAAGGGAATAGCTTTCTTATTCAAATGAAAATATGAAACAACTTATACATGAATAAGTAAAGGAAAGAGAGAATGTGCATGTAAGAATGGAACCAATCATTGCTTGTGAATGACTGGTTACAAGTTGCCCTGCTGCTGCCCCGAACCACTTGTGCCCCTCCCAGCTTCGTTGCGCTCCTCACCCTGCATTTGAAGAAAATATGATGTTAGAGCGAGGCTCTAAACAATGAATGATTCAATCCTTGCATACACACCTACCTATGCATGTATAAGCTTATCCATAAATGCATTAAACAAAAGAACATTTGACACATGCATTTATTTTCTAACTATTTACTTCATGTGCAAATTGAGGACAAGCCTGATTATTGTTTCATTATCAAATCAAATGCAGCATGTGGGGTAAATGTGGCTCCCACAAGGGTAGAGCTCAACGTGCTTTCAAAGAAAAGGAAATTGAGCAATTTGATCAAAGATTTATCTCTTATCAATGGATTAAGTCAATATGGAATCATACCAGTTGATCAATTTTCATTATCAGATTCAAACGATGCATCTAGTTCAATTATGCATCTAATTAATAATGAGGAAGCATTTCAGATTGTTGTCAAGCCCCTCTCACCACAACCCTATTGGGCAGTCACTCATCACATAGGAAAGCGATTTGTTAGATCACCCACACATGTGACACGTGGCTATCAAACAAAGTTAGAATGAGGAGACTATGCATGTTTATCGCATATAACTGCAGTAGGAGTAATGGTTGACTCATGGTCATGGTACAAGTATAAAGACAACACCTTTGCAGGAGCTTACAAGGTCAACAGGCATGAAAGGTATCCAAAACAAAGCATAATTGTCTTCATGGAAAAGAAACATGGCCATCTAATTCACTGCCCCATGAGTTTGATGAACATGATGTCCTTGAGATTGAGAGAATGACAGGATTGAATGCATTCTGAACATGAAAGATAAGGACAAAAACTAAAGACAGAATCTGAAGTTGTACAAGGCTGAGTTCAAGGCCTTCTCAACCAAACATTAGGCAACAGGTTTGCCAGCTAGCAATCAATGTGTGAGTGATGAAGAAAGGAAAAAGGAACAGACATTCAAGAAGCATCAACTCTAGTTGACACAAACATGTGCATATCATAAACATATCATTACAAGAAGTCATGGCAGCAGTAGAACCCTCATATGATGTGATCAAGAGACAATTGCTATGCCATAACACAAAGGTTTGCTATTCTCTAAGCATGTTACCAAGAAAGGAATAGGCATGACCATCAGAGGATATGAAACACAATCCATTCACCACAAGTATAGAGCATAAGTAAGGATCTTTCCCAGATTCAATCAAACCGTAGCAACCATCACTTGAAATGGGGCAGTCATGTGCATTGACACACATGGATGTGCTTCAAGGAATTCATGGGGCAGTGCATTTCATTGTCAAGTCACAGGGACAAAAAGTAGTACAATGGTTCAAATGTCATGAGTCAGCAGCCATGAGGTGTAATACACCATCGTAGTCCTAAAAAAAAAACAACACATACTGATCAAATAAATGTGAAAATCAATGAAGACAACCAAAAGGAGTCCAAGGTTTTTGTGTAAGAGCAGGGGATTGACATCTCTGAGTGATAATTCCAAGACATTCATAGTAATAGGTCTGCTCACTGTCATAATGACTAAGCAAAGCCATTAATAGTCAGCAAATGAATGGGGATCAATAGATAGACAATCAAAAGAAACGATAGTCACCATTCAAGTAGTCAAGCAAGATAATGATTCTATTTGACAAGGGGCAAGGATCAGACATAAGCTATCAAGGAGACCATACATGTAAGTAATCATGTAATCAAGCAACATGAGCTAAATTGCTGTAAGGAGTCACATGACAGAAATAAAAGGAAAGGTAAGTGCATTCAATCTAGTTTTTACTTGTAAAGCAGAGTAGGTGTCTTTACATGAAAAGCAGTGCCTTCAATACATTACAAAATCATTGAGTGCTCAAACTATAATGAAGTAAGCATGCAACAAGATGTGCTCTTGTATTCTTGACATGTCAATTAGTTGAAAGCATAGTCACCACAACAATCCCTATAGTTACATGATAATTGTATGAGAACTCAATAAGAAAGCAACCATTTATGAAGACAATTTTTGTAGTGGATAGTCATGTGTAAAAAGTAGCAACTCGAAGGTAAAATCCATGATTTATCACTAGAACAGTCCTTTACATGCAATCTCATGGTAGGGATAGATCCTTGATGATCATGTGTTAGTAGCTTGAGTAGTGTGCTTGTCATAAGGTGTTTGTGGTGTGAGTGAGGTTGTGTCATTGTCACTCATGGTAGAGTTTATAAGGATAAGAAAAATGCTTGAGGAGCAGTTGCATCGGGAGGCAGTATTACAAAGACAACATTGATCTTACTTAACCAATACAAAAGCAAGGTATATTCATGTACAAGCATATGAAACAGTTACAAGGGATAGGGGTATTGTAGCAGACAGGGTAATTTCAATGAGTTTCAGTCCATGATGGTATTTCCTATAAGGGATTCAAAGGGGACAGTTCATTATTTTCATAAGGATTGAATGTGTGCATTGCAAGGACATCATGAAGAGACAAGACCCAAGCCTTGGTCCATAGTGGTGGAGAGTACAAGAACAACATTCTGAGTTCAAATAGTATCTACATATTCTTGCTCCAGGATCTAAGTGTCTGATCTTAGGTCTCCCCTTTGAGTCAAAGCTCCATTTCTCAATGGAAAGGTCTTTTTGTTACTATTTCCTTTTCCATATTTTTGAGGAATGTAGTAACATATAGGTGGTCTGCCCCTTAGATCATAGAATTATGGGAAGAACAATGATAGGAAAGTTTAATCAAAGCATCATACAGTCAACATTGTATCCGAGATAATTGACATGAAATGTGTACGCCCAAGAGCAATCACCTTGGATTTTATTGGACAGTCAATTCAATAGAATTGTGAATCCCTTTCAAGACTTTAAACTGCAAGGAGATGATAAAACATGCAAGTATTTGAAGTTGAGTCAGAACATGGATGCATTGGAAATGCATTTACTTCACTTACAGAAGCAAAATGAACAACTTTTTTTCATAATTTTTGAACTTGAGAGCCAACCAAATGAATATCAACGAACTAAAGAGGAAAATGCAGAAATTATAAAGGAGAACATTCTACAGTAATGAAGAATTTGATTGCTCATTAAGGTTGCTGAAGCCTTCCTAATCATGTTCAAAGATCAATCATAGTTTTTTTAGAAGAGGTTATGCAAGGTTTTGAAATCATTGGATACAGTCTTGAGTAGAGCCAAAGAATTTGTATGAAATATAGTCCAACATGCAGCAATGTAAAGGCACTATTTAAAATTTAATGCAAATCTCACAATGTTCCACTTCCTGAGCTCAAAAATACCCTATTTCATACTCTATTGCTGAGGTAATTATCTCAGTTTGTTCCAAAAAAAGAAGGATCATTCAAATGATAGTGTATCTACAAATTAAGTGAAGTTGAAACTTCAAAATAGTGCATCTTTTATTGAGACCAAGCGAATGAAGATACTGTGTACCTAGATGTCTAAACAACAGAAAGGTGAAATAATTTACTAAATCATCTGCATTTTGTAACAAGTCTGAACATGTCATAGAAAATCTGCAAAACCCACCTGGGGGTTCAAGTCTAAGGTAACATTGCTTTCTTTTTTACAAAAAGTGAAGGAATTTACATGATTTTCTACATTTCAAGCAACAAACCAGAACCTTTCAACGAAATCACGTAACCCACTTGGGTTCTCTACTAACAGTTGCAATTTCAACAAAAAAATGAAGGCTACAAGAAACCCAAGCAGGGTTTTTTCCAAAATGTAGGAAAAGACAGAAAAATAGCAAATGCAAGAAAACCCAGTTCACATGATGAGGGCCGAAGCCACATTCCATTTTTTTTTCTCTTTTTCCAGAAACCCATCTGGGTTTTTAACCTTATCAATGATTTATGAAAGAGAAGAAGGGGAATCAAAAGAGTATAGGAGGGTTTTTTAGAAATGAAGCATAATGACACCTTTTCTATTCATGGCCACGACCAATAAGATATTGTGTCCATGAAGCAACAGAAAAGCACCGAGTCTATCCAAATTTTCCGATCATGAAGAATTCAAATGCTATGTTGAGTTTAAAAAAAGAAGAAATACATTTAGAGGCTTCCATTCAAGCTTTCTTGCTCATTACAGGAGGAAAAGGACAATGCAAGGTCGGCTAGGAGCTTACCCGAGCTAGAGCATCGAAATGTGCAAAGTTTTTCTGCTAAAAAACTTCCTGTGAAGCTTCATCAACTTCTCATGGCTGCTATCAACAGAAGAAAGCAACAATAGAAAACAAGTTCATGAAGAAAGTCCCTCAAAATGTTTCATAGCCGTGGACTGTAAGTCCAAAAATAGTCTCAAAGTGTGATGAAGTGCAGATTTAATGCATGATGACACAATCACTTGAGTTCCCCATTACGTTTTTATGCAAAAAATGTCAAAAGCCAACCAAAAACCAAGTGTCGACATCATTTTTCCTTTGCTTTCTCAAACCCTAGCAGCCAAGCATCATGTTTTCCAGATTCTTCCAAGTGACCAAATGAAGGTGTTTTTCCATCATTCGAGTATTATCATTAGGGTTTTACCCTATTATTTTCCATTCGATGGGATTTTTTATCCCTTTTTAAAAAAAAATCAAACTCATGATATGATGGCCGAAAATCACTTACCATTGCCTTAGGTTTTTTATGCCTTTATCAAACTTTCCTCATTCCTTAAGCTTTGTTGTTTCTTCAATGTGTCATGTGTTATCACCTAGGCATTTTATGCCTTGTGTTATTTTGACTTGTGCTAGGTGTGCCATGGTCAAGTATGGTGCTTTGTCTTTTTGACCCAACATCATGTGTTTAGAATACGCTTTCCAAGAGTCTTGGAGGTCCGCCTTATGAGCCAACTGCTATTATGCCATGTGCCTTTGCAAACCATGTGATTATGAAATGTGTAGAATATGGGTGGTAAGTTGATATTCAAGGTGTCTTTAAAACTTTTGGGATATTTTTTCGTAGCTTTTGATGCTACATTTTATATCTGAAGATATCATGTGAAATAATTTACAAATCACATTCAAGTTGCTTTTCAATGTAAATGCAATACTTTTAAATGGTGGAGCCTTGTAGATTGAGCTTAATTGTAAATTGTTTTGCTAAGTGGTGTTTTATAAATCACTTAGAAAAATCACTATATTTATGCTTTAAAAGGCCATGTGTTTTCAAAAAACACACATACTGCATGATGGAGAATATGGTCAAGTGTTGAAATAGGACCAATTATGACTTGCAGAGGTGTGGGGAGTGAGATGCTTTTTAGACTATTTTGGTGAAGAATGAGGCCAGCTGGAGGTATATTTGTCACACTTTTGGGATGGCTATTGACTTAGCTTGTTTTTTCTCCATGTAGATGGCATTTTAGAGACTTCTAGAAGGTTCTTTTGGAGCCATTTCTATTTTATCCGAGGATAATCTTCTAGAAGGACATGTGTGGGAGGTTTTGGTGGGTTTTTGGTTAAGTATGTTCATTTGGAACTTTTTAGCGAGTTCTTTCTTTTTCAGCAGGAGGATAGCTACTATCTTGGAGTTATTTTTTGATGAAGTTGCATTGTAACTTAGACAGACTTAATATACAGTAAGCACTTTGAATTGATATAGTAGAGCACTCTTACCTTCTCATTTTCTATTTCTCATGTATGCTGTTAATGATTGATCAACTTGTTTTGTGAAATCTATTTTTTCCTTGCAAGCTTGTCTCATGTTATGCATCTATTTAGCATAAGGTGTATGTTTGCAGGTTGTAAGTCGTGTTGTTAATGGTGTTGATTAATTGTGAAATATCTATTTTCCTTTTAATAGCATTATTTATAGACGTTCTTATGAAATATTTATGCAAACTGCATTATTAAGTGAGTTGTGTAAGTCCAGCTTTGTGATATTACTTCAAATATGATAAGTTGTTAACAGGTCTAGATTGTTTGGTGTATCACTTTAGTTTCCTTTTAGCATTAGGTTTATTTCATGCAACCCTTACCCTTACCTCAGAAGTTTAGTAGTTAAGTGATATCAAATGGTGAAGCCAGCCCACAATCCAGAGGTTTGCTTTTAGATAGGTTACCCACAACCTGAAAGCATTCCAATGTTGGTCTAAATCTCCTAAGTGCGATTGGAAAAGCTTAGAAAATAGGGTACATATTTGTGTCACCAATAGTTTTGGCACGCCCGGTGGGACAGAATAGTCATTTCAGACTAGAAAAACACATCAATTTGCTAGTTTTGATATGCTGCCAGCAATATTTTTATACTTTTAAAGGTCACACCAGCATATCTGGCAGCTCTAAATGTGAAAATTAATGATAGATCAGTGTTGTGACAGCTTATGAAACGAATTCAGACAAGGGGAAATTATGTCCCATTAGAATATTTGTAGCTTTCACCATGCCATAGGAGAGGCAGGCCAACAAAGAAGGTTGTTTCATCAATAAAAATGGTTTCAACTCCACGAGCAGTGAGAGTTTTCAGCCTAGTAAGACAACAAAACTTGGTGCCAAACATGGTTGTTCCAAGAAACTAGGTTTTTGTGCCATTCAATGGTGGCAGTCCACTTCAATTAGCCCAACATGATGATATTCCAGTGGCTTCTCTCAAAAGCCTACCATATTTTTCAGGTGAAGATCAAACTACACCGGTTGAGCATATTAAGGACATCTCAAATTTGTGCTCAGTGCATCATATAACACAAGAAAATGTTGCCTTGAGGCTGGTAGTGGCATCATTCAGAGGTAAAGTACTCTAATGGTTCAGGAGTTTGGCAGTCAATTCCATTCGAATATGGGATGAATTGGGAGAGGTGCTTTGTAAGTAGTTTGAAGACAAGTATGATAACTTGTCATTGGTGGAGCAGCTGACTCACATTAAACGGGCTCCTCACGAATGGATGACGGACTTCAATTTTCATTTCCAAAGAACAGGGGACATAATTCTGGGCACTACAAGGCCTTGAAGGCCTCTATTTTTTTGAGAGCTTTAAATAGTGAGGTTGCTATTTTAATACAATCTATGGCTGGAAGCACCTTGCCAATAGCTCATGACATAGCTGTGAGAGCATAAAATAGCTTAATACAGGTTGGAAGGATTCCCCCTAGGCCTCCTATGCCATTTTTTTTTATATTCAGCCTCCTACAGCTTTGCCACCACCTTAATTAGCCCCTTTACTAGCTATTGTTAACACAGAAATTGTTGCCCAAGGACCATCTCAAGAGCTGCATGAAATTAAAAGCAGCCAACAGAAGATCAAAAACTTACTTCAGACCTTCGGCAACAAACTTGTAACCCTTAAAAAATAATAATTTCAAGGTTTCAAGCCTTGGCAGTCTCAAAATCAAGGTCAAGGACAACAATTTCAGACTAATAAGCAGCCATATCAGGGAAATTTTCAAGGTGCACGACAAAATCTGAATCTGAGGCCATTTTAGCCATATAATCTAGTTCCAATTAGTGTAGCCAGAGATTTGGTACCAACTCAAAATAACCTTGCAGCAGAATATGACTAGTGATATCCTTGCAACCAGGACTATAATCAAACTACATGTTTGAATGGTGTGATGAATCAAGCATTGATGCTTCAGAATGTCTCAAGTGTGTAGGATGTGCCTAATGGTGAGTCATCCCAATAGCAGGAGCTCCCTACAAGTGACACAACTCTTCTGAATTGGCAAGGAGAAGAGTTTTGTAGAGTAAACAGTGATAGCTCTCCAATAGCAGCCAACACCCGAGCCAAAAAGAGGGTCCTCGAGATTGGAAAGGCAGAAAACAGAGACAAAGAAGTTGTTGGACCTTCCAATCCTCATATATCACACATTTTGTAGAGAAATTCACAAGGCATCAGTGGTGGACAGCTTGGGAATCAACCCCAACCAACCCACTTGCAGACAAACCCTGCTGCTGCAAAGACTCATCACAAGGTAAATGTTGTCACACCTTTCAACATAATTGAATCCATGAAAAAGATAAATGTGAGTATGTCAATGTGGGATTCCCTATCTATTCCTGGTCAAAAGGACTTGTTGCAATCTACCTTAGCTAAAGAAGGAATTTAAAATGATATACCAACAGGTCAACCCAAGGTTGTCCTAACGAATACACCTCAAGACAGTAGTAAACAACCAAGTAAGGATGTCAAAACACCCCCATTTTATGTTTCCTTGATAATAGGAGATAAACTAGTTCACAATTGCATGTTGGATTCAGGGGCAAGTAGTTCTGTTATGCCCAAGCAGATTGTTGATAAGTTAGGACTGAAGTATCAACCTCTTGAGAAGGGAGTTGTACAATTAGATGGGTCAGCCATTAATATTGTAGGTGTTATCAAGGGTTTAAGCCTTACCCTACATGCTTGTCCCAATTTCTCTATTACCCAAGACATCTCTATTATTGACTTACCTCAGCATTTTTCTTTATGTCTTTCAAGGGATTTCACTACCAATATAGGAGGTTATTTATCATCAGATTGGTCTCATATGGTGTTCAAAACGAGATATGGGATGAAGGTAGTCATCAAATTTGAGCAACTTTATAAGGATCACATTGAACCATATGTTCCAAGTGCGGTTAATGCTAATTGTATTGTTTTTAGTGAAGATGAACTTGCTGTTGCTTAAGAGCTGCAAGCAGAAAGTATACCAAATGCACTACTAAGTGAGTGGGCAGTAGAGAATATCATTGACAGCCCAAATGATAACATTGAGGAAACTGGTTTGGGTGTCTATGTGTTGCATGAACCTGATTCAAAGATTCCAAACCTCGAAAAGGAAGTGGGACAACAATTAGATCAGGAAGATGGAGTATGGAAGATGTTCTTTGATGGTTCTCGAAGCAAGAATGGTGCTGGTGGGGGTGCAATGCTTGTGTCCCCATAGGGTGACAAATACTACTCTGCTTTCATATTTTATTTCTCTTGTACTAACAACACTATTGAATACAAAGTTTTGGTTCAAGGCTTGGAATGGGCACGAATGCGAGGAATTATCTGCTTGCAAGTGCATGGTAACAGTGAATTGATTATCAATTAGGTGAGAGGTCTGCATGTCACTAAGAATGATGTTTTAAAATCCTACAAACACAGGGTGTGGGATATGATAGAAGAGTTTGATGCTTTCAATCTAATTTCTATTCCTAGGGATCAGAATAAGCATACTGATAGATTGGCTACCATAAGTGCTCAAGTTGATATTCCAAGTGAAATTAGGAAGGAAAAGTTGCAGCCATATGTTAAAATAGTTATCAGACCTTCTATTCTAGATAATAACGTTCATTGGAAAGTCTTTGAAAGTGATGAACATATTTTGAGCTTCATGCTGCAAGAAGATGAATTTGCAGCAGTCAACCAAGAGAAGTTTAAACAACAATATGATGATCAGATCATCCAATTGAAGTCCAACAAACTGCCCAAGGGTCTAGTCACCTTGGAATCCATTTTCAACATAGATGATGAGCTTAAAAAGAGTAAAACTAGCATGCAAGTCAAAGAAGAACACTATGAGGAGCTTGAAATCTTCAAAGGTAAGCTCCTTAAAGTTGGCAAAATTTGTTCACCTGCAGATAAGTAAGCTTTTATTGCCCTCTGTCAAGAGTTCCAGGATGTATTTGCATAGGAATATTCTAATTTGAAAGGCTTTGATCCCCAAATTTCCCAACATACTATAGAGCTTGAGCCAAACTCAAAACCTGTTAGGCTGAAACAGAGGCCTTTAAACCCCAAACGTGAGCCTCTGATGGTCAAAGAGTTGACCAAACTAATTTAGGGAGACATCATTTTTCCAATCAAACACACCTCATGGGTCTCTAACCTTGTCCCGATTAGAAAGAAAAATGGTGAAATTAGGTTGTATGTTGACTTTAGAGACCTCAATAAAGTCTCGCTAAAGGATCATTATCCACTACCCTCAATGGAGAAGATTCTGCAAATTGTAGCTGGTTCAGAAAGATTCTCATTACTTGATGGTTATTCAGGTTATAACCAAGTTTTAGTCAAAGAAGAGGATCAGTACAAGACTTCCTTCACCACAAAATGGGGTACCATGGTCCAATGTTGGTGCCACGTTTCAGAGGGCAATGGATAGGGCATTTAAGGTTTGATTCACAAACTGGTACTTATTTACCTTGATGATGTAACTGTGTTTTCAAAGAAGGATAATGAACACCTTGCACATCTGAAACAAGTATTTGAGAGGTGTAGGGAGTATGGTATATACCTCAACCCCAAGAAATGTATCTTTGTTGTCCATGAACGAAAGATTTTGGGACATATTGTGTCAAAATAGGGGATCGCCATTGATCCAGAAAGAGTAAGTGCCATTTTGGATCTGCCCTTGCCTAGCCATAAAAGGGGGTTGCAAAGTTTTCTTGGCAGAATCAATTTTTTCATAAGGTTTATTCCTAACATTGCCAATATGTTGAAACCACTAACTGCAATGTTAAAAAAGAATGCCAGTTTCAGCTGGACCAAGGAGGCCAAGAACAGTTTCGAGGTCATAAAGGAAGCTTTATCAACAACCCCTACTTTGGTAAACCCAAACTTCTCAAAAGAATTCATTTTATATGCTTTTGGCAACATTGATATAATTTCTACAATACTAGTACAGTAGAATGATGCTGGCCTAGAACAACCAATTGCTTTTTTCAGCCAATGATTAGAGGAGTATGAACAAAGATATACTTTTGTAGAGAAACATGTACTAGCTTTCATCAGAAGCTTGAAGAAGTTCAAACCCCTGATTTCTAATAGCAAGGTGCATTTAATGGTTGCTCACCCAAGCATGAAGGAATTCTTGCTAAGCAGGGATCTAAATGATAAAAGGGCAGGTTGGATTACAAAGGTTATGGAGTATGATGTTGACATCAAGGTAACAAAGCTTGTTAGGGGTAAAGGGTTGTGTGAATAGCTAGCTATGAAGACTGAAAATGAAGGAAATGCAAAAACAAAGGCAGTTCTAGTTGCTAATAACAAGCTTGAAGTAGATATAGTTACAACAAATGCAGGTTGGGTGCAAGATATGACTCACTTTTTGCAAACTAGTGAGTGTCCACCAGATCTAGATAAAGCCAAACAAAGGTATTTTAGACTGCAATCTATTCCTTATGTTCTAATTGGAAACATTCTTTTTATAAAAGACATTAATAGCATCCTTCTGAGATGCATTGATCAACATCAAGTTGAAAAAGTACTTCACAAATTCCATGATGGAACTGCAGGGGGTCATTTTTCCCCAAGGACAACTGCATGGAAAATCATGAGAGCTGGCTATTATTGGCCATGCTTGTTTAAAGATGACCATGCTTGGGCCAGGAAGTGTGTAAAATGTGCCATTTTTGCAGGCAAAGAGACGTTTCCAGCTTTACCATTGCAGCCTATTTTGTTGGAATATGTGCCTCAATCCACACTAACATGGAACTCGTGAAAGGAAAAGTTGGTGTGACATTATTGATGTCTAGCAGACTAACTGTTTTGAATCCTTTGTGATGTCCATGTCGCTGAGACAGAGCTTATGTCTTGCCAACAAGTCTATCGTTGTGACCTTTTGTGTTCGGTGTGACCTTTGGATGAGTGGAGATATCTAGCCGACAATATGTTCTTATCACTTCAGTAAGATGTCCCAGCGAGTATGAAATGTCTTGCCGAAAAAGGTGGCTATCAGGGTAACACAAGGGCTCGGGGAGAAGTCTCAGCGAGAATGGAAACTCTCGTCAATGGTGGAGGTTTTGGTGAGATGTCCCAGTGATGAAGAAAGGTATCGCTGATGGGAGTATTCACTTGTTGCCTTCACAGTGACAAAATACCTCGGTATAAGGTCTTGGTGAAGGCGATAAGTCTTGCCAACTCTTGGGCGTTTCGGTATGACATAAACACTCGGCATGTGGTCTCAGCGACCGATGGAGAGTCTCGCCGATAGTCTTTGGGATGACTTGTTCACTCAGTGAAAGGTCTTGGTGAAAGACATAAAGTCTTGCCGACTCGGTAAGACTTGGTTGTGCTTGGAGTGAAGTCTTGGTGAAAGATGAATGTCTTACTGACTGTTGGGTGCTTTGGTGAAACTTGAGGAGACTCGGCGAAACCTCTTGGCAAACGGAAAAGTCTCACCAATGGAAAATTTTAAATCGATGTAACTTGTGAGCATTGGTATGAGTCTTGCAGATGAGAAATCTCTTGCTGATAGGAATGCAATGGATGCCGATCATTTCAGTATGACTCATGGTGTTCAATATATCGTCCTGCCGACTATTGGGACTCTTGGCGATATCGAATGTAGATTGTGTTGGCATCAGGGAGACACGGTCAATGTCTCACTGATATGCCAACATAGCTTGATTTCCTTTTGACCGATTGACCATCCAATGTGGAACCTTATGGACCAATCAGAGGAAGCAAATTTCAAATCGATGGCAGTCAGATTTTTGCAACTGTTGCGACGCTGGAGCTGAACTAGATGCAGAGAAAAATCAACTGGTCGAAAGGAAATTGTCTATGTTCGGTAATGGTAGATAAGGATGAACAAAATGTAAAAATTAGAATGTGATAAGATTTAAAGGATTGATTCTAATTTGAAAAATAGAATGAGAAAATCGAATTGTTGAGTGCATTTCTGTAAGAGGTTGAACAGTGAATGAAACTATTGTGAACTGCTACTAGAGAGTTGTATCTCTGCATTGTATGCAATTGTTTGTTACTGTAATACAAAGAGATTCAGCTTGGTGTGGTGGGTTTTTTCCTGAAAGGGTTTCCCACGTAAATCTATTGTTCATTGTCTTTCAGTACCTTGTCTATTTCTGTAAATCTTTCATGTGTGTCTTAATTGGATTGTAATTAGAAAAATTAAAATTATTTTCTATGTTCTTCCTTGTGGTTTTGATGTTAGGAAAGTTGCTTTCACACCTCTGCTTTCCTTACAAGTGGTATCAGAGCCTAGCCAGTTGTGTTATCCTTGTGAGTGGGTTGGGTTTTTTGTGTCAATTCTTTTTTAGTGGGAGTTTGTTAGAGGTCTAATAATTTAATTACAGATTAAGATGGTGAGCACATCCGGAAAGATGGAAATGGAGAAATTCAATGGTAGCAATTTTGAGTTGTGGAAACTCAAAATGGAAGATCTGTTAGTGGATCGTGATCTGTGGCTTGCTCTGTCTGGAACGATGCCTCAAGGCATGAAGCAAGAGGATTGGGATCTTGTAGATAGAAAGTCTAAGGGGCTGATAAGGCTCTGTTTGGCAGACTCTGTTCTTTTGAACATGCATGAAGAAAAGACTGCATCTTCCCTGTGGAAAAGACTGGCATCTATTTATCAAGGCAAGTCCTTGGTGAACAAATTGTTCTTGAGGAAGAAGTTGTACTCTTTGAGAATGCAGGAGGGAGGATTTGTTGCTGATCACTTGAATGCTTTCAACATGCTAATTGCTCAATTAACATCTGTTGGTGTGAAGATTGAAGATGAAGATCGTTGCATGTTGTTGCTATGTTCTTTGCTAGATTCTTGGGATCATCTGGTGATGGCTATTGGGAGTACAACATCCACATTCAAGATGGAAGATGTTGTTGCTTCTCTGTTATCAAAAGAAATGAGAAGGAAATCTTCTAAGATGGAAAAGGAGGCTCTAGCTGTCAGAGGAAGATCGAAGGAGAAAGGCAAGAAGGACAAGAAATCTAGATCAAAATCGGAAGGGAGATCAAAGTCTCCTAGCAAGAAGTCCAAGGTGAAGTGCTAGAATTGTGGGCAACTTGGTCATTTCTAAAAGGATTGCAAGGAGGAGAAAAAGAAGAAGAAGAACTCTTCTAGAAATGATTCTTCTCAGAGTGATGCAAACGCCTTCATTGCAGCTTTAGCTACATAGGCATTAGATGATGTCTGGCTGGTTAATTCTGGAGCATCTTTCCACATGACATCTCATAAAGACTGGTTCATGAAGTATGAAGAATACAATGGTGGAAATGTGTACTTGGCAAGTGATTCATCTTTGGAAATTGTTGGTCATGGAAGAGTCAGAATTCAATTCCCTAATGGAAGAGTGAAGGGAATCAATGATGTGATGCATATACCAGGTCTGGCTCGTAATTTACTTTTTGTAAGTAAGCTGAATGATATTGGAGTGTAGGTCACGTTCTCTGGAAATGGCTGCAAGATGACTAGAGGCTTTATGGTGTTGGCTAGGGGTGCTCGAATTGGTACCTTGTACAAGCTGGATGCACAAGCTATTCAATGCAATAGTGTCTCTGTGAAATCACATAAAGATGCTCATGGAGAAAAAGAGGGAAACGTTCCTAATGGTGTAAACTCCAAGGAGGTTAAACTTCTAGTACAAAAGACTATGCACTGGCATCATAGGCTTGGCCACATTGGTGAAAAAGGTTTAAAAACCTTAAAAAATAAAAACCTGGTAGAAGGGCTAGAAGATTGTAACCTTGAGTTTGAATTTTGTGAACATTGCATATATGGTAAACAACACCATTTTTTTATTTTATTGCAGTTCTCACAAATCTTCTGGTTTGCTTGATTATATTCATTCTGATGTGTTTGGTCTAGTGAATGTTCCTTCTCTATCTAAATCAAGATACTATGTGTCATTTATTGATGATTATTCAAGAAGAACATTTGTATATTCTCTGAAAAGTAAATCAGAAGTGTTCATTCGGTTTAAGGAATTTAAAAACCTTGTTGAAAATCAGACTGATAGAAAAATAAAATGTTTAAGGGCTGACAATGGCAGTGAGTTTTATTCAGATGAATTTGAAAGGTACTATAAGGACCATGGGATTAAAAGACATAAGACTACACCTTACACTCCATAGCAATATGGAGTTGCTAAAAGGTTCAATAGGATAGTAATGGAAAGAGCATGAAGTATGCTGAGCAGTGCTGGCTTGGAGGAGAAGTTCTGAGCTGAAGTAGTCTCTATAGCATGTTACTTGGTAAATCATTCTCCTAACTCTGCTCTTGTTGAAAAGACGCCTTTGGAAGCATGGTCTGGAAAGAAGCCCTCTCTGAGACATATTTGTGTCTTTGGCTATGAGGCATATGCATATGTGCCATTTGAAAAGAGATCTAAGTTGGAAAACAAAGCTATAAAGTGTATTTTTATTGGCTATAGTGATGGCATAAAAGGATACAAGCTTTGGAATCCTGAGATTGAAAAGGTTTTGTACAGAAGAAGCATTATCTTTCATGAGCTAAAGCCTTCTACATTGGATCTGTAGTCAGAGAAGAAATCAAATAATGAAAAGGATGTAGCAGAAATTCCTCCGACACCAGATGAAGTGGAATGGAAAAATAAAAATGTACCTGATATTGAGGAGAGCTCAAGTAGTTCTGAAAGTTCTGAAGAAGATGAAGAACCACCTTAGCCTCAACCTATGAGGAGGTCAACTCGTGAGAGAAAGCAACCTGAAATGTATGGGTTTTCTTTGATTGAGTCTACTTGTGCCTATGCTTTAATTTCTAGCACTGATGAACCTAGGACTGTGAAAGAGGCATTTAAAATGTCTGATTCAAACTCTTGGTTGGAAGCCATGAATGAAGAGATGGCATCATTAGAAAAGAATCATACCTAGAGTTTGGTGCCATTGCCTAAAGGCAGAAAAGTTGTGAGCTGAAAATGGGTATTTAAAAAGAAAATTGGTCTGGATGGCAGTGTAGAAAAATATAAAGCAAGGCTGGTTGCAAAAGGTTATTCCCAAGTAGAGGGAATTGATTATGGAGAAATCTTTTCTCCTGTAGCTAAGCTGACATCTATTAGATTTCTTTTGTCACTTGCATCAGCGTATGACTTAGAAATTGAACAGATGGATGTGAAGACAACATTTCTTCATGGTGATCTTGAAGAAGAAATTTATATGTCCCAGCCGAAGCACTTTGTGGAAAAAGGTAAAGAAAGAATAGTTTGCAAGTTGAAGAAATCTCTGTATGGTTTAAAACAATCTCATAGAATGTGGTACCAAAAATTTGACACTTTTGTTTTGTCATTGGGATTTGTAAGATCAAAATGTGATCATTGTGTATATTACAAAGCTAAAAGTGATCAAGTTCTTATTATTGCTCTCTATGTTGATGATATGTTGTTCATAAGCAATAGAAAGCTAATGATTTCTGATCTTAAGTCTCAGTTGTCTACAAAGTTTGAAATGAAAGATCTTGGTGCAGTAGGGTATATTCTAGGAATGGGAATAACTAGGGATAGGAATAATAGAAAACTTTGGCTTAGTCAAAGTAAGTATATCATGACTGTTCTAAAGAGATTTTGTATGACTGAGTGCAAGTAGCTAGTTGTTCCAGTTTTGTAGGGAACGAAACTATCTGTTGAAGATTGTCCAAAATATCCTACTGAGATAGAGGACATGACCAGTGTACCTTATACTAGTGCGGTTGGCAGTCTAATGTATGCAATGGTCTGTACAAGGCCAGACATTGCCCAAGCAGTGGGAGTACTTAGTCAATTTATGGATAATCTTCGAAGGACACATTGGGATGCTGTGAAGCGAGTGTTTAGATATCTAAAGGGCACTTTAGACTATGCTCTGTGTTACCATGGAAACTTGGTTGAATCACAGAGGACTCTCAGCATTCAAGGTTATGTGGATTCTGATTGGGCAGGGGGCATTGATAGCAGAAGATCCACCAGTGGATATATTTTCATGATGAATGGTGGTGTAGTGAGTTGGATGAGCAAGCGACAGGCTGTAGTCACTTTGTCCACTATAGAGGAAGAATACATGGCAGCTACACATGCCTATAAAGAAGCAATCTGGCTAAAAAATTTGTGTTCTAACATTGGTTTTGATGTAGGAAAAATTACTATCTACTGTGATAGTCAGAGTGCTATATGTTTGGCAAAGAATCCTAATTTCCATGCCAGGACAAAACATATAGATGTACAGTATTACTTTGTACAAGATATGGTGGAGAATGGGAAGGTCTCTTTGGAGAAAGTGGATACTCTGAAGAATGTTGCAGATGCATTGATGAAGCCAATGAGCACAGACAAGTTCAGATGGTGTGCCAGTTTGATGGGCCTCTTGGCCCATGAATTTTAGTAGTTTTATTATACTCTGGAGTTTTCAGTAAGGTCTTCGTCAAGTGGGAGATTGTTGGAATATGTGCCTCAATCTATACTAACATGGAACTTCTAAAAGGAAAGTTGGTGTGACACTATTGATGTATGGTCGACTAACTGTTATGAATCCTTTGTGATGTCCATGTTTCCGAGATAGAGCTTATGTCTTGCCAAAAAGTCTATCACTATGACCTTTTGTGTTCCGTGTGACCTTTGGACGAGTGGAGATCTCTAGCCGACAATATGTTCTTATCACTTCTGTAAGATGTCCCAACGAGTATGAAATGTCTCGCTGACAAAGGTGGCTATCAGGGTAACACAAGGGCTCGGGGAGAAGTCTCAGCGAGAATGGAAAGTCTCGCTGATGGTGGAGGTTTTGGTGAGATGTCCCAGTGATGAAGAAAGGTCTTGCCAATGGGAGTATTCACTTGGTGCCTTCGCGGTGAAAAAAGACCTTGGTATAGGGTCTTGGCGAAGGCGATAAGTCTCGCCGACTCTTGGGTGTTTCGGTATGACTTAAACACTCGGCATGTGGTCTTAGCAACCGATGGAGAGTCTCGCCGATAGTCTTCAGGATGACTTGTTCACTCAGTGAAAGGCTTGGCGAAAGACATAAAGTCTTGCCGACTCAGTAAGACTTGGTTGTGCTTGGAGTGAAGTCTTGGCGAAAGACGAATGTCTTGCCGACTGTTGGGTGCTTTGGTGAAACTTGAGGAGACTCGGCGAAACCTCTTGGTGAACGGAAAAGTCTCGCCGATGGAAAAGTTTAAATCAATGTAACTTGTGAGCATTGGTATGAGTCTTGCAGATGAGAAATCTCTATCCGATAGGAACGCAATGGATGTCGATGGTTTCAGTATGACTCATGGTGTTCGATATATCATCCGGCCGACTATTGGGACTCTAGGCGATATCGAATGCAGATTGTGTTGGCATCAGGGAGACACGGTCAGTGTCTCACTGATATGCCAACACAACTTGATTTCCTTTTGACCGATTGACCATCCAATGTGGAACCTTGTGGACCAATTAGAGGAAGTGAATTTCAAATTGATGGCAGTTAGATTTTTGCAACTGTTGCGATGCTAGAGCTGAACTGCATGTAGAGAAAAATCAACTGGTCGAAAGGAAATTGTCTATGTTGGGTAATGGCGGATAAGGATTAATAAAAGGTAAAAATTAGAATGTGATAAGATTGAAAGGATCGATTCTGATTTGAAAAACAAAATGAGAAAATCAAATTTTTGAGTGCATTTCTATAAGAGGTTGAACAGTGAATGAAACTACTGTGAACTAATACCAGAGAGTTGTATCTCTGCATTGTATGTAATTGTTTGTTACTGTAATACAAAGAGATTCAGCTTGGTGTGGTGGGTTTTTTCCTGAAAGGGTTTCCCGTGTAAATCTGTTGTTCATTGTCTTTCAATACCTTCTCTGTTTCTATAAATCTTTCATGTGTGTCTTAATTGCATTGTAATTAGAAAAATTAAAAGTACTGTCTGCATTCTTCCCTATGGTTTTGATGTTAGGAAAGTTTCTTTCGCACCTCTATTTTCCTTACATATTCGAGTAGAATAGCCCTTCATGAGATGGGGCATTGATTTCATAGGTGCCATTAACCCACATTCAAGTGCAGGTCACAGGTGGGTACTTATTGCAACCGATTATTTGACATGATGGACTGAAGCAGTGGCTTTGAAGGAAGCCAATGAAAGTGTTGTTTTAAATTTTTATGATGATTTGGTAACTAGATTTGGGGTACCTAAATCAATCATTTCTGATAATGCTTTGGCATTTTTTGGGTTAAGAGTAAGTGATTGGGCTATGAAAAATGGCACCCATCTAAATACCTCATCAAATTATTACCCTCAAGGTAATGGTTTGGCTAAGTCAACCAATAAAAACCTGATCAAGATTATCGAAAGGATTTCGGAAGATGGCCAAAGAACTTGGCATAGCAAGTTAAAATATTCCTTGTGGGCAGATAGGATAACTCCAAAGAAGTCCATTGGAACCTCCCCTTATGTACTAGTATATGGTAAAGAGGCAAGGTTGCCTTTATCAGTTGAGCTTCTAGCTCTTGATATAATGAACCAGCTTGAAATGTTTGAAGAGGAGGACCCAATGGCTGTCCAATATCCATAGCTAATGGAGTTGGATGAAACCAGAGGTAGAGCCATGAAAATAATGGAGCTACATCAACTCCAAACAAAGAAGGTGTTTGATAAAAGAGCAACACCCAGGGTGTTCAAGGAGGGAGATGTGGTTCTGAAATGGGATGAATTGAAGAGCGGGCCTAGAAAGCATACCAAGTTTGATAGCATGTGGAGTGGCCCATTTATCATTACAGAGTGCAAAGAGCACAATGCTTTTCAAATGTCATCAATGGATAGAGAAGCTCTACCTATCCCATTCAATGGGATACACCTCAAACTCTATTTTGAGGTATGATCTAAAATTGCACTTGTATATATTAGAGTAGATTATGTTTCCTCTAAGTGCTGACGCACATTAGTTAGGTTTTCTAGTTTTCCCCAAGTGTTGTTCTGCACACTTAGGTGGTAGTTTTCCCTCTGCATCATTGTTTTCCTTGGTTTTCAAAGTGTTTCTTGCTGGTGCTATGAGTTACAACTATTTGAAATGTTGTTTTCAAGTAGTGTTGGTTTTCTAAGTGACCCCATGCCCAATGGATAACACAAAAGGAAGCTAGTCTAATGTTTAGCAGGAAAATATATAGTAGACGTCACCATAAATGTTATCGAATTTTTAGCTTTTAGTTGAAATCAGGTAACCATATTGTTGTTCTTTTCATTTTGTTTAAACATTTAAAGATAAACCATAAAACTGCTAGTTTCAACATGCATGAAGGAGTGATTGTCAAAGTAAATCAGATTACATTTTTTCCATTTCAATGGTGCGTTACAACAAATGAGAAAGAGAATCATGTATTCAAATGTAATTTTTTTTATTGATAATAATTAAGGTACATGTCCCTCAAAAGCCAAGGGAATAACTTTCTTATTCAAATGAAAATATGAAACAACTTATACATGAATAAGTAAAGGAAAGAAAGAATGTGCCTGTAAGAATGGAACCAGTCATTTCCTATGAATGATTGGTTACAAGTGGCCCTGCTGCTGCCCCAAACCGCTTGTGCCTCTCCAAGCTTTGTTGTGCTCCTCACCCTGCATCTGAAGAAAACATGGTGTTAGAGAGAGGCTCTAAGAAATGAATGATTCAATCCTTGCATACACACATACCTATGCATGTATAAGCTGATCCATAAATGCATTAAACAAAAGAATATTTGAAGCATGCATTTATTTTCTAACTATTTGCTTCATGTGTAGATTTAGGATAAGCCTGATTATTGTTTCATTATCAAATCAAATGCAACATGTGGGGTAAATTTGGCTCCCACAAGGGTAGAGCTCATTGTGATTTGAAAGAAAAGGAAATTGAGCAACTTGATCAAAGATTTATCTCTTATCAATGCATTAAATCAATATAGAATCATACTAGTTGATCAACTTTCATTATCAGATTCAAAAGATGCATTAAGTTCAATTATGCATCAAAGTGTTTTGAAGATGCATCAAGTTCAATTATGCATCTATTTAATAATGAGGGAGCATTTTAGATTGTTGTCAAGCCCCTCTCACCACAACCCTGTTGGGCAGTCATTCATCACATAGGAAAGTGAGCTGTTAGGTCACCCACACATGTGATAGGTGGTTTTCAAACAAAGTTAGAATGAGGAGACTATGCATGTTTATCACATATAACTACAACAAGAGTAATGGTTGACTCATGGTCATGGTACAAGTATAAGGATGACACCTTTGCAGGAGCTTACAAGGTCATCCAAAACAAAGCATAACTATCTTCATGGAAAAGAAACATGGCCATCTAATTCATTGCCCCATGAGTTTGATGAATATGATGTCCTTGATATTGAGAGCATGATAGGATTGAATGCATTCTGAACATGAAAGATAAAGACAACAACTAAAGATAGAATTTGAATTTGTACAAGGCTGAGTTCAAGGCCTTCTCAACCAAACATTAGACAATAGGTTTGCTAGCTAGCAATCAATGTGTGAGTGATGAAGAAAGGAAAAATGAAAAGACATTCAAGAAGCATCAACTCTAGTTGACACAGACATGTGCATATCATAAACATATCATTACAAGAAGTCATGATAGCAATAGAACCCTCATATGATGTGATCAAGAGACAATTGCTATGCCATAACACAAAGGTCTTCTATTCTCTAAGCATGTTACCAAGAAAGTAATAGGAATGACCATCAGAGGATATGAAACACAATCCATTCACCACAAGCTTAGAGCATAAGTAAGGATCTTTCCCAGATTCAATCAAATAGTAACAACCATCACTTGAAATGGGGAAGTCATGTGCATTGACACACATGGATGTGCTTCAAGGAACTCATGGGGTAGTGCATTTCATTGTCAAGTCACAGGGACATCAAGTAGTAAAATGGTACAAATGTCATGAGTCAGCAGCCATGAGGTGTAAGACAACATCGTAGTCCTAAAAAAAAAACAACACATACTGATCAAATAAATGTGAAAATCAATGAAGACAGCCAAAAGGAGTCCAAGGTTTATGTGCAAGAGCAGGGGATTGATATCTCTTAGTGATAATTCTAAGACATTCATAGTAATAAGTCTGGTCACTATCATAATGACTAAGCAAAGACATGAACAGTCATCAAATGAATGGGGATTAGTACATAGACAATCAAAAGAAATGATAGTCACCATTCAAGCATTCTACCAACATCATTATTCTAATTGACAAGGGACAAGGATCAGACATAAGCTATCAAGGAGACCATACATGTAAGTAAGCATGTAATCAAGCAGTACGGGCTAAATTGCTATAAGGAGTCACATGACAGAAATAAAAGGGAAGGTAAGTGCATTCAATCTAGTTTGTACTTGTAAAGCATAGTGGGTGTCTTTACATTAAAAGCAATGAATTCAATACATTAAAAAATCATTGAGTGCTCAAACTATAATGAAGTAAGCATGCAATAAGATGTGCTCTTGTATTCTTGACATGTCAATAAGTTGAAAGCATAGTCACCATAGTAGTCACTAGAGTTACATGATAATTTTATGAGAACTCAATAAGAAAGAAACCATTTATGAAGACAGTTTTTGTAGTGGATAGTCATGTGTAAACAGTAGCAACTCGAAGGTACAATCCATGATTTATCACTAGAACAATCCTTTAGATGCAATAGCATGATTGGGATAGATCCTTCATGATCATGTCTTAGTAGCCTGAGTAGTGTGCTTGTCATAAGGTTTTTGTGGTGTGAGTGAGGTTGTGTCATTGTCACTCATGGTAGAGTTGATAAGGATAAGAAAAATGCTTGAGGAGCAGTTGCATCAGGAGGTAGTATTACAAAGAAAACATTGATCTTACTTAACTAGTACAAAAGCAAGGTATATTCATGTACAAGCATATGAAAGAGTTACAAGGGATGGGGATATTGTAGTGGATAGGGTACTTTCAATGAGTTTCAGTCCATGATGATATTTCTTGTAAGGGATTCAAAGGGGACAGTTCATTATTTTCATAAGGATTGAATGTGTGCATTGCAAGGCCATCATGAAGAGACAAGACCCAAGCCTTGGTCCACAGTGGTGGAGAGTACAGGAACAACATTGTGAGTTCATATAGCTTCTGCATATTCTTGCTCCAGGATCTAAGTGTGTGATCTTAGGTCTCCCCTTTGAGTCAAAGGTTTGTTTCTCAGTGGAAAGGTCTTTTTGTTACTATTGCCTTTTCCATCTTTTTGAGGATTGGAGCAACATATAGGTGGTTTTCCCCTTAGATCACAAAAGTATGGGAAGAACAGTGATAGGAAAGTTCAATCAAAGCATAATATAGTCAACATTGTATGCGAGATAAGTGACATGAAATGTGTAAGCCCAAGAGCAATCACCTTGGATTTTATTGGACAGTCAATTCAATAGAATTGTGAATCCCTTTCAAGACTTTAAACTATATAGGGAGATGATAAAACATACAAGTATTTGAAGTGGAATGAGAACATGGAAGCATTGGAAATGCATTTACTTGACTTATAGAAGCAAAATGAACAACTTTTCAGCATAATTTTTGAACTTGAGAGCCAGCCAAAGGAATATCAATGAATTGAAGAGGAAAATGCAGAAATCATAAAGGAGAACATGTTACAGTAATGAAGAATTTTATTTCTCATTAAGGTTTCTGAAGCCTTCCTAAATCATGTTAAAAAATAAAACATAGTTTTTTTAGAAGAGGTTATGCAAGGTTTTGAATCATTGGATACAGTCTTGAGTAAAGCCAAAGAATTTGTATGCAATATAGTCTGACATGCAGCAATGTAAAGGAACTATTTAAAATTTAATGCAAGTCTCACAATGTTCCACTTGCTGAGCTCAAAAAGACCCTATTCCATACTCTATTGCTGAGGTAATTATCTTAGTTTGTTCCAGAAAAAGAAGGATCATTCAAAGGATAGTGTATCTACAGATTAAGTGAAGCTGAAACTTCAAAATAGTGCATGTTTTATTGAGACCAAGCGAATGAAGATACCCTGTACCCAGATGTCTAAACAACAGAAAGGTGAAAGAATTTACTAAATCATCTGCATTTTGTAACAAGTCTGAACCTTTCAAATAAAATCTGCAATACGCACCTGGGGGATCAAGTCTAAAATAGGATGATCCAATGGACTGAAATTCATTGCATAAATAATTTCATCGCTAATTGCACCCTAAAACTTTGGGAAGATCAACGATGAGTGATGAGGTGTTTAAGGAAGCTTTCCCTCTAAGAACGGGTCTTGTGTACTTCACTAATATTAATGAGAAAGCACAAATTAGGTTGGCGATACATGCTAATTGAAAGATCACAACACTTGAGTTGGAATTGTTGTTTTCTATGAGCAACTTGCTAAAAGCATAAAAAAAAATGGCTCATATCACCATGGATGAATCTTTAAATGCTTTAAAATTGATGGCCTAGATTCAAAGCTGAGATGTTGAGTTATCAACTCGCTCAGGTGAGGAGGTCTCAAATAATTAATTCTGCATGCTTCAAATTGCCTATTTAATGCATATTGTTTGTTATTCTTTTCATCAATATTCATGTTATCTGATTTTTAGCTTTCAGCTGAAATCAGGTAACCATAGTGTTGTTCTTTTCATGTTGTTTAAACATTTAAAGATAAACCATAAAACTGCTAGTTTCAACATGCATGAAGGAGTGATTGTCCAAGTAATTCAGATTACATTTTTGCCATTTCAATGGTGCATTACAACAAATGAGAAAGAGAATCATGTATTCAAATGTAATTTCTTTTATTGATAGTCATTAAGGTACATGTCCCTCACAAGCCAACGGAATAGCTTTCTTATTCAAATCAAAATATGAAACAACTTATACATGAATAAGTAAAGGAAAGAGAGAATGTGCATGTAAGAATGGAACCAGTCATTGCCTATCAATGATTGGTTACAAGTTGCCTTGCTGCTACCCCGAACCACTTGTTCCCCTCCCAGCTTCGTTGCGCTCCTCACCCTGCATCTAAAGAAAACATGCTATTAGAGCGAGGCTCTAAGCAATGAATGATTCAATCTTTGCATACACACCTACCTATGCATGTATAAGCTTATCGATAAATGCATTAAACAAAAGAACATTCGATGCATGCATTTATTTTCTAACTGTTTGCTTCATGTGCAGATTTAGGACAAGCCTGATTATTGTTTCATTTTCAAATCAAATGGAGCATGTGGGGTAAACGTGGCTCCCACAAGGGTACAGCTCAGGGTGCTTTGAAAGAAAAGGAAATTGGCCAATTTGATCAAAGATTTATCTCATATCAATGCATTAAATCAATATGGAATCATACTAGTTGATCAACTTTCATTATTAGATTCAAAAGATGCATTAAGTTCAATTATGCATCAAAATGTTTTGAAGATGCATCAATTTCAATTATGCATCTATTTAATAATGAGGAAGCATTTCAGATTGTTGTCAAGCCCCTCTCACCACAACCTTGTTGGGAAATCACTCATCACATAGGAAAGTGAGTTGTTAGGTCACCCAAACATGTGACAGGTGGCTATCAAACAAAGTTAGAATGAGGAGACAATGCATGTTTATCACATATAACTATAGTAGGAGTAATGGTTGACTCATGGTCATGGTATAAGTATAAGGACAACACCTCTGTAGGAGCTTACAAGGTCAACATGCATGAAAGGTATCCAAAACAAAGCATAACTGTCTGCATGGCAAAGAAACATGGCCATCTCATTCGCTGCCCCATGAGTTTGATGAATATGATGTCCTTGAGATTGAGTGCATGACAAGATTGAATGCATTCTAAACATGAAAGATAAAGACAACAACTAAAGACAGAATCTAAAGTTGTACAAGGCTAAGTTTAAGGCCTTCTCAACCAAACATTAGACAATAGGTTTTCCAGCTAGCAATCAATGTGTGAGTGATGAAGAAAGGAAAAATGAAAAGACATTCAAGAAGCATAAACTCTAGTTGACACAAACATGTGCATATCATAAGCATATCATTACAAGAAGTCATGATAGCAATATAACCCTCATATGATGTGATCAAGAGACAATTGCTATGCCATAACACAAAGGTCTGCTATTCTCTAAGCTTGTTACCGAGAAGGGAATAGGCATGACCATCAAAGGATATGAAACACAATACATTCACCACATGTTTAGAGCATAAGTAAGGATCTTTCCCAGATTCAATCAAATAGTAGCAACCATCAATTGAAATTGGGCAGTCATGTGCATTGATAGACATTGCTTCAAGGAAGGCATGGGGCAGTGCATTTCATTGTCAAGTCATAGGGACAACAAGTAGTACAATGGTACAAATTTCATAAGTTAGCATCCATGAGGTGTAAGACAACATAGTTGTCCTCAAAAAACAAGAACACATACTGATGAAATAAATGTGAAAATCAACAAAGACATCCAAAAGGATTCCAAGGGTTTTGTGCAAGAGCAGGCGATCGACATCTCTCAGTGATAATTCCAAGACATTCATACTAATAAGTCTGCTCACTATCATAATGACTAAGCACAACCATCAACAGTCATCAAATGAATGGGGATCATTACATATACAATGAAAAGAAATGACAGCCACCATTCAGGCAATCTACCAAGATCATGATACTATTTGACAAGGGGCAAGGATCAGACATAAGCTATCAAGGAGACCACACATGTAAGTAAGCATGCAATCAAGCAACACGGGCTAAATTGCTATAAGGAGTCACATGGCAACAATAAAAGGAAAGGTAAGTGCATTCAATCTAGTTTGTACTTGTAAAGCACAGTAGGTGTCTTTACATTAAAAGCACTGACTTCAATGCATTACAAAATCATTGAGTACTCAAACTATAATGAAGTAAGCATGCAACAAGATGTTCTCTTGTATTCTTGACATATCAATCAGGTTAAAGCATAGTCACCACAAAAGTCCCTATAGTTACATGATAATTTTATGAAAACTCAATAAGAAAGCAACCATTTATGAAGGAAATTTTTGTAGTGGATAGTCATGTGTAAACAGTAGCAACTCGAAGGTACAATCCATGATTTATCACTAGAACAATCCTTTAGATGCAATCTCATTGTAGGAATAGATCCTTCATGATCATGTCTTAGTAGCATAAGTAGTGTGCTTTTCATAAGGTGGTTGTGGTGTGAGTGAGGTTGTGCTATTGTCACTCATGGTAGAGTTCATAAGGATAAGCAAAATGCTTGAGCAACAATTGCATCAGGAGGCAGTATTACATAGACAACATTGATCTTACTTAACCAGTACAAAAGCAAGGTATATTCATGTACAAGCATATGAAATAGTTACAGGGGATAGGGATATTGTAGCAGACAGGGTACTTTCAATGAGTTTTAGTCCATGATGGTATTTCCTGTAAGGGATTCAAAGGGGACAATTCATTATTTTCATAAGGATTGAATGTGTGCATTGCAAGGCTATCATGAAGAGACAAGACCCAAGCCTTGGTCCACGGTGGTGGAGAGTACAGGAACATCATTGTGAGTTCAAATAGCATCTAAATATTGTTGCTCTAGGATCTAAGTGTCTGATCTTAGGTCTCCCCTTTTAGTCAAAGGTTCGTTTCTTGGTGGAAAGGTCTTTTCGTTACTATTTCCTTTTCCATCTTTTTGAGGACTGTAGCAGAATATAGGTGGTCTGCCCCTTAGATCATAGAAGTATGGGAAGCACAGTGATAGGAAAGTTCAATAAAAGCATAATACAATCAACATTGTATCTGAGATAAGTGACATGAAATGTGTAAGCCCAAGAGCAATCACCTTGGATTTTATTGGACAGTCAATTCAATAGAATTGTGAAGCCCTTTCAAGACTTTAAACTGCACAGGGAGATGATAAAACATACAAGTATTTGAAGTAGAGTGAGAACATGGAAGCATTGGAAATGCATTTACTTCACTTACAGAAGCAAAATGAACAACTTTTCAGCATAATTTTTGAGCTTGAGAGCTAGCCCAATGAATATCAATGAACTGAAGAGGCAAATGCAGAAATTATAAAGGAGAACATTCTATAGTAATGAAGAATTTGATTGCTCATTAAGGTTTTTGAAGCCTTCCTAAATCATGTTCAAAGATCAAACATAGTTTTTTTAGAAGAGGTTATGCAAGGTTTTGAAATCATTGGATACAGTCTTGAGTAAAGCCAAAGAATTTGTATGAAATATAGTCTGACATGCAGCAATGTAAAGGCACTATTTAAAATTTAATGCAAATCTCACAATGTTCCACTTCCTGAGCTCAAAAATAGCCTATTCCATACTCTATTGCTGAGGTAATTATCTCAGTTTGTTCTAGAAAAAGAAGGATCATTCAAATGATAGTGTATCTACAGATTAAGTGAAGCTGAAACTTCAAAATAGTGCATCTTTAATTGAGATGAAGCAAATGAAGATACCATGTACCCAGATTTCTAAACAATAGAAAGGTGAAAGAATTTACTAAATCATTTGCATTTTGTAACAAGTCTTAACCTATCAAAGAAAATCTACAAAACTCACCTAGGGGTTCAATTCTAAGGCAACATTGTTTTCTTTTTTACAAAAAGTGAAGGAATTTACAAGATTTTCTACATTTGAAGCAACAAGCGAGAACCTTTCAAAGAAATCATGTAACCCTCTTGGGTTCTCTACTAACAAAAAAATGAAGGCTACAAGAAACCCAAGCGGGGTTTTTCCCAAAATGCAGGAAAAGAAAGAAAAATAGCAAATGCAAGAAAACCTAGTTCACATGATGAGGGCCAAAGCCACATTCCAGTTTTTTTTTCTCTTTTTCCAGAAACCCATTGGGGTTTTTAACCTTATCAATGATTTATGAAAGAGAAGAAGGGGAATCAAAAGAGTATAGGAGGGTTTTTTAGAAATGAAGCATAATGACACCTTTTCTATTCATGGCCGCGAACAATAAGCTATTGTGTCCATGAAGCATTATAAAAACACTGAGTCTATCCAAATTTATAGATCATGAAGTATTCAAATGCTATCTTGAGTAAAAAAAAAAGAAAGACATTTAGAGGCTTCCATTCAAGCTTTTTTGCTCATTACAGGAGGAAAAGGACAATGCAAGCTCAGATGGGAGCTTACTCGAGCTCGAGCATCGAAATGTGTAGAGTTTTTCTACTAAAAAACTTCCTGTGAAGCTTCATCAACTTCTCATGGCTACTGTCAACAAAAGAAAGCAACAACAAAAAACAAGTTCATGAAGAAAGTCCTTCAAAATGTTTCATAGCCGCGGATTGTAAGTCCAAAAATGGTCTCAAAGTGTGATGAAGTGCAGATTTAATGCATGATGACACAATTACCTGAGTTCCCAATGGCGTTTTTATTCAAAAAATGTTAAAAGCCAACCAAAAAACTAGTGTCGACATCATTTTTCTTGTGCTTGCTCAAACCCTGGCAGCCAAGCATCATGTTTTCCAGATTCTTCCAAGTGACCAAATGATGGTGTTTTTCCATCATTTGAGTATTATCATTAGGGTTTGACCCTATTATTTGCCATTCGATGGGATTTTTTACCTCTTTTTAAGAAAAATTAAACTCATGAGAAATATGATGGGGGCCGAAAATCACTTACCATTGCCTTAGGTTTTTTATGCCTTTATCAAACTTTCCCCATTACTTAAGCTTTGTTGTGTCTTTAATGTGTCGTGTTATCACCTAGGCATTTTATGCCTTGTGTTATTTTGACTTGTGCTAGGTGTGCCATGGTCAAGTATGGTGCTTTTTCTTTTTGACCCAACATCATGTATTTAGAATACACTTTCCAAGAGTCTTGGAGGTTGGCCTTATGATCCAAGTTCTATTATGCCATGTGCCTTTGCAAACCATGTGATTATGACATGTGTAGAATATGGGTGCTAAGTTGGCAGTCAAGGTGTCTTTAAAATTTTTGGGAGATTTTGTCATAGCTTTTGATGCTGCATTTTATATCTGAACATATCATGTGAAATAATTTGCAAATCACATTCAAGTTGCTTTTCAATGTAAATGTAATACTTTTAAATGGTGGAGCCTTTTAGATTGAGCTTAATTGTAAAGTGTTTTACTAAGTGGTGTTTTATAAATCACTTAGCAAAATCACTATATTTATGCTTTAAAAAGCCATGTGTTTTCAAAAAACACACATACTGCATGATGGAGAATATGGTCAAGGGTTGAAATAGGACCAATTATGACTTGTAGAGGTGTGGGGAGTGTGAGATGTTGTTTAGACTATTTTGGTGAAGAATGAGGCCAGCTGGAGGTATATTTGTCAAACTTTTGGGATGGCTATTGACTTAGCTTGTTTTTTCTCCATGTAGAGGGTATTTTAGAGATTTCTAGAAGGTTCTTTTGGAGCCATTTCTGTTTTATCCGATTAGAGGGTATTGATGAGTTCCTCGAGGGAATTACTTATGAATGTTTTACATTTGATACAAATGTTGCTGACAAGGTTGAGTATCATGATTCCAAGTACTTAGAAGAGTATGAACACTTTTATTTCCAAGTTCAGTTGGGAGGCATTTTGATGAAGCATGACAATGGAATGAATAGCAGGGATTGTTATTTTCAATATGCATATGTGTCATGTGATAATGAAATCCTTCATTTTATGCCTGACTATATAGTAAAGAATAACAATGTTAGGCTCATAAAGGTTTTGAGAGATGTTAATGGTAATAATTTTAATTAGGTAGATTATTACTTGTTCAAAAGAGGCCTCACATTTATTTTGGCAAGAATAAAATCACTCTTTCTTTAGTGGTACAACAAGGACAAATGTGGATGGAAGGACATCTGTTCTTTTAAGAGGCTAGTTTTTGACAAAGGTAGGATCTTACCTAAGGTTTTTGTGGCTTAGGGCCACCAATCAAGAGATAAATCTTGATTATACTAAAGGTTCCATACTACAATTTGAATCTTTGAAGAAATTTTCATGTTGGTGTGGTGTAGATTGGATCTCCATTTTCAGGTCCTTTTGGCCTATGTAAATCTTGTACATATGTTGTTTCATTTGTTTTACTCTTGTGCTTAGTTTGTTTCACCCAAAAAAAATTAATCTCACCATTCCTATAGGAGGCATGTGTCTCCAGTTGGAGCCACTAATGGAACCCTCAAAAAATTTCTTGTTCCATTTTAAATCCTTATTACATTTGGATATAGGGTTTCTATCTAAGGTTTTAGGGTTTTATTCATTATAAATGCTTACAGGGTTCTATTTGGTCATTGACTCCTTATTACCCATTTCTTGTCATTTTAAAAAACATCTCATGTCATTCACTGTCATCTGGTAACCAATCCCTCAAGCCTAAGTTTGAGTCTTTCCATTTTTAAAGGTTAAGTAAAGGATCATGTGGCCTTTACATCCTTTGTATCTCATGATTTAAAAAAAAAGGAAGTCTCGAGCCTATTATTCTCATGTCATCATAGAGAGTCCCCTCCTTTAGAGCAACTTAAGTGCGCATGTTCAAAGTTTTCACTTAAATCCCTATGGCCCTTGTCACTATGTCGCTCATTGTTGATATATTTATAGGTACACACCTTGAATTTACAATGAGCAATGAAATGGGTTTTTCTTTGACATTGCTCATTGCTAATGGCTTTTGAGTCTTTGAAACTGTAATAGCGATGAGTGATAGTTTGGGACTTTTGATCTTATCATTCATTGTGGATGATCATTAAATGATAAATTTGGATCAGCCATGAGTGATATGATGTAATATCACATGATCACGGATATGTTTAAAATGTAAAACCCACATTAGCAATACGCGATGCACCTTGTGAATGTTGTAAATCCTCTCATCGCTAATTGCTCACATAATGTATAAGGAGAATTAGCAATGAACGATGGCCTTATGTTTTATCACTCATCTCGAATTCATTTCAAAACTTGAGTTTTGAATTAGTGACAAGCGATGGTGTCCTCTAAAATTGTTTTCTTTCACTAATTTTATATGATCCTATGAGTGATGTCTTTTGTTCCCTTTATTCTTATGCAAGTGCATGTGTCTAAATTTTGTGCCTCCACTACATCTCACGTCACCAATAAGAGCCTGGGTGTAGAGTTCAAATTAGAGATGCGCGATGGAGGGACGGATGTGACCAAAGGATAGGCTGCAAAACCAAGGACTAAAGACCATCTTGAGGATGTTTACATCACTGATGAGGCCTATGAAGGATGAGACGTATCCACAATAATAGATGACTATTGATGGAATGAACAATGTGGTAGGATCCTGAGGATTTAGCATAAAGCAAAAGGGAATGCAGGGAGAGGACTGAGGAACCATTGATGAAGTTCTAAAATAGGATGATGAAAGGGACTAAAAATCATCGCATAAATAATTTCACCGCTAAATGCACCCTAAAAATTTGGGAAGATTAGCAACGAGTGATGAGGTGTTTAAGGAAGCTTTCTCTCTAAGAAGAACTGGTCTTGTGTACTTCACTGATATTAATGAGAAAGCACGAATTAGGTTGGCGATACACGTTAATTGAAAGATCACAACAGTTGAGTTGGCATTGTTGTTTTCTACGAGCAACTTGCTAAAAGCATAAAAAAACAAGGCTCATATCACCATCGATGAAGTTTTAAATACTTTAAAATTGACGACCTAGATTCAAAGCTAAGATGTTGAGTTATCAACTCGCTCACGTGAGGAGCTCTCGAATAATTAATTCCGCATGCTTCAAATTTCCTATTTAATGCATATTGTTTGTTATTCTTTTCATCAATATTCATGTTATCTGAGTTTTAGTTTTCAGCTGAAATCAGGTAACCATAGTGTTCTTCTTTTCATGTTGTTTCAACATTTAAAGATAAACCATAAAACTGCTAGTTTCAACATGCATGAAGGAGTGATTTTCAAAGTAAATCAAATTACATTTTTGCCATTTCAATGGTGCATTACAACAAATGAGAAAGAGAATCATGTATTCAAATGTAATTTCTTTTATCGATAATCATTAAGGTACATGTCCCTCACAAGCCAAGGGAATAACTTTCTTATTCAAATGAAAATATGAAACAACTTATAAATGAATAAGTAAAGGAAAGAGAGAATGTGCATGTAAGAATGCAACTAGTCATTGATTGCGAATGACTGGTTACAAGTTGCCCTGTTGCTACCCCGAACCACTTGTGCCCCTCCCAGTTGTGTTGCACTCCTCACCCTACATCTGAAGAAAACATACTGTTAGAGTGAGGCTCTAAGCAATGAATGGTTCAATCCTTGCATACACACCTACCTATGCATGTATAAGCTGGTCCATAAATGCATTAAACAAACGAATATTCGATGCATGCATTTATTTTCTAACTATTTTCTTCATGTGTAGATTTAGGATAAGCCTGATTATTGTTTCATTATCAAATCAAATGCAACATGTGGGGTAAATGTGGCTCCCACAGGGGTAGAGCTCAGCGTGCTTTGAAAGAAAAAGAAATTGAGTAACTTGATCAAAGATTTATCTCTTATCAATGCATTAAATCAATATGGAATCATACCAGTTGATCAACTTTCATTATCAGATTCAAAAGATGCATCAAGTTCAATTATGTATCAAAGTGTTTTGAAGATGCATCAAGTTCAATTATGCGTCTATTTAATAATGAGGAAGAATTTCATATTGTTGTCAATCCCCTCTCACCACAACCTTGTTGGAAAGTCACTCATCACATAGGAAAGTGAGCTATTAGGTCACCCACACATGTGATAGGTGGTTTTCAAAAAAAGTTAGAATGAGGAGACTATGCATGTTTATCACCTATAACTGCAACAGGAGTAATGTTTGACTCATGGTAATGGTACAAGTATAAGGACAACACCTTTGCAGGAGCTTACAAGGTCAACAGGCATGAAAGGTATCCAAAAAAAAGCATAACTGTCTTCATGGCAAAGAAACATGGCCATCTAATTCGCTGCCCCATGAGTTTGATGAACATGATTTCCTTGAGATTGAGAGTATGACAGGATTGAATGCATTCTGAACATGAAAGATAAGGACAACAACTAAAGATAGAATCTAAAGTTGTACAAGGCTGAGTTCAAGGCCTTCTGAACCAAACATTAGACAACAGGTTTGCCAGCTAGCAATCAATGTGTGAGTGATGAAGAAAGGAAAAATGAAAAGACATTCAAGAAGCATCAACTCTAGTTGACACAGACATGTGCATATCATAATCATATCATTATAGGAAGTAATGACAGTAGTAGAACCCTCATATGATGTGATCAAGAGACAATTGCTATGCCATAACACAAAGGTCTGCTATTCTCTAAGAATGTTACCAAGAAAGGAATAGGAATGACCATCAGAGGATATGAAACACAATACATTCACCAAAATTTTAGAGCATAAGTAAGAATCTTTCCCAGATTCAATCAAATAGTAGCAACCATCACTTGAAATTGGGCAGTCATGTGCATTAACAGACATGGATGTTCTTCAAGGAATTCATGGGGAAGTGCATTTCATTGTCAAGTCACAGGGACAACAAGTAGTACAATGGTTCAAATGTCATGAGTCAGCAGCCATGAGGTGTAAGACAACATCGTAGTCCTCAAAAAACAACACATACTAATCAAGAGTAGGGGATTGACATCAAAAGAAACATCAGTCACCATTCAAGTAGTAAACCAAGATAATGATTCTATTTAACAAGGGGCAAGGATCAAACATAAGCTATCAAGGAGACCATACATGTAAGTAAGCATGTAATCAAGCAACACTGGCTAAATTGTTGTAAGGAGTCACATGACAGAAATAAAAGGAAAGGTAAGTGTATTCAATCTAGTTTGTACTTGTAAAGCACAGTAGGTGTTTTTACATTAAAAGCAGTGCCTTCAATACATTACAAAATCATTAAGTGCTCAAACTATAATGAAGTAAGCATGCAGCAAGATGTGCTCTTGTATTCTTAACATGTCAATCAGTTGAAAACATAGTCACCTCAATAGTCCCTACAGTTACATGATAATTGTATGAGAACTCAATAAGAAAGCAACCATTTATGAAGACAATTTTTGTAGTGGATAGTCATGTGTAAACAGTAGCAACTCGAACGTACAATCCATGATTTATCACTAGAATAATCCTTTAGATGCAATCTCATGGTAGGGACAGATCCATCATGATCATGTCTTAGTAGCCTGAGTAGTGTGCTTGCAATAAGGTCTTTGTGGTGTGAGTGAGGTTGTGTCATTGTCACTCATGGTAGATTTGATAAGGATAAGAAAAATTCTTGAGGAGCAGTTGCATCAAGAGTTAGTATTACAAAGACAACATTGATCTTACTTAACTAGTACAAAAGCAAGGTATATTCATGTACAATCATATGAAATAGTTACAAGGGATAGGGATATTGCAGCGGACAGGGTACTTTCAATGAGTTTTAGTCCATGATGGTATTTCCTTTAAGGGATTCAAAGGGGACACTTCATTATTTTCATAAGGATTCAATGTGTGAATCGCAAGGCCATTATGAAGAGACAAGACCCAAGCCTTGGTCCACGGTGGTGGAGAGTACATGAACAACATTGTGAGTTCAAATAGCTTCTACATATTCTTGCTCCAGGATCTAAGTGTCTGATCTTAGGTCTCCCCTTTGAGTCAAAGGTTTGTTTCTCAGTGGAAAGGTCTATTTGTTACTATTTCCTTTTCCATCTTTTTGACGACTGTAGTAGCATATAGGTGGTCTGCCCCTTAGATCATAAAAGTATGGGAAGTACAGTGATAGGAAAGTTCAATCAAAGCATAATACAGTCAACATTGTATCTGAGATAAGTGACATAAAATGTGTAAGCCCAAGATCAATCACCTTGGATTTTATTGGACAGTCAATTCAATAGAATTGTGAAGCCCTTTCAAGACTTTAAACTGCACAAGGAGATGATAAAACATACAAGTATTTGAAGTGGAGTGAGAACATGGAAGCATTGGAAATGCATTTACTTCACTTAAAGAAGCAAAATGAATAACGTTTCAACATAATTTTTGAACTTGAGAGCCAGCCAAATGAATATCAACGAATTGAAGAGGAAAATCAATAAATTGTAAAGGATAACATTCTACAGTAATGAAAAATTTGATTGCTCATTAAGGTTTTTAAAGCCTTCCTAAATCATGTTCAAAGATCAAACATAGTTTTTGTAGAAGAGGTTATACAAGGTTTTGAAATCATTGGATACTGTCTTGAGTAAAGCCAAAGAATTTGTATGAAATATAGTCCAACATGTAGCAATGTAAAGGCACTATTTAAAATTTAATGCAAGTCTCACAATGTTTCACTTCCTGAGCTCAAAAAGACCCTATTCCATACTCTATTGCTGAGGTAATTATCTCAGTTTGTTCCAGAAAAATAAGGATCATTCAAATGATAGTGTATCTACAGATTAAGTGAAGCTGAAAACTCAAAATAGTGCATTTTTTATTGAGACCAAGCGAATGAAGATACCATGTACCCAGATGTCTAAACAACATAAAGGTGAAATAATTTACTAAATAATTTGCATTTTGTAACAAGTCTGAACCTATCAAAGAAAATCTGCAACACGCACCTAGGGGTTCAAGTCTAAAATAGGATGATCCAATGGTCTGAAATTCATTGCATAAATAATTTCATCGCTAATTGCACCCTAAAACTTTGGGAATATAAACGATGAGCTATGAGGTGTTTATGGAAGCTTTCTCTCTAAGAAGAACTAGTCTTGTGTACTTCACTGATATTAATGAGAAAGCATGAATTAGGTTAGCGATACATGCTAATTGAAAGATCAGAACACTTGAGTTGGCATTATTGTTTTCTATAAGAAACTTGCTAAAAGCATAAAAAAACAAGGCTTAGATCACCATGGATGAAGTTTTAAATGCTTTAAAATTGACGGCCTAGATTCAAAGGTGAGATGCTGAGTTATCAACTTGTTCACGTGAGGAGCTCTCTTATAATTAATTCTGCATGCTTCAAATTTCCTATTTAATGCATATTATTTGTTATTCTTTTCATCAATATTCATGTTATCTGATTTTCGGCTTTCAACTGAAATCAGGTAACCATAGTGTTGTTCTTTTCATGTTGTTTAAACATTTAAAGATAAACCATAAAACTGCTAGTTTCAACATGCATGAAGGAGTGATTGTCAAAGTAAATCAAATTACATTTTTTCCATTTCAATGGTGCATTACAACAAATGAGAAAGAGAATCGTGTATTGAAATGTAATTTCTTTTATTGATAATCATTAAGGTACATGTCCCTCACAAGCCAAGGGAATAGCTTTCTTATTCAAAGGAAAATACGAAACAACTTATACATGAATAAGTAAAGGAAAGAGAGAATGTGCATGTAAGAATGGAACCAATCGTTGCCTGTGAATGACTGGTTACAAGTTGCCCTACTGCTGCCGCAAACCACTTGTGCCCCTCCTACCTTAGTTGCGCTCCTCACCCTGAATCTGAAGAAAACATGATGTTAGAGTGAGGCTCTAAGTAATGAATGATTCAATCCTTGCATACACACCTACCTATGCATGTATAAGCTTATCCATAAATGCATTAAACAAAAGAACATTTGATGCATGCATTTATTTTCTAACTATTTGCTTCATGTGCAAATTGAGGACAAGCCTGATTATTGTTTCATTATCAAATCAAATGTAGCATGTGGGGTAAATGTGGCTCCCACAAGGGTAGAGCTCAGCGTGCTTTGAAAGAAAATGAAATTGAGCGACTTGATTAAAGATTTATCTCTTATCAATGGATTAAATCAATATGGAATCATACCAGTTGATCAACTTTCATTATCAGATTCAAAAGATGCATCTAGTTCAATTATGCATCAAAGTGTTTTGAAGTTGCATCAAGTTCAATTATGCATCTATTTAATAATGAGGAAGCATTTCAGATTGTTGTCAAGGCCCTCTCACCACAACCCTGTTGGGTAGTCACTCATCACATAGGAAAGCGAGTTGATAGGTCACTCACACATGTGACAGCTGGCTGTCAAACAAAGTTAGAATGAGGAGACTATGCATGTTTATCACATATAACTGCAGCAAGAGTAATGGTTGACTCATGGTCATGGTAAAAGTATAAGGACAACACCTTTGCAGGAGCTTACAAGGTCAACAAGCATGAAAGGTATCCAAAAAAAATCATAATTGTCTTCATATCAAAGAAACATGGCCATCTAATTCGCTGCCCCATGAGTTTGATGAACATGATGTCCTTGAGATTGAGAGAATGACATGATTGAATGCATTCTAAACATGAAAGATAAGTACAACAACTAAAGACAGAATCTGAAGTTGTACAAGGCTGAGTTCAAGGCCTTCTCAACCAAACATTAGATAATAGGTTTGCCAACTAGCAATCAATGTGTGACTGATGAAGAAAGGGAAAAAAAAAAGACATTCAAGAAGCATAAACTCTAGTTGACACAAACATGTGCATATCATAAACATATCATTACAAGAAGTCATGACAGTAGTAGAACCCTCATATTATGTGATCAAGAGACAATTGCTATGCAATAACACAAAGGTCTGCTATTCTCTAAGCATGTTACCAAGAAAGGAATAGGTATGACCATTAGAGGATATGAAACACAATCCATTCACCACAAGTTTAGAGCATAAGTAAGAATCTTTCCTAGATTCAATCAAATAGTAGCAACCATCACTTGAAATGGGGCAGTCATGTGCATTGACAAACATGGATGTGTTTCAACGAATTCATGTGGTAGTGCATTTCTTTGTCAAGTCACAGGGACAACAAGTAGTACAATGGTTCAAATGTCATGAGTCATCAGCCATGAGGTGTAAGACAACATTGTAGTCCTCAAAAAACAACAACACATACTGATCAAATAAATGTGAAAATCAATGAAGACAACCAAAAGGAGTCCAAGGTTTCTGTGCAAGAGTAGGGGATTGACATCTCTTAGTGATAATTCCAAGACATTCATAGTAATAAGTCTGCTCACTGTCATAATGACTAAGCAAAGCCATTAATAGTCATCAAATGAACGGGGATCAGTACATAGACAATCAAAAGAAACTATAGTCACCATTCAAGTAGTCAACCAAGATAATGATTCTATTTGACAAGGGGCAAGGATCAAACATAAGCTATTAAGGAGACCATACATGTAAGTAAGCATGTAATCAAGCAACATAGGCTAAATTGTTGTAAGGAGTCACATGACATAAATAAAAGGAAAGGTAAGTGCATTCAATCTATTTTGTACTTGTAAAGCACAGTAGGTGTCTTTACATTAAAAGCAGTGCCTTCAATACATTACAAAATTATTGAGTGCTCAAACTATAATGAAGTAAGCATGCAACATGATGTGCTCTTGTATTCTTGACATGTCAATTAGTTGAAAGCATAGTCACCACAACAGTCCCTATAGTTACATGATAATTGTATGAGACCTCAATCAGAAAGTGACCATTTATGAAGATAGTTTTTGTAGTGGATAGTCATGTGTAAATAGTTGCAACTCGAAGGTACAATCCATGATTTATGACTAGAACAGTCCTTTAGATTCAATCTCATGGTAGGGATAGATCCTTCATGATTGTGTCTTAGTAGCTTGAGCAGTGTGCTTGTCATAAGGTGTTTGTGGTGTAAGTGAGGTTGTGTCATTGTCACTCATGGTAGAGTTGATAAGGATAAGCAAAATGCTTGAGGAGTAGTTGCATCAAGAGGGAGTATTACAAACAAAACATTGATCTTACTTAACCAATACAAAAGCAAGGTATATTCATGTACAAGCATATGAAACATTTACAAGGGATGGGGATGTTGTAGCAGATAGGGTACTTTCAATGAGTTTCAGTCCATGATGGTATTTCCTATAAGGGATTCAAAGGGGATAGTTCATTATTTTCATAAGGATTGAATGTGTGCATTGCAAGGACATCATGAAGAGACAAGACCCAAGCCTTGGTCCATGGTGGTGGAGAGTACAGGAACAACATTGTGAGTTCAAATAGCATCTACATATTCTTGCTCCAGGATCTAAGTGTCTGATCTTAGGTCTCCCCTTTGAGTCAAAGGTCCATTTCTCAATGGAGCGGTCTTTTTGTTACTATTGCCTTTTACATCTTTTTGAGGACTGTAGCAACATATAAGTGGTCTGCCACTTTGATCATAGAAGTATGGGAAGAACAATGATAGGAAAGTTCAATCAAAGCATAATACAGTCAACATTGTATCTGAGATAAGTGACATGAAATGTGTAAGCCCAAGAGAAATCACCTTGGATTTTATTGGACAGTCAATTCAATAGAATTGTGAATCCCTTTCAAGACTTTAAATTGCACAAGGAGATGATAAAACATGCAAGTATTTGAAGTCGAGTGAGAACATGGAAACATTGGAAATTCATTTACTTCACTTACAAAAGCAAAATGAACAACTTTTTAGCATAATTTTTGAACTTGAGAGCCAACCAAATGAATATCAATGAACTGAAGAGGAAAATGCAGAAATTATAAAGGAGAACATTCTACAGTAATGAAGAATTTGATTGCTCATTAAGGTTGTTGAAGCCTTCCTAATCATGTTCAAAGATCAAACATAGTTTTTTTAGAAGAGGTTATGCAAGGTTTTGAAATCATTGGATACAGTCTTGAGTAGAGCCAAATGATTTGTATGAAATATAGTCCAACATGCAGCAATGTAAAGGCACTATTTAAAATTTAATGCAAGTCTCACAATGTTCCACTTCCTAAGCTAAAAAATACCCTATTTAATACTCTATTGCTGAGGTAATTATCTCAGTTTGTTCCAAAAAAAGAAGGATCATTCAAATGATAGTGTATCTACAGATTAAGTGAAGTTGAAACTTCAAAATAGTGCATCTTTTATTGAGACCAAGCGAATGAAGATACTGTGTACCCAAATGTCTAAACAACAGAAAGGTGAAATAATTTACTAAATCATTTGCATTTTGTAACAAGTCTGAACATGTCAAATAAAATTTGCAAAACCCACTTAGGGGTTCAAGTCTAAGGTAACATTGCTTTCCTTTTTACAAAAAGTGAAGGAATTTACAAGATTTTCTACATTTCAAGCAACCAACTAGAACCTTTCAAATAAATCACGTAACCCACTTGGCTTCTCTACTAACAGTTTCAATTTCAACAAAAAAATGAAGGCTACAAGAAACCCAAGCAGGGTTTTTCCCAAAATGCAGGAAAAGATAGAAAAATAGCAAATGCAAGAAAACCCAGTTCACATGATGAGGGTCGAAGCCACATTCTAGTTTTTTTTCTCTTTTTCCAGAAACCCATCTGGGTTTTTAACCTTATCAATGATTTATGAAAGAGAAGAAGAGGAATCAAAAGAGTATAGGAGGGTTTTTTAGAAATGAAGCATAATGACACCTTTTCTATTCATGGACGCGGCCAGTAAGATATTGTGTCCATGAAGCAACAGAAAAGCACCGAATCTATCCAAATTTGTAGATCATGAAGTATTCAAATGCTATCTTGAGTTTAAAAAAAGAAGAAAGACATTTAGAGGCTTCCATTCAAGCTTTCTTGCTCATTACAGGAGGAAAAGGATAATGCAAGGTCGGCTGGGAGCTTACCCGAGCTAGAGCATCGAAATGTGCAAAGTTTTTCCACTAAAAAACTTCCTGTGAAGCTTCATCAACTTCTCATGGCTACTATCAACAGAATAAAGCAACAATAGAAAACAAGTTCATGAGGAAAGTCCTTCAAAAAAATTCATAGCCGCGGTCTGTAAGTCCAAAAACAGTCTCAAAGTGTGATGAAGTGTAGATTTAATGCATAATGACACAATCACCTGAGTTCCCCATGGCATTTTTATGCAAAAAATGTAAAAAGCTGACCAAAAACCAAGTGTCGACATCATTTTTCCTATGCTTGCTCAAACCCTAGTGGCCAAGCATCATGTTTTCCAGATTCTTCCAAGCGACCAAATGATGGTGTTTTTCCATCATTTGAGTATTATTATTAGGGTTTGACCCTATTATTTGCCATTCGATGGGATTTTTTATCCCTTTAAAAAAAAAAATCAAACTCATGAGAAATATGATGGTGGCCGAAAATCACTTACCATTGCCTTAGGTTTTTTATGCCTTTATCAAACTTTCCCCATTCCTTAAGCTTTGTTGTTTCTTCAATGTGTCATGTGTTATCACTTAGGAATTTTATGCCTTGTGTTATTTTGACTTGTGCTAGGTGTGCCATGGTCAAGTATGGTGCTTTGTCTTTTTGACCCAACATCATGTGTTTAGAATATGCTTTCCAAGAGTCTTGGAGGTCCACCTTATGAGCCAAGTGCTATTATGCCATGTGCCTTTGCAAACCATGTGATTATGAAATGTGTAGAATAAAGGTGGTAAGTTGATAGTCAAGGTGTCTTTAAAACTTTTGGGAGATTTTTTCGTAGCTTTTGATGCTACATTTTATATCTGAAGATATCATGTGAAATAATTTACAAATCACATTGAAGTTGCTTTTTAATGTAAATGTAATACTTTTAAATGGTGGAGCCTTTTAGATTGAGCTTAATTGTAAAGTGTTTTGCTAAGTGGCGTTTTATAAATCACTTAGAAAAATCACTATATTTATGCTTTAAAAGGCCATGTTTTTTCAAAAAACACACATACTGCATTATGGAGAATATGGTCAAGTGTTGAAATAGGACCAATTATGACTTGCAGAGGTGTGGGGAGTGTGAGATGCTTTTTAGACTATTTTGGTGAAGAATGAGGCCAGCTTGAGGTATATTTGTCACACTTTTGATATGGCTATTGACTTAGCTTGTTTTTTTTCCATGTAGATGACATTTTAGAGACTTCTAGAAGGTTCTTTTGGAGCCATTTCTATTTTATCCAAGGATAATCTTCTAGAAGGACATGTGTGGGAGGTTTTGGTGGGTTTTTGGTTAAGTATGTTCATTTGGAACTTTTTAGCGAGTTCTTTCTTTTTCAACAGGAGGATAGCTACTATCTTGGAGTTATTTTTTTATGAAGTTGCATTGTAACTCAGATAGACTTAATATACAATAAGCACTTTGAATTGATATAGTAGAGCACTTTTACCTTCTCATTTTCTATTTCTCATGTATGTTGTTAATGATTGATCAACTTGTTTTGTGAAATCTATTTTTTCCTTGCAAGCTTGTCTCATGTTTTGCATCTATTTAGCAGAAGGTGTATGTTTGTAGGTTGTAAGTCATGTTGTTAATGGTGCTAATTAATTGTGAAATATTTGTTTTCCTTTTAATAGCATTATTTATAGACCTTCTTATGAAAAAATTATGCAAACTGCATTATTAAGTGAGTTGTGTAAGTCCAGCTTTGTGATATTAATTCAAATATGATAAGCTGTTAACAGGTCTAGATTGTTTGGTGTATCACTTTAGTTTCCTTTTAGCATTAGATTTGTTTCATACAACCCTTTCCCTTACCTCAAAAGTTTAATATTTAAGTGATATCAAACGGGGAAGCTGGCCCACAATCTGGAGGTCTACTTTCAGATAGGTTACCCACAACCTGAAAGCATTCCAATGTTGGTACAAATCTGCTAAGTGAGATTGGAAAAGCTTAGCAAACAGGGTGCAGATTTGTGTCACTGACAATTTAGTTTGTAGTAAATGAGAGATATGGGTTAGTAAGGAGTTGCAAGTGTATTGATTATCTCAGAGTCAGGAAATAGACATTATTGTCCTAGTTAAGTAGGTTTTCCATGGTGGTTCGAAAGTCTGAGAAGCAAATTTTGTTTAAGTATGAGGAAGATGATCTTGAGGATGAAAATGGTACACAAGGAGCTCCTAATATGACAAAAGGTAGAATAGGACTCAGGAAATTCAAGGAGTATAGTAACAAGGAAAGTTACTGTCCATGGGACCAGATGGTTTCAAAATAATTAGTCAAACACAAAGAGAAGAAGATGATGGAATATGAAAAGAAGGCAAGGAGAGAGAGTGAGAATTGTAAGGCTTATCCGAAAGGATGTGATTCTCCATGTGAGGTTTCTAATAACCTTTTAGAAAGTGATGGTGACACTGATCTAGAGGGTGATTACTATCCCCTCTCCTTGGTACCATCCATGAATTATGACAAGAAGGCGGTGATAGTTTCTCCAGTCCCACCACAAGCAAAATGTGGGCGAGTATCCTCCGGGGTTGATGACTCAGAGTGATGACTGGGCCCTTTTTTTTATGAAACCATTCCCTTTCTGTTAGGATTTTCCTATTCAACACGCATGTGATGTCTTGTTTCGAGTGTTGATGTGGAATATTTTTGGGCTGGTGTGTAGGAGAAGTGCCAGACTACTTGACCTTGGTAGCACGTATGTTGTTTCTAGATGATATACAAGTTTTTGGTGGAGCTGCTATTGGAGAATCTTCTTTGGTCAACAATGATGAGGATTCAACATGGTTGCAACAAACTCTACTTTTTGAGGACCTGGTATGTCTTCATTTAGGGAATATGGAATGTGGTATTTTACTCTTCCATTTTCCTTAAATGATTGCATGTAACTAACTAGGAATGTCTCAAATTCTGGTACAAATGAAACAAAATGTAAATGTAATTAAGCCTGACACTTGTTGCTCCCTTTTTCTATAAAAGGGATATCAGGGCTTATTACATGTGTCAGATTCTAAAGTCTCAATAGGATTTTAGGGAAAAGCTAAGTTCAGGAAGGGCACTTTGAATAGAATACTGATAATAGGCTAGTAGTTTGTCTTGGATATGAAATCCTGTATGTATCAATCTTAAATAAGTTTTATAGAAATTACTGATATTAAAACAAATATTAGTCTAGAAGAAAATACTCTTGTATGTATGTTCCTTACAATTTATGAATGAGAAATACTAATGGTGTTATCATTTGTCTTCAGATATTTGTCTTAATGTGTGTCTGGAGGAATACAAATCAAATCTTGGTTGCACTGGCTAAAAGTTGGTGATCGTGCCTCCAAAGAGTTTTTCTTGGCTCTGCATGTCAGGCACTCATCCCCAAGCATTAAAAAAATAAAAGATGGTGCTCAGGTTCTCTCTGAGCTTCCTGAAATTCTCTAGGCCTTTGTGCATCATTATGAGCAATTTTTCACTGTACAGGATGTCACACCTATGTGACAGCAAGCCCTTTAGGATTGCCTTGCTGTTGTGCCAAATAAGCTTTCTTCAGCTCAATTTTTTTTTTTGTGATCAACTTTTATCAGTTGATTATCTCAAAGAGGTTGTTTACTCCATGGCTGATCACAAAGCCCCAAGAATTGATGGATTCCCTTGTGAATTCTACAAAGCCATGTGGGACGATATTGGGCATGATCTGCATCAAGTTTACTTAGAAGATTTTCACTCTAATTCCCTGGGTAACTTAATCAATAAAGGTAACATAAAATTCATACCTAAGACATTTGTAATTGGAGACCTATCACACTTCTTAATGTCTCCTACAAGATTATCGCCAAGGCTCTGGCTCTTAAAATCCACCATCTTCTACCTCAGATCATGCGCCCGGACCAAACTGGGTTCATTAAATCCAGATTTATTTTGGATAATATCATTGCTATTTGGGAAGGCATGGAATGGATCAGACACTCAAACTAGAAAGTCATGTTCATTAAGATTTACTTTTCCAAGGCTTATGATCATATTGAATGGATGTTTATTCTTGCTATGTTGCAAGCCTTGGGTTTTTTGGCCCAATTTCATTCAATCTGTTCAAATGCTCTTTGTAGATGCCTCAACTTGTATTACCATCAATGGTCATCAATCCTCTGCCTTTGGACTCTTTCGTTCCATTAGGAAAGGGTGCCCATTGGCTCCCTCTTTATATGTGCTTGCAACCAAGGGTTTTGGTTATCTTTTGGCCAATGCGGTTTCCCAACGGTGAGTGAAGGGCATATCTCTGCCCAACTCTCAGGCTTAGCTTGTTAATGGCCATTTTGTTGATGACTCATTCCTCACCCTTTTGGAGGATAGAGATTCCATTGCAGCAGCTCTTGAGTTTCTTAATACCTTCTGTCTTGCCTCTGACTCTGCCATCCAGTGGCATAAAAATTTGTCTTACCGACAATCTATCTTTCCCTCACCGTAGTGGCTGCAACAATATGGTTGGAAGTGGATTGGGCCTGGTGAAGTTTTTTGATTTTTGGGTATTCCCTTTGCTTTTCAGGCATCTTTGGTTGAGCTGTGACAAGCCATGCTCTCCAGAGTTGAGCAAAAACTTACTTATTGGGTTACTAAGCCCCTCTCTTTAGCAGAGAAATTCCAGGTGTGCTCCAAAATCCTAGCGGCCACCCATGTTTATTATTCTTCTTGTTGGCCTTCCTCCAAAGCTGCCTATGGCAAGCTTGAGAAGTTGCTTCGTGATTTTCTCTAGGCCTCCTCTGAAACTCACAGAGGGTTTCATCGTGTTTCTTGGGATTTTTGTTGTTTTTCCAGAGATTCGGGAGGCCTTGGGCTACTTTCTACTCAACAACAAGGGATTGCTCTGTGTATTAAATGGATTATTTGTGCCCTTACTAGGGACGAGGCCTGGAAAATTCTTCTCAAGCATTGTATTCAATTTGACTTCCCTATTCATAGACCTTCCTGGAAGGGGATTGGCTTTGAAACCCTTCTGGTCATGAATGAACCAGTCTAGATTGTTGGGACTTTTGTGGTTAAAAGCATCTAGTGGGCCTGAGAAGTTGTCAAACCTTGGCTACATTGGGCTGGCTCTGGTTTTCAAGATGGGATTTCTCTCAAACAACACAATGTTTGGTGGTTGCCTCTTTTTTCTTGTAATGGTCAGCCACTGGCTAAGTCGCCAGGGCTTAAGGTGCTCAGATTTCACAAGAAGGGTATCCAGACCCTACAACAGATTTTTTCCAGACCCACCATGCATAGCATGTCATGGGATGCTTTTTGTGCCCAGTGCAGGCTTCATAACCAGGACTGTGCTACTTATGATGGTTTGGTGAATGGCATTCCTACCGAAATGCTTCATAAGGTTGAAATTTGTGGGACCAAACCTTGGTGGAAAGACTGGAAGTGGTATCCAGAGACCCCTTTCAGGAATTACAAGCCTCGACTTGGTTATAGGTGGCTCTCACCACATTTTCCTGTGATTCAGAGTTTGAACCAGAGGTGGATTCTTCAATCTCCTGCTCATGTCTAGCATAAAATATTTTCTGCCACTTGGTCTCCAAGTGTTGAGCTGAAGCTTGCCCACTTTTCCTGGTGTATTCTTTTCCAAGGCTTGCTTATGGGCTCTCGGTTGATCCACGTGGAGATCCGGGACCCTCGCTACCCTTTTTGTGGGTAAGCTGAGAATTTTAAGCATCTTTTTTGGTTTTATCCCAAAGCTCAGCAGCTTTAGACTTGGATTCATGACTTTTTTCGGCCCTTTCAGCCATAACCTTTCTCCTGGCATATGGTGTTGCTTGGAGATTCTCCTAGAATTACTGCAAAATTCACCCAAATTTGGCACACTTTCAGGGTTGAAATTCTTTTCAATATTTGGAAGGACACAAATGCTTGCATTTTTTCACATTGTCAAATGGATATTCATGTATCTTTATATGCTAAAGTTATGATTTTCTCTAATGTGCTTTTACAGGTTCAATTGCAAGCTAATAAAGTTGCACTTGAGGTTGCTCACCTCCAGGTTCTCCTGGACCACTAGGGTAATTCCCCTTGTACTATTGCTCAGGTCCCTGCTTCATCCACCTCTTCTCGTGGCCAGTCGCCCTCCAGGGGCCAATAGTGGAGTGGCTCTACACGTCCCTACTCCCAGCCCCTGCCTCGGTGGGATTCTTGCACTCCTCGGTGAAACTATTCTCCGCCACGGGCTACTCAGGGGTGGCCTTCTAGAAGTTCTTTTGGGAGTGGCGGTGGTGGTTTTGGGTGGCCCTCTGATCCTCCTAATTTTGGCTCTAGGTGGCCAGTTACTGGTAAAAAACTCTCACATATGGCGCTTGCAATCTCGCCCTAGCACGAGGAAGAAGATAAAGAGAAAAAAGATGTTGATGATGGTTGGGGTACTCCTCCTGACATCACTCTAGACCCCACTGATGTATGGGGGGAAAAATTGGATGATAGAGACCATCATGGCTCTGCTGGCACTACTCTGGCCACTTAATGGCCTTTTTATCTTTGTTATTTATGGATTTTTGGGCTTAGCCCATGTAATCTATTAATTTTTTGGGCATTGCCCATGTGACTCTTGGGGTGTGCCTTTCTACCACCCACCCTTTTTTTGTGAATATGTATCTTTATATTTGAATTAATATAGATAGTTGCCTATTCATAAAAAAAAATGCTTGAATAGGGTTATAAACTCTGTAAGGAATTTCTTAGGACTCTTAAGAATTAAATGTTTTAGGCACAGTAAGTTTTCATAAATGTAAAGCAATATGAAAATAATTTGCATCTTTCTAAATTGAGTAATTTGTAAATTGTTGGTCCTTATATATCTGACTTCATTTCTCCAATTGATGAGACACTGATCATTTTTTTAGAAAATCTTGCATAAAATGAACAAATGGTGTTCTTGTCCCTACACTTAAGATAAGCCAATATTCAATTAAAATCTTTCCAAGGATAGTATAGGTGGAATTATCCCCAATTCCTAGCAAATAGTTACTCACTCACTTGAAAATCTGCCAAATCTTCAGTGAGATGGATTTTATTTGCAATAAGTAGGAATTAATCTTGTATAAATGTGTTACTAATCAAATATGCTTCACAAAAACACAATTAGGATCACCCTCCTATGTTTCACAGAGCCTGAAGTGAAGGAGTGTGGACCATAAAATCCTATGTTCATTGTGTTGGCCACTAATGTAGTTCTTCATTATAGGAGTTGGCTAATTTTTAGAGAATTTCTTGGTTCTGCTAGAAAAATCACCAACATGCTCTTTTGAGTGGTCTTTCTAATTCAGAACTTGTGAATGTTATGAGCTATAAATCTGCTAGTGATATATGGGAGAAGCTACAAAGTGTCTATGAAGGAGATGGTAAGGTCAAACAAGCAAAGATGCAACATTTGAAGACTAAATTTGAAAACCTAAGGATGAAAAAATATGAAGATATTATAGGCTACATGCATTGAGTGGATGGAGTTGTCAATTCCATCAGATGTATTGGTGGAAAACTTGAAGAATATGAGGTTGTAAAGAAGGTATTAAGAACTCTTCCTAAATTTTATAGTCATAAGGTTTCTGCTATTGAATAAACTTAAAATTTAGATCATTATTCTATAGATTAGTTGTTTGGTGCTTTAGCTACTTTTGAATTGAGAGAGTTTGATCTAAGTCATTCAAGAAAAGGGACTAGTTTTAAAGTTGGCAAAGCAAAGAAGAATGACTAATATAATCCGGATGAGTTTGATGAGTTAGAAGAAAACTTTGTGAGGAGGTTGAAAAAAGAAATTGGAAAATACAAAGGTAAGTTACCTTTCAAATGCTTCAATTGTGGAAATGTAGGTCATTATGCTTCAAGATGTCTAGTCAAAGCTTCAAATGATAGATTTAAGGAGAATAGAGGTAAATCAATTAAGATAAGTTATTATGTTAAAGAAGATGCTAGTATATCTGATGATGAATTTGATTACCTAGATGATGAAAATGATGAATTTTTATTCATGTTTTTAAATGTTGGAACTAATTATGCTAACTATAAGATATGTGTGATGAAAGTTGCTCTAGAAGTAGGTCATAATGGAGCTATGGTGACTTATTTTCATGCTAGAGAGGACAAAAACTACTTGATTTTTGCTAGTGAATTCTCAAATCACATGATAGGTGATAAGAGTAAGTTTTTTAAACTTGAGAAGTTTGAAGGAGGTCTTGTTAAGTTTAGTGATGATACCTCTACTAAGATATGTGGAAAAGCTTCAATCATTTTTGATGGAAAGAATAATACATATGATGTTCTTTATGTTGCTTAAGGGGCTCCAACATAATATTCTAAGTGTAGGAAAAATGTGTAGCAAAGGATATAATCTTGTATTTGAAGATGGTGGTAGTGAGATCATGAAAGGCTCTAGAACTCTAGTTGCTGCAAGAAGGATAGATGGAAATTTCTATTAGCTTAAGGGTGTTAATGGTATGTGCTTTATGACATAAATCAATGAAATTTGGATATAGCATAAAAGAATGTGTCATATCAATTTTGATAGCCTAGTTAGAATTAGTTCTACTCAAGGTGTGAGAGATATACCAAAGATTACAAAGCCTATAAATGTAGTTTGTAAGGAATATCAAGTTGGGAAGACAATAAAGAAAAGGTTCAATGTCAAAGAATACTCTACTACAAGACCATTGGAGTTGGTGCATACAGACCTTTGTGGACCTACAAAAATAAGAAGTTTTCAAGGTGATGAGTATTTCATGTTGTTGATTGATGATTATTCTAGAATGACTTGGGTAACTTTTCTCAAAGAAAAATCAAAAGCTCTAGAAAAGTTTAAGGTATTTAAAGCTATGATTAAGAATGAAATGGATATGAAAATAAAATGTTTAATATCTAACAAAGGTGGAGAGTTCACCTCCAATTATTTTAACAATTTTTATGAATATCATTGAATAAAGAGACATTTGTTAGAAGAATAAAATGGTGAAAAGGAAGAATAAGACTATTCAAAAAGCAACAAGGATAATGATCAAGGAAGAAAATCTACTGAATGTTTATTGGAGAGAAGAAATTCATACTATAGTATACATAATTAATAAAGCACAAGCAAGGAAAAATAATTCAAAGACTCCCTATTAGTTGTGGTATGGAAGAAATCCCACTGTTAAATATTTTAGAGTGTTTGGAAGCAAGTGTTATATTAGAAGAGATGAAGAAAACTTAGGAAAGTTGAATGCAAGGTCCAATGAAGGTATATTCCTTGGATACTCTGCAAACATCGAGGATTATCCATGCTACAACAAGAGGCTAAAAAGGATTATTGAAAGTGAAAGTGTCAAAGTGGATGAAGACTTACATAAAAGTTCAATGTTGATAGATGGATATGAATCAAATGAGTCCTCTTGTAGAGAAGAAGAAAGGGATGAAGGTAAGGAAAGAGAATTGTAGGTTGAAGAGGAAGAAGCTCTGGAAAGGATCCTTAAGACCCCTAAGTATGTGTAGAATAATCATTCTAAAGATCAAATCATTGGTGAAAAAAGAAAAGGTGTATTGACAACAAGAAAAGTTGCTATGACAGAAGAACAAGTAAATTTATGTTTACTTTCGAAAGTTGAACCTAAAATAATGATTGATGCATGCAAAGATGAATTTTTGATTTAGGCTATGGAAGAAGAACTAATGTAGATTTAGAAGAACCAAACTTGGGAACTTGTCCAAAGACTAGTGAAGAAGAATGTGATTGGATCTAAGTGGGTGTTCTAGAACAAGCTAAATGAGATTGGAGAAGTTGTTAAGAAAAAACCAAACGCTTGTGTGTAAAGGCTACTAACAAGTAGAAGGAATAGAATTTGAGGAGAAATTTTCTCTAGTGGAAAGGATGGAGGGTATTAGGATTCTTTTGGCTTTTGTAGCACATAAGAATTTCAAATTTTATCAGATGGATGTGAAGTCTGCATTCTTGAATTGTGAGTTGGAAGAAGAGTTATACATTGAACAATTGAAAGGCTTTTAGTTATAAATAATCCCAATATGGTATGCAGATGGAAGAAGGAATTATATGGACTTAAGCAAGATGCTAGAGATTGGTATGCATGATTAGATAGGTAATTGTTGCAGTAGGGATTCAATAAAGGTACCACAATAGCAATCTTTACTTTAAAGTTGAGAAAGATCAAATTTTGATTGTGGTTGTGTATGTTGATGATATAATATTCGGAGGAAATGAAAGTATGTGGAAGAGACTTGAAAAAGAGATGTAGAAAGAGTTTGATATGTCTATGTTTGGGGAGATGAATTTCTTACTTGGACTTTAAATCAATCAGATAGAGAAAGGAATATTCATTGTACACTAAAAATTGTCCTAATTAAATAATCTTATTATTTAATTAAATTAACCTCATTCTTCTAAGTTCATATCCATATAATTAAATAATTTTAATTATTTTATTCTAACTATTCTCTAAGGTTAATTAAAGAGTTTTAATTGTTTAATTAATTGACCACCTTTTAAATAATTATCTTTAACTATTTAATCTCTAATATTCTTCATAATTAAATATGTTTATTTATTTAATTATCTAATTTATAAATTCTTCTATAGTTAAATAAATATTTTTATTTATTTAATTATCCATGTAGGTGCAAATAAATATATATTTTTATTTATTACAGTTTCTTTCTTCAATCTTTCCCTTTTTTCTCTTCAATCAACTCTATCTCAATCTTGGAATCTAAATCATTCATAAATCATTAACTTTCCTTCATTTTAGAAACTTCATCTTCATCCACCAGTCAACTCAATCTTCAAAATAGAAACTTTATGTGAACAATTAACTATTGATCAAATTAAATAATTTATTATTATCTCTTAAATCTTCAAAACAAAAATTTCTACTTTTTAGTTGAGTTGACTTTACTGATTTTTCAATTATCTCATGTCTTCATCCTCACCCTCATCTTTTACTTTATTTTTCCTTGGAAATTCTATAAATAAGATCATTTCTTCATCATTTGGGATCTCTCATCTTATGGAAATCAACTCTGTCAAAATCTATCATCAATCAAATCAATCATCAATTATATTGTTATGCTACTGAGATTTAGCATCCACATCTAAAAATGAAGCAAGATCACATCATATCTTTTTGAGGTTTGCAATGGGATCGGTAAAGTAGATATTTCAATTTGACTTCTTTATTTATGTTTTCATGTTGTTTTAATTTCTTATTTTTCTAATTTTAATGCACACACATTGGTGAACCCAACATGAACACTAACCTTTATTTCCTAGTTTCTAGTGTTTTCTATCTTGCAGGTTACAGGTAATTTATGGGGCTAAAAAAATTAGAATTTTAAAAAGTTGTTTGAGGACAAATGGATGTCACCATTACATCTAGAAGGGTTGTTCTATAAATTTTCATATATTATGTGTCATATTTGGTTCCAGATAACATTTTAAGCTCAAAAAACACATTTTTTGGGCACTTTCTTTGTTAATCCATACATTTGTATGGTTTTTTAATTTTGAATTGTTATTTCATTGTTGCATGTCTTTAATTTTTGTTTTAAATTAATTTTCTTTCATTTTTTATTATAAAATTTATTAATAGAGATTTAATAATTACTTGGTCAAATTGCTTGTCCTTCCTTTTCATAGATTTTGAGAATACTAACCTACCATAAAACAAGAATAACTTTCAAATCACTAATCAGATTCTCAAGTTCTTGCAGGTGTTGGAAAGCTAGTTATGAGGTGTAGGTTGTGAAGTAGATCATTTTTTTCAAATAAAAAATAAAAAATCAGGTTGTGGCAAAATATTTGGAGAAAATGATTGTTGAAGAGTACTAACAAGTGGGTTATATAGATTTTTAAATAGTTTTAATATGAACATATTTCAATTGGTGCATAAAATTAACTCACATTTATATTTGGTGCATCTAAAATGAATCCTACAATCTTCACATTTACATTTGGTGCTCTAAAATGAATCCTACAATCTTCACATTTCAATTTAGTGCATCTAAAATGAACCCTACAATCTTCACACTTCATTTTGGTGTTTAAAATTGAACCTACAATCTTCATTTTCCCTTAGTGCATTAAAATCGAACAACATAACTTGCACATTTCAATTTGGTCTTAACAATTTACAACAACTTGCATATTTCAATTGGTGCTTTAAAATTGAACCACACATTTCAATACTTGGTGTAATTAAAAATAATTATTTTCCACGATTGGAAAGTTATTTGTGTGTATGCTCTTCGATGCTTGCATTATCTTGAAAATCAGAAACACCAATTTTTCCTTTACTTATTAGTTCCTTTCTTTTTTTTTTGTGCCTTTTCAAACATTTTATATGAATGATTACAAAAAACAATTCATATTTTGATTTGGTTAATTAAAGAACAAGTGTCTTTTAATCCTGAAAGAGTGTGTGCATATGCTCTTCTCTTGCATGCTTGCGTGATCTTGAAAATTAGAAACGCCATTTTTCCTTTTCATTTTAGGGGGCCTATATAGGATTTCATCACCCTAGAGGATGACATCAACTCTAGTGTTCCAATGGAGTATAAATAATGGTGTGTGAATCAAAAGACATGCCTCTTGGAATTTATAAGTCTATCATTCAAGCTAAGCCCCCAAGAACTGTATATATTGGGGAACTAAAGGAGAAGGGTGGGTTACCCTCTTCTCTTGGCTATTTGAATTTATTACACTTTAAAATTCATGGATTAGGTCTCATGCACACCCTTGTAGTATATACAGGATTCCACCAACTTATCCAACCAAACAATTCTATTGTCCATCTAAATCCAAGTTTATAACCATGTCTTTAATTTACCTTGATATGCATCATAATCAAATTGAATACCAATTAATCTACAATGGTCAATACCAACAAGCCATAGACTTCAAAAGAAAACTCATAAATTCTCCATACCAATCAATCACAACCCATAGTCAGCTACTTGCATACCCTTCTTACCAACAATCCATAAGCCCTAGCCATTCATCCATATACCCTCACTATCACGAGTCACTTGACACAATCCATACCATTGATCCACAACAAAAATCCATTAGTCTTCCTTATCCTAACCTTGACAAGGAAAACCAACCTTCCATTAATCCATTCCAATCCTATCCAGCCCAATCCATGAATCCATCCAACAAAAAAACATTTAGTCATGCAAATTCTATCATTTTCCAAAATCACATTCCATTGCCTAAACCTTGGGACATATGTCAAAAGAAAAATCCAAAGCATGACATCATGTAACTTCATCCTTATGTCATGATCAAGGTATTTCTTGTGATCCCATTCTATCCCATGATCCTGTCCTTAATTCCATCCAAGAAATCCTTCTAGATAACCATGGAATCCAAGATAAACCTATATTTGATAAAGATCCTATCTTTGATCAAGATCCTATTTTTTATCAAGATCCTACCATTGATCAAGAAATCTAAAATGATCCCCTTTCATATCAAGATCAAGCCATCCCTTCCATACCCCCACATGATCACCTTTCATATCAAGAGCAAGGTATCCCTTCTATACCATCTCATGATCCCTCTCTAAATCAAGATCAAATTCCATATTCTACACATCTAATGATACCCCTCCCAATCAAGAACAAAGTATCTCTCCATCCCCCTTTCATGATTCCCTTACATCCACTCCATGACATGATCCTAACCCAATTCAGGATCAAAGCATCCCTTCATCTCCATTTCATGACCCCATTCCATCCAAATATCCCATCCTATCTCATGACCCCATACCATCCCATGATCCTAAAGTAAGTCAAGATCAAAGAACCTCTTCATCTCCATGCCATGATCCTAATCCTCCACAAGATCCCATCACCCATATCCAAGATACCTATGAACCCCCTACTTATCAATTAGGTTCCTCCACTTTCATCCAAGCTTATCTAATCCAAGAGCCTATCATTCACTCCATGCCATAGCCCCCTCAAAATGGCCTCACATCTTGTTTTGAAAACAACAAGTATCCCATTGAAAAAAAAGATTTGTCAAAAAATGCTTTATCAAGACAAAGGGTTAGACCTACATGAGCAAGGCACATTATAACCCATCCAAATCCAAGAAAATATTAATTATTATATGGCCTTGGATATAATTCTCTAGATGTTGGCACTCCTTCCACCCATCCTAAATAAAAAATTGTACCATCTAAATCCAAATGAACACATTACCCATCCTCAAAATCTATCTTGTGCCCTTATATTCCAAATCCCAAACCCTCTTCCCTTCTATCCATTTTGGGTCCTTATGTTCCAAAACAAAGTCATTTATCCCCTCCATCCACATTGGGTCCTTACATTCCACCACCTAGCATTCCTACTCTAAAATATCATTATCCTCTTTATCCATCACCTCATATCCATAATCAAGATCAACAAAGGTACACTCCTTGAACCTTTTCCAACATACCTACACCAACCCATCTATAATACATCAAAATCATTCATATCAATCCACAAATCCCATCGCTCTTGGAAGCAATTTGGATGCCAAAACTCAAATGCATAAAGCCAAAAATCCACAAAATTTAAAGGATCAACATGTCCCATCAAAAAGACATGCAAAAACAAAGAAAAATATGATCCAAAATAAAAAAATTTAAATCCCAAAGGTCCATGAAGTAAAATAAAAGTCAAAAACCATGTGGATTCCAAAAATACTCATAGAATCAATGCATGCCAAAGAAAAATCATAATTGGAATCCAAAATTTTTTATCCAAAAGCTCCATCCAATTCTACCTCCTCCACCCCATCTAATAATCCTTCATCACCACCATACATTTTGGGTCCTTATATCCTAAAATCCACATCCACTCCTCCATCCAAATATCCAATTTCAAAAGCCACTTCTCTTTCATAACTCTGCCCTTCAAGGTGTGTTCCAATGTTGATTTTTCCAACATTTCCATCCACTCATCTACAAGTCATCCATCAACCCATCCATATCCAACATCCATTTTTTATCCTTCCATCCCTCTTATCCAATGCATTCATAAATCCATATCCCTCACCATCTTACCATCATTCGACCAACATCTATGAGCATACCTCTAATTATCCATGGTCTAATGGAACACATCTTTAGGGGATACCACCCATGAAGCTAGATTCTTGAGTCCTCCCTCCATCTCCCTATCATGGATCCACCATCTTCCAAATTCACTTATCCATATCCTTATCCTTCTCCATCTATTCTATTCCTTAAAAGAAAAAAGAGAAAAGAGAGAAAATGAAATAAATGAAAAGTAAAAAAATTAAAGAGAAATCATTTATCGAATGGTGAAAACCACTTCTTTTGGAACCTTAGATAGGTACCATGATGAAAACCTAGCAAAAAGGAATCATGTGTAATCCATTATCCTCTTGCACTCTATAGTTGGGGGAAAATTTCATCCATGTTATCCTACCTACCACACCCCCTTTATTCCTCATTTTCTATCCATTATCCTATCTAAATCCATCCCCCCTTTTCCCTCCTTTGATCTTGACAAGGCTAAGGATCTTCATATACATCATGCATTATATCCTACCTTCCTTCTTTTCCTATCGATATCATTCAATATCCCTCATCCTATCCAAATCCATCTTCCCTTCCCATATTTGATCTTGATGAAGTGCCTAGGGGGTAAAATATCAATGCATCCATCTCTTTTCCATCCATCTTCCATACCTACCTTGATCTTGATAAGGATTGGAGCACAAACATAAATCATGCTTTGGAAAAATATCTACATGTAAATCCTTTATCCATGCACTATAAAATATCATGTCACTATCCAAATCCATATCTTGGAGAAAACAAGTTATTCCTATGTGACATAGTCCTTGGAGATGATATCCTAAATCCTCCTATATCCTATTCTTTACCAAAGAAATCCATTATCCTTTCACACCTATCGCAAGACTTGGTTTTCCCTTGGCACTATTTCAAGGATTCTAATCCATCTAACCACCATTCATCCCCTATCCCATCCAGTAATAAGGTTATTCCATCCAAATGCAATAATCCTAATCCATGCAAACTTGCTATGCAATCTAGCACATCATCCAAAACATACATTGGTTTTCTTGCCAACCTTGCTGCAAAATTTTATCCTTTAGTCACATTATCATCATTAGGATATGTCATTCCCAATCCTCATGTTGTTTTTGGGATGCATCCTTCCCATAGAAAAAACGTTATTATCATCATCATCAATCAATCAATTGGTTTCCAGCTTGACTAGGGGCAAGATCATGTTTGTCTTTGTATCCTTGTGCATGCATGCATGCTTTCTTGTGTGTATCTTTCATATCCATTTGTCATGGTCCTTATAGTATAACATCCTTAGCATACCACTCCAAAAATAAACACAAGTAGACATCAAAAATAGATGTTTTCTTCCAAACCATCAAACAATACACTTGAAAAATATTCTTTTAACGTAAAATATTAGAGAACGACATCAATCTAGATAACATGTAGTCAAAAAAATACTTTTCCATTATGAACATTTCCTTATCATCCATCAGTTGTCTTATACAGGATGTTTCCTTCTCGAAACCAAACATTTTTCTTATATGAGATGTTGCCTTCATAAAACCATACATGACCTAAATCCATCCTTTAGTCCTTCCCGCACCTTTTTCAAAAGAGAGTATTGTTGTGTGGCTATTGATCATTACTTGTCTTTTTCTTTGGTTTATCTTTTTGATCTTTTGGTCTTTCTTTGGATTTATCTTTTGACCCATTCTATTCCTACTCAAGGTCACCATGATCATTTCATATCATGGTGTGCTTTCACATGGCATAAATTGGGGCAAGGTCTATTGTTTTTGTGTGTCATGTCTGATGGTTGTCTAATCATAGATCCACCAAGAGTGTCATACGCCTTGTGAGTGTTGGGGCATCCTATTTTCTATTGCTTGTTTGCTCGAGATTCAGTCCATGCATTGGATGCATTATCACCTTGGTCTTCTATGCCTTGGTGCATAACATCCATTGCTATATCAAATAAAGGTTGCTAATCTTGAAGTCAACATAGCACATCATCATCATCACTGCATTCATTATTTTTTTTCTTGCATCCATATTTTAATCATTTTGATCCATTATTTTTCATCTTTCATCTAACATTTTCTTCTCTTCTTTCGAGAGATCACCCTTGCAATTAATTCACAAGTAATCTCTTGAGGGGGAATCAATCATCTCAATTATCTCAATTTTTCTAATTTTCCATTTCTCACTCAACTAGGGCATATCACTATCTTCATCATCTCTTCTAATTTTTCTTCTTAGCTACTTTTCTTTTCTTTGAAAAAATGTTACTTTGAACATTTCTTCAAAGAGGGGAAAAATGTAGACACTAAAAGTTGTCCTAATTAAATAATCTTATTATTTAATTCGATTAACCGCATTCTTCTAAGTTTATATCCATATAATTAAATAATTTTAATTATTTAATTATTCTAACTATTCTCTAAGGTTAATTAAACAGTTTTTTGTTTAACTAATTGACAACCTTTTAAATAATTATCTTTAATTATTTAATCTCTAATATTCTTCATAATTAAATAGATTTATTTATTTAGCTAATTTATAAATTCTTATATAGTTAAATAAATATTTTTATGTATTTAATTATCCATGTAGGTGCAAATAAATAAATTTTATTTATTTATTACACTTACTTTCTTTCTTCAATCTTTCCCCTTTTTTCTCTTCAATCAACTCTATCTCAATTTTGGAATCTAAATCTTTCCTAAATCATTAAATTTCCTTCATTTTGGAAACTTCATCTTCATCCACCAGTCAACTCAATCTTCAAAATAGAAACTTTATGTGCACAATTATCTATTGATCAAATTAAATAATTAATTATTATTTCTTCAATCTTCAAAACATAAATTTATATTTTGTAGTTGAGTTTACTCTACTAATTCTTTAGTTATCTCATGTTTTCATCATAATCGTCATCTCTTATTTGATTTTTCCTTGGAATGTCTATAAATAAGATCATTTCTATATATATATATATAGGTAAAAGTACAAACATGTGTCACACTTTATAAAGGAATTGGCCAACATGAGAAAAAGTTCTCAACTTCAACCACATAAAAGTGGTATTTATGTTTTGAATTTCAAAATGATGTAAACTAATAGAATGTAGAACTTTTGTTGAAGTTTATTCCTGTAATTTTTCAATTTATTTTAAAAAAAAATTGATATTTTTTATCAATTTAAAAGATTTTGTTATACTAAAAATTTCAAGAAAAAGTGACATTCAGTTGACGTCAAGAAACAAATAGAAAAAAACTTCATTTTCTCCTGATTTTCTTTTCCCTAGATAGCCAACTTCAATATCTAGGGCATGGAAAAGAAATTTGAAATTTTGATGTATATTTTTCTCGTAATAACATTTTAAAGTCAAACTAACTTGAATTTGATAGTTTTCAGTTGATGTCAACTATTTTTTTTTTTCATTTTCAAAAAACAAAATATACCCTTTTGAAGAGGATTCTCTCCTCTAGGACATCATATATTTTCAAATTTGTTTTATGATGATTTACTATTTTTTATTTAATTTCAACTGAGCCTCTTTTTGACTTTGAACAACCTACTTGCAATATTTTAAAATATTTATATACTAAAACTAATCAATATATAAAGGGTATTTTTATTTTTATTTTTAAAATAATTTTGATTCAAGAAATATTCACCAGAAGTTGAAAAATTTTGGAAATTTGAGAAAATGATGACTTTGTTGCCATGTCACCTGCCATCTGGATATATTCGGCTGAATAGGATTCAGCCGAATCCTAGTCCACTGAATACTATTCGGCCGAAATATATTCAGCTGAATAATGTTCAATCAGATCATATTCTGCTGAAATGCTAATTTTTTTGAATTTTTGTTTTTGATTGTTTCCATTTTCATCGAATTTCCTTCCGTTTTCATCTAATTTCTATGAAAACATAAGTGGCCTGAATTTATTTTTTAGATTTCTCTCATTTTTTCGTCCAATTTTTATTGAAATAACTATTTAGATTATTTTTTGATTGTTTCCATTTTCATCGAATTTCTACTGAAACATAAATGGCTGACTTTCTAATTTTTTGAATTTTTTTTTAGATTTCTCTCATTTTTCGTCCAATTTTTATTGAAATAACTATTTAAGTCAGCTTTTATTAGTCTATATTTTAGGTTTTTTCCATTTTTTCTCCACTTTTAATGAAGTAACTATTTCCTATTTCTTTTAAAAATAAACTTTCATTATTTACTTTTTGCTCTTAAATCATTAAGCATTTAATACTGAACAGTTAATACTTTTCTAATCATTTGCATTTGTCACAGGCTATCTAGTTGAATAGGAAAATCAAGCATCTAAAACAAAAGATTTGGTAATTTTCTTTAATTTATTTTTTGTTTTGATGCTTATATGTTCATTGCTATATTATTTTTTGTTCATGCTTATATTTTCATGGTGTTTTACTCTAAATATTTTGAGCTAACATTTGGACTAACAAGTGGTGTAGTTGTCGACTATCTGTGGTTTTGTAGGACATTTGGCCAAAGACTTTTTATTTTTCCACTAATTTAGGCACTAAAGTTAGATTAGAGGGTAAATGAACTTGTTTTTTGTGCCGAGAAGGGTGTAATAGACATATGCTCACCCCTCTCACCTAGTGTGATCTTAGGGATCAAAAATATTTACATCTCTTCATTTTGTTTAGACCAATGTTTTAGGTAAACATAAGGTCACTAGCTTGTGTGTATGCAATACCATCATGCTTCATGCAATCTTGGGGATCAAAAACACCTAGTGTGCCTTTCCTTTTAGGGGACCTACCTAGGGATTTCATCAACCTAGGGGACAATTCTAACCACGTGTATTGGTGGGGTATATAAAGGGGGAAATAAAGTTGTACCACAATATAGTTGCGTCATAATTGGTGGAGCTCTGATTGCCTAGGGTGATTCTAGGCTAGGAGTGAAGGGTTGGTTTGAGCTCTCGGTACCTTGTTGAAGCTCCTGATCCATGCTTGTGACAAACTAGTGTTCACAGCCTAGGCCTCATGTACCTTATGTATATCAAGGACTCCCTAGAAAAACATTATAAACCTAGAAAGCCATCGAACGTAGGTTAGTGTGGTGCAAGGGATGCAGATCATACCCTGAAGTTACTCACCATGTACTTCCTTAGGTTGAGATAGAAATCATTGTGGTGAACTTCGATAGTTCCCAAGGAGAGAGAGAAGGTGAGCCCATGACATTCATTGAAGACCCTGTGCCACTAGATCTCTAGCTATCCACCTTCATGAGAAAGGATGCCCCAAAGAACCACCTGAGTATTAAGGAGTATTAACCCAAGCTTGCTTGGGTGGTGAGCCCACATTAATCTATACACCTACTTAAGCTTAGGGCTTGTAATCAAGTGCTTGAAGTGTCTTTTTGTGCAAAACCCATGAAGACGAATCAACCAAAGGGTTAAGGATTTGGCTATACCCTTTGAAAACATAAAAGAAAATTTCAAAAACTTTGACCCCCTAGGGCTCCCTGGTTTAGTCTGACATAATATGTAACTCTATTTTCTCTTGATCACCAATTAGTCCATCTTCACACCTAAAAAAACTATTCCTCACCCTCCCCCACCATCCAAATTTTCCCTTATTATCACCTTATAATCACCTATTATTGTCACACCTTCGCTTGATATCAATCCATCTCCCCCACATCATTAGTTTCTTCATCATTATCATCCAAAATCAACCTTAGATCTATCCCAAAAATCAACTTTATCATGTCACCACTTTACAAACCAAATTTTTCACTAGGAAACAATCTGGATCCCTCATCACCCTTCCTAATCTTAGGGTAGTTTAAGAACTTTCCTATCTTAAGTTGCATCTTTGATAATTTAGCTTAAGGAGTGGCTACCTTTTTGCTAAATTTTTCAAAATCATCTTTCATCTACCCTTGCTTAGGAACTTGCCTATCCTAAGTAAGAAAATCCTAAATCATCCATCCTAAGGATCTAGATTACACCTTTTGATCATAATCCTTGGTTGTTTGTACCATCAATTGAACCAATCATCCCATCAATCCCAAAAAAAATTCCTTAATCACATCATCAAAAAATCAATCCTAAGGTCATCCTAGAACCCACAATCTAGTCCAAGGTCCACATCTTTATTCTATTAAAGAATTCTCTCCTTGTATTCCAATCATCTCGTGGGACCTCAACTTATTGCCCATATCCCCTCTTCCACTAACATAAATCAACCTAATGTCCCCCAATTAACAAACACAACCTCTTCCATAAACATAATCTCATCCAATGCCAACCCACCACTTTCCTCAAGTACCACAACACCTCTCAACATAAATACCAATGTCCCTCTTTACAAAAACATAACAGAACCCCTAAATAGCCTACCCCCACTTTCATCACACCTAAGGGTCACTATTCCCCCCAATTCTAGCATCACTTATGCCCCCACCAACCCAACTATAACCACACAATCTCACCCAACCTCATATATTCATGCTAATTATATCACCCCACAAAATGCATCCCAACCCCCTAATAACACACTACTTCCTGTAATACCCCTCCTGTTACTGGTTGGACTTATTATTTTTCTATCCTTTTGTTTGATGCTTTGAGACTATGATAGTACTATTTATTGTTTTGGTTTGGTGGATTGGCTAGTGTAGACTGATTGATGGTTATGCTTCTTCAGTTGATGACATTATGTTTTGGTGATGTTACTCCTATATATGCTTATGGTAGATTAATTGTTATTTATTTTGTTAGTTCGATGTGATATTGTATTGGTGAAGAGAACAGAGTTGCATCACTCACTTGCGAGTGCCCTGTGACTTCTGTGATTTTCTCCTCACGGTGTGTTTGAATCATGGATTATATATATGTATGTTATTTGTTTGATTGCAGGATTGCAGGTACATGACACTGAATCCACCTGGCTTCACAGGTCTGAGCGTGTCCAGGCTCAATGGTAATGTTGAATGGGAGATAGTAACGAGGTTTTTCCTAGTCTAGCCTCAAACCTAGTCACAGTATGTCGTTAGTTTAGGTCTAGTATTTTTGGTTGTCTCATCTATGTTTGTCTTGATTATTAGTTATGAAAGATTATTTTGTGAATTTAGTGTTAGATTAATATTTTTTATAAATTAATGCTTATTTAAATTAATTTTAAATATTGTAGATAAAAGCTTCTTATTATATTTAATTAATTAAATTAGTTTGTTTGGTAAGATAATTTAATCATTGCAATTAAAGTTATTTTATTAAATAGATTAATTAATTGATTAAATTTCCTATTATTGAGTGAATAGATTAAATAATGTTTAAATGCTTTTGTGGGAAATGAAATTTTAAATATGTATTAAAATAAAAATGAAATTGATTTTGAATTCTTTAATTCTATAAAATAAAAGAAATTCTTGATAATTGATAGAAGAAAATATCTGTGAGTTTGTTAGAAGATATTTTTTTGTTTTTCCATGTGTGTTAGTTGAATTAAATGCAAATTTCTTGTTGAGGATTTTTCTCAGAAAGAATATTGCCAGAATTGGTAAGGCAAGGAAACACTTCACTGGAAAAGAAAGAAAACAGAGTTCTGCTGAAGAAATTGTGATAATTTGTGATTTCTTTTGGGTTTTGATTTAAAATTTATGGAAGTTCTCAGGTTGTTATTTGTTTAGTAATTTGCATTCTTTTGGAAAGAGGAGATTTGAAAAGGGTTTGGGAGGTTGCACGTAGTAGGCAGAACTTTTTTCAACTTTTAATTCTTCAAGCTACAACAATACAGGTTCTTTCCTATTTATTTAGTTTATTGTCTTTTGAAAAGATTGTCTGTATAAAGAATTAATTTTGTAGAAGTTTTGTTAAAATTTTGTTAAATAAAAGATTGCCTATAGAATAATTTTTTATTGAAGCCTCTGTTCTTCTCGGTAAATTATTGTTGAAAATATTCTGTAGAAAACTTGTTAACTCTCTGTGTTAAATTTCAAAACAAGATTTTATAGTGAGAGCAACCCAGAACATTTTTGTTAAACAATTGAAAAGTTTCAAAAGAAAACAAAAGAAACCTCTGTAGAATTGTAAGTGAAAACTTATGGATTAATTTGAGGAAATAGAAACCTCTGTGAGGAAATTTTATAAACATTTCCCATAGGAAATATTTTGTTAATTTGAATTTAAAAAAAATCCTCTATTGTTGAAATTGAAGATCTTTGACAAATTTGTGTTAATTGTTAGATTTTTTTTCAATTTCCTGTAGAAAACCCTGTTGAAAATAATTGTACCTAATTACAATATTTTATTTATTGTTTAAATTGTGTATATATTTATATGTATATATGTATATAAATTATATATATACATATACATATACAAATATATATATATATATATTAAATTGTGAGAATTTTATTAAAAATACACAAATTCCCAAAAATCACCATACGGGCGAAGATTTTAAACAGGAAATATCAAAAATATTTAGGAATATCACCGCTCAGGTGAATTAGGGTATGGCATTTTAAATTAAAAAAATTTAGTAAAGATTTGGGGGTCGTAGGGTTACCCCCACAACCACCCCCATATTGGGTGACGACTGTGGAGGCAGTCGGCACTTCCCTCACAGGTAGCACACGGCTGCCAACACAATCGCTACCCCATATGGGGTGGGCTGTGTATACAACCGACGACGAACACAGTCCGCAAAACTCTTTGCCATATGATTTCTTTAATAAAAATTTTGATTTAATTTATTAAAAATGAATTTCGATTTATTAAATTTAAACTTTCAATATTATATATATATATATATATATGTATATACATATATATATATGTATGTATATATATACTTTCATAGTTTAAGGAAGATAATTTAATATTTAAATAAGGTTTTATTTATTAAATGCATGTATTGCATGAGATCAACTATTTTTAAAATAATAAGGTTGAAAGAGAAAATTTGATATTTATTTTTATGTGAAATTGAGAAAATTAGAATTAGATTAATTGTTTCCAATTTCTTTTTATTGTTTGAGAAAAGAACTATAAACAAGTTGATTAATTTCATGCTTTATGCTACTGGTTTGTTTGGATTTAGTAAATCCTAACATTAGATTCTTATTTTTGCCTGAATTGCTTTAAGATGTTTTATATTCTTGTTGGGAAAATTGGGGTTAATTGAGAATATAAGTCTTCCAGATGTAATTTCTTGAAAGGGAGTTAATTTTTATGATGGTTTCATATTTTGAAAAAACTAGGGTAGTGCACATGATTCTGTTTGGTTTTTAGACACCTGGTTCTATGAACAGGTTGTGATGTCCATTATTATATGATTGATATTTGATGCTAGTTTATGTGCACCTTGTCTACCTTAGTTAGTGGAGTTAGTTTCCTTGTGTTATTATTAGGGGAGTGGCTCTTAATGAGGGTTGACACACAAAGTGGTGCCAGGGTAACTCATATAGAGTTAGTTAATCAATGAAAACTAAATCAACACATTAGTTAGTCTAAAACCTTTAACTAGATTAAATAAGCCTCACTCATGGACTCAAGGGATAGTTCAGTCTTGGGAATGAGTTGAGAAGGCCTAGAACAGAAAAATCGATATCTAGTCACTATGAAAGATATTCGATTCCGCAACAGATTGCATGAGGGGCCGAGTTTCGTAAGAGGTTACTAGGGTAACCCAAGATGGGGGCTAGAACCTAGGAAGAAATGCCTAGGTAACCTATGAAACATTGTGATGAAACTCCACCTATAATAACAGTAACCTTGTGAATTTTAGTGTATTTGATCATTCAGTTCTGGAAGCAATGTAACCATTAAGTTACGCTGATATTTGTATAGTTTTGGCATTGGATATACTTGTGTCTAGGGTTTGTAGGTTATGTCTAGGGAACCTTTTTACTATCTCCTAGCACGGGGAGTGGGCCTACGGGTACCACATGGTTGGGTGGAACGTGCACCTTACTCCGCTGGGTCCCCAGTTCTTGTTCATGGCAATGAGTACTACTAGGACGGAGAGCTAGTATGTGGATATATGTCTTCTTATTTGTATCACTCCTCAATTGTAAATGAGGTAAACATTTGTAATATTTAATTTTACATTTTTATATGACCTACCTCATTTGGAAGATGAGTATTGTAAATGTTATTATAATTGCAATGTAAAGAAAGAATCTTTTATGTACATTATATCTTTAATGATGTAATTTAATTGTTAATGAATGTATGTACTTAAGTTTATGTGAATTAAATACATGCTATGTTATTTACTATTGTCATCTTTGGGATTTACATGTAGTGTGTCGTCACGTATCTTAGGGAATGTTTGCATTAATAAAATTTATGTTTACACTTTAAAAAAAAAAAAATTACACTTTCGTAGTCAATGCAACATTCTTTAGGTTACAAGACAGGGCATTACACTTCCCCCACCCCCTAACAATCCAAATCCTCAAAAACAAATCACCTATAACCAACCCTACCCCCTAATAATTCTTATTAGACCAAGGACTTGCTAGCCATTTCCCAAAATGAGACACTTGCTTCCTTTGGACACTGTTAATTAAACAAATGACATGACTAACATCAAAGAAGAATATAAAGAAGCTAATATAGATCAAGTTAAAGAAGAAGATACAAAAGCTAGCATGGATCAAATTTATATCCTGAATGATCAAGAAGAGCCAAGCATGATGAATGATAAGGCCAAAATATTGTATCGATTAGGATCATCCACTTTTATCAAATCATGCTTTCTCATAGAGGATAATATTCCAAACAATGGTTTCCACATACATAATGATGGGTTTAAATCTTGTTTTCATAGTAGAAAATAGTCATACCTCCATGATATTAGGGGACACTTTATCCAATACAAAAATAAAAAAGTTTGAATGCATGTTATTTTTGTATGTAGGTGAATTCAAACCTAAGAAATTTGTGATGGGGAATAAAAAGACAAGAACAAGGTTTTATGATCGAAAAAGAGAGTAGAAATGTGGATGAAGGAAAATCTTCTGAAGAAGAACCCATGGAAATTGTTGATGACCAAGGAGTACAGATACTAGGACAAACTAAAGGTGGTCATAGAAATATTTTCCATGGTATGGAAAATCATATAGAGATGGATGAGGAATCCCTTCTCAATAATATTTCATTTGAAGGTATGTTATCTGAAAGCACAGTAAAATTACATTGTAAGAGAATATGGGATGAATATTTTGAAGAAAAGTCTATAGTTGGAAGAGTACAATTATTTGCAAAATTATTTAGGGGGAAAGAAATGACCCCTATTTTTGAGTTGTTAGGGGTTGATAATAAGAAATTCATCAGGATCATTAAAGAAAACAATAGTTGAAAACTTGCAAGAAGCATTGAATTCTATTGAAAACAAGAGTAGAGTTGTCAATTTAAGTGTTGCACATAGAGAATTGAGATGGTAATTTCTAGTAAGAAATTATCACATAGAAGAAAAGTTAAAGCAATTTTTGAATTACTCAATGTTTCTAGGAGAACTATTCAAAGATATATCAGAAAGAGAAATAGATTGGATGGAAATATTGAGAATAATTGGGTAAATATTTGCAGGGTTCCCCGAAAAGATAAAATCTCAAAAGATGTAAAGGAACAAGTGATTGAATATTGAACCAGCCACTCTCGTGTTTCTTCCTATAGATGGGAAACTATACAAATAAAAGGTGTAGATGGTAAAAAAATTCGCATTGGAAACATTTTATAGATACAACTCAAAGTGAGCTTTTTGAAGCATTCAAACAAGAATTTTTAGATGAAAATATTTGTCAAAGGATGTTTGAAAGACTATGACCAAGTTTTGTAAATATAAATAAGACACATGAGACTTGTTGTTGAAATCATGTTGAATTTCATCTACATCTACTGACATATAGAAAAGCTATGGCAGTAATCAATCCAAATATAGTCATGCCTGGAAGTACAACACAATTTTTGAAGTCTCTTCTATGCAAAAAAATAGAAGATTTAGATGAATTGAAAGTACAGTGTATAAAAAATATACGTAATGAATGTGGAAATTTGAAGAACCTTTTGCAGGTTGACAATATTGATCATTTAATGCAAGTTATGTGGAAGAGATTTGAATATGAGAAATACTCAACAAAGTTAGGAGTTGGGACTAGAAAAATTCTTCTCAGAGAGAGTGAGTTGTCTTACAATGAGTTTATGAAAATTTTTTGCAATATCATATATCCACATATTTAACATTGTCATGGTGCTAGATGGCAAGCTAAGCAATTTCGTGACTCAAAGACTTGCTTTCCAGTGGGTTGTATTCTCTCTATTGTTGATTTATTTGAGAACTATACATTTAGTCCTCAAACTAAGATCCAAAGTCAATATTATCATTTAGAGCAAGTTCCAATATTTGTACAAGTTTATTATAGGCATGCCGAAGAACATCTAGATGGTCTACAAAGTAGCAAAGATGAACAAATTATCATCAAAGAGGTTCACTTTTATATCAATGATGATACAAATCATGATAGAAGCTATGTAGCCCATTGTTTTGCAATGTTTTTTGAAGACCCAAGATGACATCAAATAGATGCTTCGCAACACTAGATATGGTTTGATGGATGTGCTAGTAAGTGCTGATTTAATTTTTTTTGAAATTATATGTTTATTTGTTTACTTAACTTGTTTAGAATTAATTATTTGTACACATATAGTTTATTTTTACTATCTTGATTTTAAATGAAATTGGTTGTAATGTGATAGGAAAATTTAAGTTTGCAAAAGCTTTTAATTGGTTAAGCCAACAACATATTAGACGTGACATAATTTTTTGTGGAATTTCTTTGAGAGTGGACATGGAAAAGGAGAGCATGATGGAGCTAGAGCATGTGCGAAGCATGCACTTTTCTAACACAAACTTGTAGGTAACACCATATGGATTTTTGATGCAGGAGCATCCAGTGGTGTAAGGGCAATCTTGCATCACCCAAAAATAGTTAAATTTCAAGTTTCTCAGTTTTTAGATGTTTTTACATTTTTGGATACCCTTTTTGTCACAATAAAATTTCCAATTTACGGTTTGTATTTTCGGTTCATGGGTTGAAAGATATTACAGTTTTAGTTTCCTAGATTTGGCCTAAAAATCTTCTGAGTTAGATTTGAGGCACTTAGAGTTCCATGATCGGCCCTGAAACTTGCCAAAATTAGCGTAGCAAATTTTGAGCCCGTTCTTGACTTTGAGACCTTTCCAACGGTTCGAACAGTTTGCGAATCAGAGTCCTGGATCAAAAGTTATGGCCCCGCGAAGTTGGCGCACTTTCTAGAAGATATAGTTGCAAATGCTCTTTAAAATTTGAACTTCATGTTGTATGTTTTTGGCGCCAAACCGCTTAAACTCAAATTGAATGTTGTTTTGGCTCCAAACTAATAAGGAGCTCTATTTATGGGCGGGTTTCTAATTTTTTGGTAACTTTTTGGGGACAAGCTCGCATATTGCAAAAGGGTTATTCTGTAGCTTTCTGTAACTTGGATGTGTTGTAGAACATGGGGATTTGAGATCCTCTGCATGTAAGAAGCTCCATTTTCTGAATAATAAAATTATTCTCTTGTTTGTGGGTTATTTTCTGTGTCTCGGGCTGCGCCCTCATCAAGTTTTAGAAAAAATATAATTATGTTTTTTAAGATCGTCTTTTCCTTTCAACTACAAAACCTCTTGACTTGACATTTCACCAACATGAACTTGAAGGTAATGCCATAAGGAATGCACATGAAATTGTTGAATGGTACAAAATTTATTTTGATGACCATGACTCAAATGCAACGCACGATATTTTTGGGAAGTTAAAGGTACATAAATGATTTTTTTTTATGAATTTCAATGTGTACATGAATTGAATTTTTAATTTTATACACTTTTTAATTGTAAGTTTGAAACTTATAGATATTGATCGATAAACTCTTACTAATTTTCAAACAATTAGTGGTAATAGAAGTTTGCATCAAATCATGATAGTAGGACATAGTAGGCCTCCAGTAATTCAAGTGAGAGAAAAATCGTGTTTTTATGTTGATTGCATTGAGAACAATGCAAGTACTCTACAATGTGAGAATATTAGAGATGGGTATGTTTCACAATGGGAAATAAAATAATTAGTGCACTCATCAAACCCTTTTGAAGATAATGACATTGTAGATATCTATGATCCCCGTTTGTGACCTCACCGATTCATAGCTTCGGGTCAAAAGCGTTTACCCCTTGAATAAAAATAAAACATTTGGACCTAAATTTGAAAATATTTTTATTTTATGTTGAATTCAAATAATTTCATTCAATAGTAGCCCATGAAGCTTTCTTTTTTGTGATCTTATTTTCCTATAAAGCTTTCTTAAGATTAGTTTAATTGCATGTTTGTGGATCTCTTTGGTGCATAATTATAACACATAATTTTGATATTACTTTTGATGATATAAAAAAAACTATAGTTGAGAACACTCTTTACTTAATTCCTAAAACCCTTCCCTTCCTACGTTTGGATTGTGAATCACAAACACATACTTGTTAGCTCATCGAAATGAATGTAACATCATAGGATTAGAGATAGAATAGTACAATTTATAAATAACTTTCTCATTTTCAAGTGAATTTTATTTATTTGTAAATCTAAATATGAAATTTAAGTTTTCGTTAAAAATAAATATTTAATCCTTTATTATGCTCAAGCACCTTAGTTAAAATAGAATTTTACTTGATTTAGTAGAGTAAAAATGAATTTGTAAAGTATGGTATATGAATCGTTATTTAAGTTTTAATTAGACAAACTATAAGAGACCTTCAGCTATGGGTCTAGATTTAATCCAATGGCATAACCTTATTATATAATCACCATCACTTACTTCCCTACAAAACATATTTCTAGAATAAATAATTTCTAAGTTGGAGAATTCTAAATCTTATACCATTGAATTTTCTACCCATAACCAATGAAAAAAAAATACTTTGAAATCTAACTTAGAGCATTTTTTCCTAGGTGGTTGAGTGTAAGCCTCACAACCAAACACTTCCAAATGTGTAATTTGATCTATTTTCCCATCCATACTTTGTATGGTGCCTCTTCAACAAGGATGGACATAGGAAACTTATTTATCAAATAATAAAAAATACTAACAACTTACTCCAAAATAATTTTCTTCAAATTAACACAACTTAACATACTTTTATTTATTTCCTTTAATATTATATTCATTATCTTAGCTACCCCATTTATATTTATGGAATATTTTTGTATTAAATTACAATCCAATTATATTTGCAAAATTATTCAAATTATTTAGATAAATATACCCCCATGTTATTTGATCTCAAATCTTTTATTTTTTTCCTTATGAGTTTCCACAAGCACCTTAAATTCCTTATGCTTAAAACTTCATATTTGTCCCTAAGAAAATAAACCAAATATTTTCTTGAAAAATCACCAATGAAGATGGTTGGTTTCTAAGATATATGAATTAACTCTTAAATCCATTTTGCTATGAGAATTTAACTTTATTTTGCTTATGAAACACACAATCTTGCCTATATATTTATTCTTCAATGTTTTTTATCCTCTCTCACCTAGATGCAGTCTGATCTTTGATGTCAAAACATTGGCATATCAACTAATTCATTTACATGATCAAAAGTCATGGCATAGTTAGATTAAGTAGTACCATCCAATCCAAATAAATTACCATGCCTAATACCCTTTTCTAGAACCAAATCTCCCCTGACCAATTTTTAACCATGATCTTATCATAAATAATATGCACAATATTATCATCCACCTTAAAATCTTAAATATGATTTTTGGCTAAACCATGAACGTGCAACACATCAGATAGTGTCTTCATTGTGCTATCACTAAAAATTAGTGTTACTATATTACCCTTAACAATGATCTTATGATAATTTTTTGCACCTAATTAAACCTCTCCACCATAATATTATATATAAAATTTATGTAACACTTCCTATGTGAATTCATATGAAAAGAGGCACCTAAATCAATATCTCTAAATATTATAGATTATTAAATTCTAAAATCTTTTTAATTAGTGATGAACTATGATTTTCAAGCAAGATGACACAATAACTTTGAGTGAATTTATAGTGAATGTGGAAGTTACCTATTCTTAATTTTTAATGCAACATTTTTTTTATTTATTCAAGGGGTAAACGCTTTTGACCGGAGCTATGAACCGGATACAACCATTCAACAATACCACCCCAATGGGGTTTGAACCTTGGTGGCAAGAACAACAATGCCACCTATAAACCATCACACCATGCCAATACCGGCAATTTTTAATGCAACATGAAAATTAAATAAAAATATGATTATTTTAGGGTTTTTAATATTAATATTATGTTTATTGTTAAATGTTAAATAATTGATGTGTAAATAGTTGTCAAAACCATTTAGAACATAGTTGGTAAATTAGCCTTAGAACATATTCAACCTACCATTCCCAACTACCTTATTGAACCAAAAATCATTAATTTTTTTTTTTTATAGATTAAAAGTGAGCAATCTATTATTAAAGTTTCCCAACTCAAAACCCTAATTAGCTTCAAGAATTTCTATTTCCATAATAAGATGAACCATAATGTGAAACCATAATGTAAAATGTATATAATGTGAAGATCATCATCTAAGAACCATAATGTGACAAATCACAATATAAAATGTATAACAAATCATGTGTTTGCATGTAAAATAAGTCAAAGTGGAGGATGCCTAGTATGACTGTGGATCGATCTCTCTCCTGATCCCTATCTTGATCCATGTCCTGATTCTCTAGATCTGTGGCCCAATGCCTCTCTCAATCCTTGTCTCGATCCATGTCCTAATCCGCCTCCCTACACAAGAAAGTACATTAATTAGTTTAATGTACACATGTGTAAATGTAAAGTAATCTTAAAGTTTTGTACTTTCAATGTTTGAATGTATCAAGTACTTTAAATATTATAAATGTATCTCAAATGTACCATGCATAAGATTGTCTACATGCTCCAAATCTCCAAAGTGTGACAAACCCTTGTTTTGCTAGAAATTTAAAAATACAAGATTTCAATGAAGAGTGAGAAATACTTTAAAGTCAACTTTATTTTATATATGTATGTGAATTTTTAGAATACAAAATATATCTGATTATTTGAAAGTACCTATGTCTCTCCCTGGAGCACTCTACCATTATCACTAATGTCATGAGAATGCATAGTCAAATTAGGGATACATGTATCAGATAGAGGACTAATTCCAAAGAGAAGTGAGTTGTATGTGCCATGTACATCCTATGCAGTAACCTCAACCCGATGTTGTGCAAGGACTGTAGGATGGTCTGGAATATGTTGATCATCTTGTGAAGTCCCCTCACCCCAACTTGAATGTCTACCAAAATGTCATCTAATATGAGTTGGTACAACATCTAAAGGAATCTGATACTCATCACTGATAAACTGGTATGATGATAGTAAATCAGCAATGGAAACTGAGCACACATTATGTATAGTGGCTTCACTCATCTGGGCCACATCTGATGGTGATGGTAGCTCTGTATGAATGTAGGGATCATCATTGGTAGATGTATTTGTAGTGGGAGGAAGGCTAATTCGTGAACGTAATAAGTATCTTCCTACACAATCAGATGACATCTAATCGACCTGTGTAGCAATTGCGGCAATACTGTCAAAAAGGTTGGATCGAGTAGGTGTTGCTGATACACCTCTTGCTACTACTAGTTCCAAATGTTTTGGAAGAACCAAAAGGTTTGGACCAACTAATGCCCTCTTTTTGATGGGTGGTGGAAAATCTACACATCTAAAATGAGATTTATCAGCAAACCTCCCTTTTCCCTATCTAGCATGTGAAGGAATAGATGTTTAGTCCACTGCTAACCCTAAATGAAACTCGACATATACTTGTTTGCAAAAATAAAGTGGCAACTCATCATTATGAGGCCATCTGCGATGGGCTACCAACCATCTAGGATATATAAATGAAGCAACAAGCTCATATGTACATCTAGTAACAACATATTCTCTAACTTTCTTTTGTCCCATATAGTGAGGGAACATGTTGTGAACATTATGTGTTGAAAATCTAGCAGTAATAGAATAAATTTTCCCTATGCCAATAACACTACTGGCAAGGGACCTATAAAAATCCTCAGTGTTGACCTCATCATAAGGATTATAAGATCAAATTGTGTGAATCATATGATGGATTTCCTATTGAATCATAACTAATCTATCTCTATTAGGGAGATTAGGGGAGTTTTGTGTTGTTTGTTCCAAACATCTCAAAGCATTCTCTAATCTCCTAATGCTATAATTATATAAATTAGACCTAGCCTCAGCTTGCTCCTAAGACTGAGTGGAATAATGTGATCCCTGATCATCAGCCATATCTATATAAATACAAAGATCTACAAATTTAATTAAAACAAAAAAAATACAAATATGTACTTATTTTATTTCTCTAAAAATAAAACATACAATAACCATTTTTCTAGTAAGATGCTCCATAGGAAATTATAAAAAATAGGAAATATGAGCAATGACTAGCTTGAATGTCATGAAGTAAAAATAAGAACAATTTTAAGTTCATTCAACTATCTATATGAGAAAGAGGGAGAAAGGGAGAAAGTAGGATTATAAAAAATTTCCTATAAAAGAAGTGGTACTAAAATATCATAATGAAATATTCATATCCATAAAATCATGCATTTAAATGAAATTATATCTAGTTGTAAGTCATATCCTAAAATACATTGTAGGCACCAAAATTTCTAAGTTATAACTAGCTTCATTTATCCATTCACATAAACTCAAACTACTACCCTTCCAAGATTATTTCAATAAACTATTTGATTGATCAATTATTGTATTGAATGTACACCATCGCCAAGCATGACCTATTAAACATTCACTTAGTGTGAGGCATCCAAAAAGGCCAATTATTACCCTTCCAAATTATTTCAATAAATTGTTATTTAATATTCTTCTATATTTGATTGGAATTTTGCATGTTCAAGTGAATTGACTACGTCTGGAGGTTGATATGTCAAAGAGTGAGTCTACAAATACATTTTGAACCCAAGTTTTCCTACATTCAATACATTAAATGACCAATCAAATACAAAAGAATATTAAATAACAATTTATTAAAATAATTTAGAAGGGTAATAATTGGCCCTTTTCACCATTCTCAATGATGGTATACATTGAATACAATAAATGATCAATAAAATACTTTATTCAAATAATCTTGGAAGGGTATTAACTGGAGTTATGTGAATAGATAAGTGAAACTAGTTATAGTAGAAATTTTGGTGCCTAACACAATGTATTTTAGGATATGACTTACAACTTATGTAAGAGTATGACTGTAATTTCATTTAAATGCACCACTTAAATATATTCATAAAATCATGCATTTAAATGAAATTATATCTATTTGTAAGTCATATCCTAAAATACATTGTAGGCACCAAATTTTCTATGTTATAACTAGCTTCATTTATCTATTCACATAAACTCGAACTACTACCCTTCCAAGATTATTTCAATGAAGTGTTTGATTGATCAATTATTGTATTGAATGTACACCATCACCAAGCATGACCTATTAAACATTCACTTAGTGTGAGGTATCCAAAAAGGCCAATTATTACCCTTCCAAATTATTTCAATAAATTGTTATTTAATATTCTTCTATATTTGATTGACATTTTGCATGTTCAAATGAATTGACTACGTTTGAAGGCTGATATGTCAAAGAATGAATCTACAAATACATTTTGAACCCAAGTTTTCCTACATTCAATACATTAAATGATCAATCAAATACAAAAGAATATTAAATAATAATTAATTAAAATAATTTGGAAGGGTAATAATTGGCCCTTTTCACCGTTCTTGATGACGGTATACATTGAATACAATAAATGATCAATCAAATAATTTATTCAAATAATATTGGAAGGGTAAATCAAATAATTTATTGAAATAATCTTGGAAGGGTATTAACTGGAGTTATGTGAATAGATAAGTGAAACTAGTTATAGTAGAAATTTTGGTGCCTAGCACAATGTATTTTAGGATATGACTTACAACTTAATGTAAGAGTATGACTATAATTTCATTTAAATGCACCACTTAAATATATTCATTAAATCATGCATTTAAATGAAAGTGTATCTAGTTGTAAGTCATATCCTAAAATACATTGTAGGCATCAAAATTTCTAAGTTATAACTAGCTTCATTCATCCATTCACATAAACTCTAACTACTACCCTTCCAAGATTATTTCAATAAAGTATTTGATTGATCAATTATTGTATTGGATGTACACCATCGCCAAGCATGACCTATTAAACATTCACTTAGTGTGAGGCATCCAAAAAGGCCAATTATTACCCTTCTACATTATTTCAATAAATTGTTATTTAATATTCTTCTTTATTTGATTGGCATTTTGCATGTTCAAGTGAATTGACTATGTTCAAAGGCTAATATGTCAGAGAGTGAGTCTACAAATATATTTTGAACCCAATTTTTCCTACATTCGATACATTAAATGATCAATCAAATACAAAAAGATTATTAAATAGCAGTTTATTAAAATAATTTGGAAGGGCAATAATTAGCCTTTTTCGATGATGGTATACATTGAATACAATAAATGATCAATCAAATACTTTATTCAAATAATCTTGGAATGGTATTAATTGGAGTTATGTGAATAGATAAGTGAAACTAGTCATAGTAGAAATTTTATGTATTTTAGGATATGTGCTTTAAGATATCAAGTATGACTATAATTTCATTTAATTGCATTTAAATATATTCATAAAATCATGCATTTAAATGAAATTATCTTTAATTGTAAGTCATATCTAAAATACATTGTAGACAACAAAATATTTGCTATAACTAGTTTCACTTATCCATTTAAGTAACTCCACTTTAATAACTCCAATTACTACCCTTAGTAATTGGAGTTATTTAAGCATCTACTAAGGAGTCAATGATTTATCCTTTGGGCAATAGAGTTGAAATAAAACCAACACTTATCCTAAACAAAGTACCTAAAATGAAACAATAAAAAAATATGTTGCATAAATGGGGAAAACATTATACAATAATGATTCACAACACGAGAAAGGGAAAAATAACACAAAAAAAAATGGAAAGACCCCATGAATGTGGTGCAGGAGCACCCACATTTCACCCTCATTTTGTGATTATTTGATGTTAAGTAAAGAAGGGTAGTAGGTAGGTATTTTTTCTATAACAAGGTTCTTCAAGACCTTTGAATATGTTCTATGATGAAGTTTGGGTTTTGTGTTGCAATTATACAATCTTATTCATAAGAGTCTTTGTAGCCTCTAGAAGGCAAGTTCTTGAATCAGTAAATAGGGGTGCAAAGTGGGAGTTTAGAAGTCATATTAGCGTTAATTTAAAGGTATTTAAATGGTTCATGGAGTCTTAAAACAAAACTCTTGCTAATAGTTTTCATTTAGTCTTTAATTCTCAATAATGAGGTTTTCAAGTAAAATGAAGGTTTGGGTGGTTACAAGTCAGTTGGAGGCATTGTTGAAGACTCATATAATTTGTAAATGTTTAAAAGCCTTGAAGAGGCATGGGGAACTGATGATTTTTTTGAGGGGAAGGACCAATCATTGAATAAAGCAATCCAATTGTCTTATTTCTCTCTTTTTTTTCTCATTATCTATGTTTTTCTATATCTTTCCATCACTGTACAGGCCGTAAAAGTAGTTTGATGAACCAAGTACTTGGTGATTGTTGTAAGTAATGGATTTAGCAAGTTTTTGAATCTGTATTGAAGTTCAATTCACAAATTTATATAGTTCTTTGTTGTTACTGTGTAATCTACTCGTACAAAACAGGGAACACTGTTTTGTAGTTTCAAAATGCTCTAGGCCTTCCCACTTACTGTTTCACCCTGTTGCTCGGTGGGGAAGCATGGAGATAAATTAGGGAAATGTTTCTTTAAGCTTTGAAATGGAAATAAAGAAGGTTGCAGTTTATGGAACACCATCAAAGTGAAGAATAAGGACCTGTTTAAGCAGGAAAGAATAAGATAGTAGTGTGTTTCATCCATCTGTTGTTAGTATGGTCTAAGAAAGGATGTGAAAGGCCTATGCAGACTCTGAACTAGTGTCTTAGTGTGTTGGTAGGGCTTGGAAAACCTTGGGAGGCTAGAAACTCAAAAACCCTAGGTCTTTGGAAGAGAAATGAGGGTTTTGAAGAATGAAGGCTTAGAGGTCAAGTATCTGCATGAAACCTATGAAATTGGGAGTTTTGTGATGTTTTTAATGACTATCCAAGATTTCACGGTGATTGAAAAAGTCTAAAGAGTAGTTGGTTTGTAAATTAGGACTAATTTTGTAGCCTTTTGAGTAGGGTCACTTAGTAAAATTCCAAAATGTTGCAAAAGAACCATGTATGAATGATTGGGGAATTATTTTTGATGTTGAATGGATGCTATGTAGATGTTGTGTTGGTATTTTTATAGTCTTCTTGAAAATATATGCTCTTTAGTTGATTTTTGGTGACTTGAAGCTATAGTGTTGATATTTGAGAGAAGTTGTGTCAATTTGTTTCTTGGGTTTCCACTGCCTCTGCATCATAGTGGTATCAGAGCAGGGAGTAGGTTTTGGTTTTCATTTTTCAGGTTGAAGAAGAGGTATGGTTGACAAGATGCCTCCAAAGAATAAAGATATGGCTAAAGAGATGAAGGAGATGAAGGAAAGGCATGCAAGAGAACTCAAAGAGTTGGAAGAGAGAATCATAGCCCTGGAGACAAACAAGAGAAGAGATGCTGAAGAGAGCGAGATAGAAGAAGAGGAAGATGAGGAGTTTGAAGACATGGAAGAACAACTTGATCCAGAGGACCAAAGAATTGCAAAGTTGTTGAAGGCAGTGAAAGGTAACAAGCCTAAGGTAAAACTTGATGTTTCTAAATATGGTGGCAGTCTAAATGATGAAGAACTACTTGAATGGATTGCTGCATTAGATAATCATTTTGAATGTGAAGAAGTTCCTGAGGAGCAAAGAGTAAGGATTGCAAAGACTAAGTTGCAAGGTCATGCTTTGGTATGGTGGGATTACTTCTAGTATGAGAAGAGGAAACAAGGAAAGTCTAAGATCACATCATGGGACAAGATATCAAAATTGAAAGGTAAATTCTTACCCAAGGATCACCAAGTTCAAATGTTTAAGAGATTACAAAACTTAAGACAAAGGGAACTGGACATTAAGTCTTATACTGAGGAGTTTTATAAACTAAGTTTAAGGTCTGGTCATCATGAGAATGAGGATGAAAAAATTGCTAGGTATATTGGTGGTTTAAGGCTTAATATATAGGATGAATTGGTTTTGGCTAACCCTAGGAGTGTAAAGGATTGTTATCAAATAGCTATCAAGGTGGAGGAGAAATTAAAGAGAAGGCAAGAAAAAATAGTTAGAGGAAGAGGTGGTGCATCAAGAGGAAGAGGATTCATGTCTAGTTCAAATCCAACCAATGATAATCAAGAGGATGTCATGAAAGGCCAAGAGCAATCTGATTCCAGAGGTGGATGGAGAGGCACAAGAGGAAAATTTAGAGGAGGTAGGAATTCCAACAATGCATTTTTAGGAAGATGCTATACTTGTAACCAACCTGTACATCCATCCTTCAAATGTCCTGAAAGGCAAGGTTCAAGATCTCATGGAGGAGAAAGGAGGAATCAACTAGTGCATGAAGATGAAGAGTGTGTGACTTCACCAATAGTGAACCTCACATCAGAAGTTGGAGAAGCCTTGATGCTACACAAACAACTTTTGCAGACTTCTAAAGAGGAGGAGCCATTACATAGAAAAGCACTCTTCAGAATCAATTGCAAAGTACAAGGTAAGGGATGTAGAACGGTAGTGGATTTAGGTTCAACTGAAAACATGGTTTCTTGTGAAATGGTGAATAAACTCAATTTGAAAAGAATACCTCATGATTTTCCTTACAAGGTATCTTGGTTAAGCAATGGTCAATCATTAATAGTGAATGAGCAAGCTATGGTAGATTTTCAAATAGGTGAGTATAAGGACAATGTTCTTTGTGATATTTTGCCAATGGACTATTGTCACATCCTTCTTGGAAGGCCATGGAAGTATGATAGGAGTGCCATATATGATGGGAAGGAAAAAAAATACACAATCCTGAAAGGTGGATAGACATTTGTTTTGAATCCTTGGGTAGAGAGTGAGAAAGGAAAGGCAAAGGTCATCATGTGTGAGAACAAGGAGCCCCTAAATGCTTTGACAGAGATAAAATATTCTGATGATATGCACAAATGTAAGTCTGAAAGTGTAGGTACAGTAGGTATAAAGTCTGAAACAAGGTTAAAGGAGACAAAAACAATGAGTATGCATGACAATGTGATAGTAGGGAGCATAGGATGCCCTGTGGTTGAGAATAGGGTGAAGAATCAAGCAATATTTGAAGGTATAGTGGCTGGAAGGGTTGTGAAGATAGTAGTACAACAAGTTAATAGGAAAGTCAATAAAGGACAAGGAAAACAAGGTGACAGGGCTTTGGAACTGATGACAAGGGTACAGACATAGAGTACATTGCAGGGCAGAGAAAGGCAAAGAGATGGGACAATAACAAGGGCAGTTTCTGACAATGATAATTCTAATCTTTGTTTGTATGTAGGTGCAGGTAATAAGAAGCAACCAAATTCTGAATTAAGAGTGGATAAAGGGTGGACCTTAGGTCTGCGAATGCAAACACAACCATGTGGAAGTGGGGGAACACCTTTATATGCAACACAGTTGGGAATGCAAGATCTAAACCAGTGGCCACTAGTTGGTGATTCAAGGAACATGAATGGTGGATGGTTGGGTTGGTCTCAACCTCCACTCATGGGACATGAGAATCTTCTAGGGGGGGTGTATGGTGTAGGAGCACCCACATTTCACCCTCATTTTGTGATTATTTGATGTTAAGTAAAGAAGGGCAGTAAGTAGGTATTTTTTCTTTAACAAGGTCCTTCAAGACCTTTGAATATGTTCTATGATGAAGTTTGGGTTTTGTGTTGAAATTATATAATCTTATTCCAAAGAGTCTTTGTAGCCTCTAGAAGGCAAGTTCTTGAATTAGTAAATAGGGGTACAAAGTGGGATTTTAGAAGTCATATTAGCCTGTTAATTTAAAGGTATTTAAATGGTTCATGGAGTCTAAAAATAAAACTCTTGCTAATAATGTTCATTTATTCTTTAATTCTCAATAATGAGGTTTTCAAGTAGTGAAGGTTTGGGTGGTTACAAGTCAGTTGGAGGCATTGTTGAAGACTAAAATAATTTGTAAATGTTTAAAATCCTTGAAGAGACATGGGGAACTGATGATGTTTTCAAGGGGAAGGATCAATCATTGAATAAAGAAATCTAATTGTCTTATTCTCTATTTTTTTTCTCATTATCTTTTTTTTTCTATATCTTTCCATCACTGTACAGGCTGTACAAGTAGTTTCATGAACCAAGTACCTAGTGATTGTTGTAAGTAATGGAGTTAGCAAGTTTTTGAATCTGTATTGAAGTTCAATTCACAAATTTATATAGTTCTTTACAGTTACTATGTAATCTGCCTGTACAGAATAGGGAACACCATTTTGTAGTTTCAGAATGCTCTAGGCCTTCCCACTTACTGTTTCACCCTGTTGCTCAGTGGGGAGGCATGGAGATAAATTATGGGAATGTTTCTTTAAGCTTTGAAATGGAAATAAAGAAGGTTGCAGTCCATGGAACACCATCAAAGTGAAGAATAAGGGCATGTTTAAGCAAGAAAGAATAGGACAGTGGTGTGTTTCATCCATATGCTATTAGTATGGTCTAGGAAAGGATGTGAAAGGCCTGTGCAGACTCTGACCTAGTGTCTTAGTGCATTGGTAGTGCTTGGAAAACCTTGGGAGGCTGGAAACTCAAAAACCCTAGGTCTTTGGAAGAGAAATGAGGGTTGTGAAGAATGAAGGCTTAGAGGTCAAGTATCTACATGAAACCTATGAAATTGGGAGTTTTTTGATGTTTTTAATGACTGTCCAAGAGTTCATGGTGATTGAAGAAGTCTAAAGAGTAGTTGGTTTGTAAATTAGGGATAATTTTGTAGCCTTTTGAGTAGGGTCACTTAGTAAAATTTTACAATGTTGCAAAAGAACCATGTATGAATGATTGGGGAATTGTTTTTGATGTTGAATGGATGTTATGTAGATGTTGTGTTGGTATTTTTACAGTCTTCTTGAAAAGATATGCTCTTTAGTTGATTTTTGGTGACTTGAAGCTATAGTGTTGATATTTGAGAGAAGTTGTGTCAATTTGTTTCTTGGGTTTCCACCACCTCTACATTAGAATGTAAGGGTTGAAATGTTATAGAAATTGTCTATTGAAAGGAAAGGGTAGTTGTGTATCATCCATATGGGAAAGATAATATGTATTATCTCCATAAGAATGTTTGATTTTGAAATGGCCAAGCGATAAAGAATAAAAAATTGCATGCATTGCCTTGGATTCATGATGTTTATCCAATAGCAAATTCTAATGTTCAACAACAAAATATCTTTTTTGGGCATTTTTATCAAAAAAAAAGTCCACTCTTGTTTGATGTTCTATGATCTTGCCAAATATTTTTTTCCTATCCTCCTCAAGCTTGAGATAAAGAATAGGCTTCTGAATTGGGTTATTTAATTGATTATTTTTAATAGTTGAAGTGAATTGTAGTGCTGATAATTCGTGGTTGATATGTGATACTATCTCTATCCCATTCACGATAGAAAAAATTTAAGTCCCAATATCTCTTTTTGGTGTGAGCTTGTCAGCCCAATGTGCATCGAATAATCTCATGTGCCATTCTCTTTGATTTTCCTCTACCAACTTGCATATGATAGTAACCATGTCCTTATTTGAGGATTTTACATGTCCATTTCCTTGCAAATAGTAATTTGATGAATGAGACAAGATTATATTGTATTCAAACAAAAATTTAATATATCTTTTGATGAAAAACTTAAGGCATTGTTGGTGATATTTTCTTTGGCACTTCAAAGTTGGATTTTTTTTAAGGAAATTACAAGCTACTTTAGATGTTGCTTTTGTGGGGAGAATGGCCTCTAACCACTTAACTCATTTAGTGAAATATTTTTTCACAATAATCACATAAATGTACCCTTTGCTTGAATTTCGATTTATCAATCCAACAAAATTAATACTTGACTATTATAATGGAGCATCAATAAGCATAAGATTGAGGTATAGCTTACATATTCAATTTCTCCACAAACTATTGAAATGAATGAAACCTTTGAACCAATTAATATTCATCCTTGAATAAAGTGGGCCATAATAGTGAGCACAAATTTTTTGAATGTTGTGATATGGGATGATAAATTATCACTAAAAGCTTGATTATGAAAACCTTAAAGTAACTTGGTTTATTGTTTTGTATTTACACACCTTAGAAAAGTTCCATCTAGATGTTTTTTAGTACACATCTTTCTAGATTACATTTTTTTATAACTATAATCCTAACTTCCTTCATTGCTTACTATCCATGTGTCTCAGACAACTGCCATATTAAAGAAAATAGGCAATGTATTGATACCATTTAGTTGTTGAGTCAGTGAACAAAACCAAAGGCTAGCTCATCCCTTCCTTTGTTTTCACGACATTTTCTCTTTTCAAGTCACCATTTTCTACAAATAGCATAAGCCTCTTCTCAGAATCAACATAGTAGGCTATATCTCTAGGTCATATTCTTGAATCTTATCAATCCATTTACCTCTTTTGGAACCCAACTCTTGTGAAGTTAGTATGGGTTTAATTGTTGGATTAACTACCATCACTATTGCATTAGAATGAAGAATGTTAAAAAAAATTATTAACAACACACCATTGCATAAGCATGTTTCTCCAATTGGGTGTATCCCAACTCATGATCTTTAAAATCAAAGCTAATAAGGGAAATGGGTGGTTCAACACTTCCCTTGTTCTTTTGAGTTAAGGTGGTGGGCACCTTGAATTTTGAATCATAGCAATATATGATAAATTCTTTTGAAAAATTAAGATAGATTGAAACTAATGAATTGTCCTTGTTCTTTTGAGTCAAGGTGGTGAGCTGTAACACCTCTCTAACTCTAACCTGGGTAAGATAGCATTTTGATTTTGATTTGGTATTCTAACTATAAATGTTGCTATAATGAGATTAGACATTGATGATTAGTTATTATTCTGGATTACATGCTTATATATGTTTATATACTATTATCATTACTTATGTATGATTATGGATAGGAAAGGGATGATGTTGTAACACTCGTATTTGAGAGGCTTATGATATCATGACCCTCTTCCTGATGATTGATGTTGCTTCGACTATATGATATATCTTATATGCACATGTACTTTGATGTGTGATTGGAGTGATGAAGGTATTGAGTATCGACTCCACCTAGATTCACAGGCCTAAGCGTACTCATATTCCCGATGGTGGTTACTGGAGGTAGTCATAGGAAAAATGTCCCATACCCTAGACCATTATACCCTATTAGTGCAATGTTTCCTTATTGATGTCTTACCATCCGGTTACCTAACGGTAATGTCCGGAGCACCTTTCAGTTGTATGTGGCTTACCAGTATGTCTCATTGAGGTATTTTGTCTTGGTTTTCGTTAATCTTTTATGTTGTTATATATATATATTTAATTGGTAGTCAGTGTCCTAATGTGGTTTCTTTGACATCTTTTTGTGATTTCATATATGGAATTTTATAGTATTTTATTGATGGGAGATTTGAATGGTTATATCATTGAGATTTTAAATATGTTATTTCAAATGATTTTTATTGATCATTTGAAAGAATGATATATTTCATTTGGAAATTTTAAATGATTTTATTAATCCATTTTGTGATCCCTCATAGTTTTATTTAAATTTTCTTGGGGAGCTTGTGTGCATTTTAATGTTTGGACTTAAATTTTTTTTTTTTTATATATGAAAGAGGGAATGTTGGATATTTAGTGATTTTAATTAATTGAATTGGGGAGATTTAATAGCTTGTTTATTAGAATGCCTTATTTCATTTTATTGTTTTGGGGAGGAAATATAAAAGGGAAGAAAGTTTTGTTTTGGAAAAACAATTTCTTGTGGAGGAGAAAAAACTCTTTGTTTTTTAAGTAGAAGGAAAACCCCACATAGTGGACAACTGAGTTGGGGAAGAAACATGGAGATTTTTTGAGAAGAAATTTGTGGGTATTAGATTGTTGAATTTAGTGAGCCATTTTCTCCTTGCTGTCCTACTTGAATCTTCTATTTTGGGGCAGAATTGAGGTATTTTTCCTTGTACTTGAATCTTTGAATGACTGGTGATCTGTGCATTCCTTTATGTAGATTTATGCCTTGAATCTCTTTTCAATTCTAGGTTACTTTTATTTTGTGAAATTTGAGGAAACTCCTCTATTTATTTTTGTGATTGCTTGGGGTTTAGATAATGGATGTTTGAGTTCTTTTTTTTGCACTATAGTATTTATGTATGGAAGATTTTTGTGTATTTTCAGCAAATCTAAAATGGGTTATTAGAAAAAATTGATTTCTAGGCTCTTTCACATTCTTTCTCTTTTGCCCAATTTGTTAAAAAAAAATTTGTTTGCTGCTCTTTATCCACTTGGTCAAATTTGTGCCTACTTGTTAAAATGATTTTTTTTTATGTTCTTTAACTTCCTATTAAAAATGCAAAATAAAATTGGATTCCATGTAGAAACATCCATATCTCAACTGGGTCTTTGTCCGATTTTTAATCTGGGCACTTTCATTTTTTTCATGTTTTTGCCCAACCATACTTAAAATGATGCTTTTCTGAACAACACCCTATTCCGGGTCATAAAATTGAAAATTAAAGATGGAATCTATCTAGAAACATCAAAATCTGAATTGGGTTGTCCGATTTTAGATCTGGGCACTTTTATCTTTTATGGATTTTTTATGCCTCTTTCTCATGCATTTGAACAATAGCCGAAACCATGTTTTGTCTCACTACCACTTAGTAGATTTGATCTAATTTAAAAATAGTTTTGTGGGATGATTTAATGAGGTTTATACCGATTATATGATTGGTTCTTTTATGAAGTTAATGGTGAATGTTTGAATGTATTTGATCTACTTGTGAGTGTATGAGATCAACTGTTTGAATAATTTCATAGCAATGTTTGTTTGGCCGTGTTAAATGGTTTCAATGATAGTTTTAGTGGCTTTTTCATTGTTTCATATTTTCTATGGATTCCTTGTTTGGTTAAATGAGAAGGCCTATCCATTAGGAGGGTGTTGATACGGGCATGATTGAGTCTCCTCATCTATATGAGAGTTGTACTTAGTTTCGTGTGGTGTCATCCCTTCGAACATGCATGATGAGACTCCATTTGTTCAACACTCTAGTACCTCATACCTTAGGAGTCATGAGTATTACCTGACATGTTATTGTATGAGCATCTTCATGTTGGGATATTGGCTTTAATGCATTGTATTCTATGTTTTCTTCGTGTTTGATGTGAGTGTTGGCCATATGTTACCCTTTCCTTGTTATTTCTGCTTGGGCCTTGTGACTACCTCCGAGCATGGTGGGGTGGTCTCTTTTGAGTCCACATGGTAGGTAGGTGTTGCCACCACCATTGAAGACTGGTGTACGGGTTATTGGAGCACCAGTTGGAGCTAATCTCTCTTGTACTTGTCTTATATGATGATATATTTTATTTATGGCTATGCCTTTGTACTCATGCATATTCCTTTATGAATGTTGTACTCTTTTGACAGAGACGATGTAATCATATAATTAAATGAGAAGAAATGTGATGTTTTACATTTTGCATACGAGTTTCGGTGTTGGTATCAGACTCGCTTTTATTTTGATGATCATTATGGCTTTTCCTTCAAAAAAATTCATGCAAAATTAGACCTTTGGCTATGTATTTCCTTCTTGTAATAGTTTGCAAAAGTTCCAGTGCATCACAACTCTCTAGTTGTTGTTTTGTGTTGCTGCTGCTATAATTCAGGTGCATCACATCTCTCTAATTGTTTTGTGTTGCTATTGCTATAATTTCAGTGCATTGCAGCTCTCTGGTTGTTGTTTTGTGTTGTTGCTGCTATAATTTTGGTGCATCGCAACTCTTTATTTATTGTTCTATGTTGTTGTTAATGTTCTAGTGCATTGGAGCACTAGTGTAAAAAGTTTCAACACAGATATTTCTGAAGCATCGACACAGGAAATTTCGGAGCACCAACGCAAACAATTCTAGAGCACCTGCACAAATAATTTTGGAGCACCAAAGTAGAAATTTTCGGAGCTATCCTAATTGCTCTAGATCAGATTTTCTCTAGAGGGTAAACTAGTCCCCTCCTTTGGGTTGTGCATTCAGCCACGTTTGTCCATGTATGTTGTCGATATATTGTATTGACAACTGCTTTATGTGTAAGCTATTCTTTATGTTCTTAAAAAAATTTATCTTGTCCTCTTTTGGCTCTTACCCTTCGGGGTTGCGTAGCAGGATGTTACATCTAGTATTAGAGCCCATGTTGACATATTGGGAGCTCTGGAATACTTAAGCCTTCTATATTATGTTGTGTTTTATGTGTGTGACGTGAGCTTGTTATATTGTTTTCATAGTCTTGTTGATTAGCTTCCATGCTTTAGTGTGGTGTATATAGACCATCCTAGTGATGATCTATTTTGATGTGTTCCTTGTTTCCTTTAGGATGCCCCTAGGGGAAGAGCCAGAGGCACAGTTAGAGGTAGAGCCCATATTACAACACTGGGATCCCTACTTATGGTTGATACCTGCTTGGTGTGTTGTGTGTGGTGGACAACAACAAGTGTTGTTGTTTCCGCCCCTTGCATGTCCTCTTAAGGAATACTTTTGTGTGAGGGTTAGTTAGACCCTCGAGCTTAACAAGATGTGTGTCTCTTTCTTTGTGTATAGTAATGTGACCCTTGAGTGGTCCCTGAGTATGGTTATAGCCCATCTAATTGCAGTGTGCTTGATGTGCGTGTTCCAATTGCTTGTTGTGGTGAGATAGTCATAGGAGCTCTTGCTTTGAGTGCCTTAGTATGGTGTTTTAGAGGGTTGAGTTTCTCAACCCTATCTTGTATTGTGGAGTAATGATGCTTCCTAGTCCTTGCCTTACCATATGGGATTGGAGTGACTCCCTTCGTTGAGAGTCTCCTGAGGTTGAGATGGATTACTTTCCTATATCATGTGTTGCAGGTGGGAATGTTGGACCTTAGCTTGTTGGTGGGTTGCGGGTGACATGTGTTGCCTAAGATTACCCTTGCTTGGTTTCTTAGTTCTTGTTGTGGGAAGGTATGCTTGAATTTGAGGGTGCAAAGAAGTTATTTATGTGTATTCTCTTCTTGAGTCTTGTTGTTTTTCATCACCATGCAAAGTTTTTGGTGCATGTCTTCTTGTGCTTTACCTTATTGTGCAAGTGATTGCTAGATTGACCTTGTGTGGTTTTGAATTTTCTTTTTCATTTTATATTGCATTGAGATTATTAAATATGGTAATAGAACATGAATTTTCATGTTGTTAGTTCATAGAGAATTATTGTATGCTCTCATATTATTGTTGTGTTTGGGTGAAAGGGATTGTGTGATGATGAAACCATGTTTACATTCATGCCTGTGTCAGAAGTGTAAATCCCTCTCTCTCTTTCTCTCTCCTCATTGGTTAAACAAAGATGTTTATCTTTGAGTGAGTGGTGTATTGAAATCCATTGTATGCTTGTCTCTTATGAGAAAATGTTTATGCATTCATGAAGGTTTGTTTTATTAGATAAAACCTTGGGTAAAGGACCTAAATCCCCAAGTTGCATTCATAATCATGGAACATGTATGAATATGAATAGAAAATCATTCTACATTAAGTAAAAGTTAGAGAAAAAGGGAATAGTGAAACATTTTCATGTTAATGATAATTGCATAATAGGTGCATCTTGTTGGTGAGGCCTATAGTCCCCAACTTTATTGTTAAGCCTTAAGAAATCATGTAGATGTTAAATTATTGTACCTAGATTCAAAATGAAAAATGCTAAATGAATGTTGAGGTGATAATTTTGCATACCTTATCTTGAGTAAACATTGTAATGATATTGCACTATGTATAGGAAATAAATGTGGTTAACATATGTGTGTAGTAAGGTGATTCACCACTTAATAATAGTGAATGGGAATGTGAGAGTTATTATGGCATTGCTGATTTACTCCATGTAGCACTATGATGTATTGTATGGATGTTGGGAGTACATGTTCTTGGAAAGTTTGTATTGATCTTGCATAATTAGAGGTGGATAATGGTTTTATTTTGGTAAGAGGCAATTGGAAAAAGGTACTCCCTATTATGTGAACATTCTGTGTTAGTGCACATGTTGAGTGTTGTGAATACCCCGTACTTTGTTTGTGTGCCCATGGGATGGTGAGACTGTGTACCCATCCATGGAGGATATGTCATATTTTAGGCATGGGATTAGCCATACCATTTTGTCTGCTTGTATGTTTGTTACCTGATTGAGGACCAACCCACATGCAGTTGAAATTCATAAATATAATTAAGAGTTTCCAAAAGTTAGTTTCGTAGAATCTCTTCTTTTGGTTCTCTAGTCCCTCAATCCATGATGGGGTAGTAGCAACCACAAAGTTCCTTGGGTAGAGTGTGTAGCATACGCATGTTGCGGCACAGAGCATTCTCAGCTCAATTGATATTGAGGAAAGTACTCACTACTTCCCCTTATGATGTATCAGGGTACTTGATCCATATGTGCTAGCCTAATCCCCATAGTTTTGTGTACAAAAGCATTGGTTTGTTAGTATTGTCTAGCCATTTGTAGGGACATTGAGCTGGCATTGCCTGTCCGCCTACAGGGGCATTGAGCTAGCATTAGCGAGTCGACCTCATCCACATGAGAGGTGAGGCTCGAGTAGCCCCATATTTTTTTTATACTCATATATGCATTATATATTCCATATTTGCACGTGTTCTACCACGATGCTATAAATATGATACCACACCACACTAATGTTTCGACATAGTACTGGTGATGATGTCGTGTTGTTGATGGTAGTGAGCCAAGCTCGAGGACATGATGCCATGTGCTTAGACGCATGAAGGTGCACTATAATATTGTGTTATGATAGCCTAATTGTGTGATGAGTGTCATGGGGCCTCGTACACTTATAGAGAGACACTCATGTTTGCTCTCGACAGTGTTTGGGTTGGCTGGAATATGGGTATGTCCTAGTCATGTATACCTTTGGCTATGGTGAGTACTTACATGTGCCCTTTCCATGAGCCATCGCCATGTGGAGTGTGTTTTGTGTGTGCCTACTTCCGTAGAGCCACATACACACTGCCATGCAACATACGACTAGTACGTGCCTTCTCTGGCTGGTGTATGACCATTTCGCGTTGAGATGCGATGTAGGATGTGACTGAGGTGCACATTCCATGCGGACAGCCAAGGAGTGTGTGGACCACTTGGCGAGTCCAAGTCATGTGACGACATGATGCGGGGTGTAGCCGAGGAGTACACCTCATTCCATTTAGTTTGTGTGCTCACTCCACCACATATGAGGGGCTATTGTGATAGTCAAACATTGTTCCCTCCTTCCTTGTTTGGTGGCTAGTTTAGTCACATAGTTATGTATTGTGCCATTTTGGAGATTGTGAATCTTCTTTTGGTTATTGATGACTTTTATTTTGACTTTGAGGACTAGCAAAAATTTGATTTATCTTATTTGTGATGGTTTAGCCACAGATTGTGAAAATTCTTTGCTCGCATCCCTCGAGGTTACATATGATTTAGTGTTGAAATTGTGCACATTTCTTGATTTATGATCTTTGGTGGCTAGACTAGTTTTCTATTTGTTTTTTTCAAATGTTGGTCTTGTGTCATAATGTGATTCCTCATCAAGAACAGGAGAGCCAGACTCGACTGAGTGTATACAAGGAAGTAGACGCAAGGAACCTTGAGGATGGGGGTATGTGAGGTTGTTACACAACTAGGACCCACTACCCACCTATGTGTGATGACTATCTCTTGGAGGCTAACCACCTTATACAACAAGAGATAGGTCATTGTGGTCTTGTTTGGATGGTCTCACCGTGTGTGTCTGGCCTAACACCATCAAACCACTGAGTGTGAGGTATGAATTATGTGAGATGGATATTGGCTCTTGGCTCATGGTTTATGTATCATGGATTAGTATTCTGCTTACTAGTGTCTAGATGGACCCTTGTGTAGCCTTGTGATGTGATTCCCAGTGATGTAAGTATGTATGTATGCATAAATGCATGTTTCATCTTGGATATGGTTACATATGAAAAGTTCAAAAGTTGGCTTATTTTGCTTTAGAAAGTGTAAATTGTTATATTTTGTGGAAAATGATGCCAAATATGTTCTAATGTGTGGGATTGGAAGTGTGTGGAAAAAAAATATTGTTGCAAACAATGGTGTTTTGGAAAGAATTGAGTGCTTATGCATCTTCTTTACCCTATTCTTAGTGGAAATTAATATATCCTTGAATGAATATGGATGTTAAATTAAATGCTTATTTTGAGAATTGTGGCACATGTGATGTTAGCAAGATTAACCATGTTATTTTTTGTCATGTTGAGACCTTATGAGTAAGGTATATGTCAACATATTGATAGTGATTCATAGAAAGGTGAATATTGATGTATGGATGTCCTTTCTATTTCATTTAGTGATGAATGATGTATATTATATTTTTGATCTTTCGGATGAAGTACAATATTTAAATGTTGATTAATAGATTTTGAGTACTAATGTGTGACATGGTTGAATATTTATTTTACATGACTTCCAGGAGTAAGCCAAATCTTAGGGAGGGAGGATGTAACACCTCTCTAAATCTAGCCTGGGTAATATAGCATTTTGATTTTGATTTGGTATTCTAACTATAAATGTTGCTATAATGAGATTAGACATTGATGATTAGTTATTATTTTGGATTACATGCTTATATATGTTTATATACTATTATCATTGCTTATGTATGATTATGGATAGAAAAGGGATGATGTCGTAACACTCATATTTGAGAGGCTTATGATATCATGACCCTCTTATTGATGATTGATGTTGATTCGAATATATGATATATGCTATATGCACATGTACTTTGATGTGTGATTAGAGTGATGCAGGTACTGAGTATTGACTCCGCTTGGATTCATAGGCCTGAGCGTACTCATAGTGTCAATGGTGGTTACTAGAGGTAGTCACAGGCCAAATGTCCCCTACCCTATCCCACTATATCTTGCTAGTGCATTATTTCCTTATTGATGTCTTAACGTCTGGTTACCTAATGGTAATGTCTGGAGCACTTTTCAGTTGTACGTAGTTTACCAGTATGTCTCATTGAGGTATTTTTTCTTGGTTTCCATTAATCTTTTATGTGGTTATATATATATTTAATTGGTTGTTGGTGTCTTGTTGTGATTTCTTTGACATCTTTTTGTGATTTCATATATGACATTTTATGTTAGAAACCAAGATCAGACATGCAAACCAAAAAACCTTCCACAGAAGAGAAAATCAAAAAAACCAAAGCTATTGCAAAAAGATGTGCAAATAATATTATTCAGGAATTCATAATTACATAAGATGACTTGCTTTATAAAAAAAAGTATGCATAACCCTAATCTTATCTTGAGCAACAAGATAGCTCAACAAGATAAGGATGAGAATAATTAACCTACAAATTAAAATATTACCTAAGCAAAGTTATGCAAGTGTAATAATTAATTAATTACACTAACACCCCCCATAAGTGCAACTTAGGGAGACTAACAAAGCATGCACCTAAATCTAAGATGAAAGCAAGAAAGCATGAATAGGTCCCAAAAATAAGGCCTGATTAGGTACCCATGTACAAATGCAATAATAAGGTAGAGAAGGAAAACCCAGTGGGACAAAACCCCCCCTACAATGAGATGACTGTTGCAAAGAAGCATTGGAAGAACACTATGGAGTAACACTGGAACCAAAATCCGACAAGCAAGGAAAGATTTTTTTTCCTACAAGAAACCAAATGAGAGTCACTAAAGGACTCAGGTGGAAGCATATTAATCCAACAGCAGACCCGATGCCACAGAACACTGGAAAACTCACAAATTGGAACAACTCTGAAATCTATGAAGAAACAGTAGATGAAATGATAACAAAATCTAGAAACTATGTATCTCAATGCCAATTCCAAACTGAGACTAAAACTCTTCCATAGGAACAAGTACCATAAAGACTTTGGAACATTAACCATAAAAACATGGCCCTCAAACTGAGATGGATTTGAACCAATGTAGATCAATAACCATAAACTCCCAATCTAAAGTGTGAACTGATGTGAATATGATATGTGTCAAGCTAGACCAAGATGTGGCCAAAAGAAACTAACAAACTAGATATAACCCATGTGAGTTTCCATCAAATCAAGATGGAGATCAAAGTGCATGCACACTCTAATAAAATTATTATGCAAGAAACCCCTCTGATGGAACTTTATCTTAGTTCATTTATTACAATAACCCAATGATTGTAAAAGGAGAGAATACAAATATGCATAAACAAAAAATAAAATTAGACCTTAGATATGTGTAGAGGACTGAATTAACTTTCCAACGCCGCAAGAATGGCGAAAAAAGGATAAGCGAGTCAAAAGATATGTCTCCTGGAGTGAAAATAGCAACATGCAACTTCCAAGGCTGAAAAATGAATAAAAATATCAAAACAAGAAAATAAAACCTACACCATTACAAATATCTCAGAACCAGCTTTCTGATGATATCTTGTTTGTAAAAAAATGACGTTGTATGCAAAAGTTACGCACGTTTCTGTGAAAGTGCTCAAAATTTTCCCAATATGCCCTTCTACAGCCCTTAGGGGCTAAAAATATTCGGCCCCTAGTTGCATGCAAGACTAGGGGCTAGCGTGCTGGGATAGGGGCCAAAGCCCTTGGATGCCGATATGACCAGCTTGGGGGGTTTTTTATTTTTATTTTTTGTTTTGCCTCCCCAATTGACTATGTCCAAAATGGACAAATTTTATATGAAAATAAGGGTTTTGGGGTGCTATGAATTCAACGACAAGGTCCGTTTGAGCCCAAAATGGTCTGAAAATTAGGAAACCCCCAGATCTCTCGGAAAAATCACTGTACTTGAAACCCTCATAGGTTTCCTCAACGATGACCAAAATTAGTGAAATAAAAGTCAATCATGACTTTTTCCAGCGCTTTGAATCTAATGGAAAACCCTGATCTAATCCAAGATGCTACATGAATATGCTTAAGGAATGAAACCCTTGAGGAACCCTGAACATGCTCTGCAATGTATTTCTCCAAAATAGCTGAGAAGTAGCTGCAAATCAAGGCTTTGATACCATGTTAGAAACCAAGATCAGACATGCAAACCAAAAAACCTTCCACAAAAGAGAAAATTAGAAAAAGCAAAGCTATTGCAAAAAGATGTGCAAATAATATTATTCAGGAATTCATAATTACATGAGATGATTTGCATTAAAAAAAAAAGTATGCATATCCCTAATCTTATCTTGAGCAACAAGATAGCTCAACAAGATAAGGATGAGAATAATTAACCTACAAATTAAAATATTACCTAAGTAAAGTTATGCAAGTGTAATAATTAATTAATTACACTAACATTTTATAGTGTTTTATTGATGGGATATTTGAATGGTTATATTCTTGAGGTTTTAAATATGTTATTTTAAATGATTTGTATTGATCATTTGAGAGAATGATATATTTCATTTAGAAATTTTAAATGATTTTATTAATCCATTTTATGAGCCCTCATAGTTTTATTTAAATCTTCTTGGGGAGCTTGTGTGTATTTTAATTTTTGGATTTAAATTATTAGTTTTTTTATATGAAAGAGGGAATGTTGGATATTTAGTGATTTTAATTAATTGAATTGAGGAGCTTTAATAGCTTGTTTATTAAAATGTCTTATTTCATTTTATTGTTTTGGGGAGAAAATATAAAAGAAAAGAAAGTTTTCTTTTGGAAAAATAATTTCTTGTGGAGGAGAAAAAACTCTCTTTTTTTGAAGGAGAAGGAAAACCCCACGTATTGGATAGCTGAGTTGGGGAAGAAACATGGAGATTTTCTGAGAAGAAATTTGTGGGTATTGGATTGTTGAATTTAGTGAGCCATTTTTTCCTTGCTGTCCTACTTTAGAATTTGGTCGTGCCTTCCACATAAAGCATTCTTTCATTTCTATTTTGGGGCAGAATTGAGGTATTTTTCCTTTTTTTTCTTGAATCTTTGAATGACTGGTGATCTATGCATTCCTTTATGTAGATTTATGCCTTAAATCTCTTTTCAATTTTAGGTTACTTTTATTTTGTGAAATTTTAGGGAACTCCTCTATTTCTTTTTGTGATTGCTTGGGGTTTAGATAATGGATGTTTGAGTTCTTTTCGCTACTCTATAGTATTTATGTATGGCATATTTTTGTGTATTTTTAACAAATCTGAAATGGGTTATTAGAAAAAATTGATTTTTGGGCTCTTTCACATTCTTTCTCTTTTGCCCAATTTGTTAAAAAATGTTTTTTTATTTTCTTCTCTTTATCCACTTGTTAAAAATAAAAAATAACATTGGATTCCAAGTAGAAATGTTCAAATCTCAATTGGGTCTTTCTCAGATTTTAATTATGGGCACTTTCATTTTTGGTCAAATTTGTGCCTATGTGTTAAAATGATGTTTTTCTTTGTTCTTTAATCGCTTGTTAAAAATGCAAAATAAAATTGGATTCCATGTAGAAACGTCCATATATCAACTAGGTCTTTGTGCAATTTTTAATCTAGACACTTTCATTTTTTCATGTTTTTGCCCAGCCATGCTTAAAATGACATTTTTTTATCACCTTATTTTAGGCCATAAAATTAAAAATTAAAGATGGAATCCATCTACAAACATCAAAATATGAACTGAGTTGTTTTCCAATTTTATATTTGGGCAATTTTATCTTTTATGGAATTTTTATGCCTCTTTCTCATGCGTTTGAACAGCCGAAACCGTGTTTTGTCTCACTGCAACTTAGTAGATTTGATCTGATTTAAAAGTGATTTTGTGGGATGATTTAATTAGGTTTATATCGATTATATGATTGGTTCTTTTATGAAGTTAATGGTTAATGTTTGAATGTATTTTATCTACTTGTGAGTGTATGAGATCAATTGTTTGAATGATTTCATAGCAATGTTTGTTTGGTCGTGTTAAATGGTTTCAATGATAGTTTTAGTGGCTTTTTCATTGTTTCATATTTTCTATGGATTCCTTGTTTGGTTAAATGAGAAGGCCTATCCGTCAGCAGGGCGTTGATATGGGCATGATTGAGTCTCCTCATCTATATGAGAGTTGTACTTAGTTTCGTGTGGTGTCATCCCTTCGAGCATGCATGATGAGACTCCATTTACTCAGCACTCTAGTACCTCGTACGTTAGGATTCATGAGTATTACCTAACATGTTATTGTATGAGCATCTTCATGTTGTGATATTGGCTTTAATGCATTGTATTCTATGTTTTCTCCATGTTTGATGTGAGTATTGGTCATATGTTACCCTTGCCTTATTATTTCTGCTTGGGCCTTGTGACTACCTCCGAGCACGGTGGGGTGGTCTCTTTTGAGTCCACATGGTAGGGAGGCATTGCCACCGCCATTGAAGACCGGTGTACAGGTTATTGGAGCACCAGTTGGAGCTAATCTCTCTTGTACTTGTCTTATATGTTGATGTATTTTATTTATGGCTATGCCTTTGTACTCATGTATATTCCTTTATGAATATTGTATTCTTTTGAAATAGATGATGTGATCATATAATTAAATGAGAAGAAATGTGATGTTTTACATTTGGCATACGAGTTTCGGTGTTGGTATCAGACTCGCTTGTATTTTGATGATCATTATGGATTTTCTTTCA
>VDFB02000008.1:357328363-357579386 GCA_007258455.2 Sequoia sempervirens
AAAATGTAGGTTAAATTGATGATGATAGATATGTTACACTAGTATGTATTGATAAATCATATGATTTGATAGATCAAAGATGATCATGCACCAAGGTATGAAGAACGAAGGTGAATAGGTAGCCTTTGTATAGACTTGACACTCAAACAATGATAAACATGACATACAAGATAAAGAGATTCCTCATTTTACACAAATTGTGACACGCCAATATATAGATAGATCTAGGTGGTCATAACTAGGTGTAGCCATGGGTCAAAAGATACGATCAAAGATAAAAAGATAAATCAAAATAAAAGAATCACTATAAAATATTTCATGCAACCAACATTTCTCTTGCAAAAGATGAGATGATGATGATGATGATCAAATTTTCCTATATTAGGCTTGGATAATCACCTAAGCAAGGTGGTGGAACCCTTCAAAAAAAAAAATTCCACTGATTTTGAATCATATCTAGCTAGTTAATTGCTCTTGATTATTTTTCCTTTGGGTAAGGTTTTGTGTTTCAAGGTTTAGGGTTTATCAAACTTTCTTTCTGAAAACCTTAATCCCTTTTGGTATGATTCCTCAGTAATATATTGGTCTAGGGTTTTTTTTTTCTATGGTTGGTGTCTTGAAATATTTCCACTTTATCCTAAATTGGACCTATGCTTTAAGTTTCTTAATTCATTATTCCCCCATATTACCTAGGCAACCCCCTTTTAAAAACAACTTGAAAGCATGTGTAGAAATATTTCACTTAAGTGACACCCATCGCACACCCTATATACATTACACTTAGCTTCCTTCTCATGAATTTCATATCCATGATGTGTGATGCATGGTATTCTTCCCACCGCTAACTTCTTTCACATCGTTAATTGTTCAATACCTACTTATTTCATTCGTGCAATGAGTGATGCCTTATATTTTTCTTTCACATTGATAGCTTGCTTTGAATCATAGTTTTCATTGTCCCTACTTATTTCATTTCAACGATGTGTGATGAACTAACTTAGTTAATCGTAGTGTTCTAATGCATCACAGTTTTCTTACCACAAGTTTGTTTCATCTTAGTGATGTAAGAATTGGCTATGAAGGTACCCACCCAAGATCTAGAGGCCTAATAGAAAGCACATGCATAAGAGAGATTCAAAAAAGATGACAAGAATAAACTGTATTCAATGTCAATAATATGAGAGAATTATGATTGATTACAAATGAGAGAGACCCCTTGGTTATATAGCCAAGGTGAGAACATAGAAGGGCATAAGATTATGACAAGTTTTGTAATCTTATGGCATGAGACAACTATGAAAAGTTATCACTCCACCTAAAGTGGGAAAGAGATAATGTGATAATCACCACAAAAGGTGGATCACCCACAAAAGGTGGAGAGATAATCACATGATGTGTCCACAAAAGGTGGAAGTTATGAGGTAATGAGATGTCAAGTCCACCAAAGGTGGAAAATCTCCAACAACCTCCTATGTGGTCTCTAAGTAAACTTAACTAAGGTGTAATCATGACCTAGGACAAGGTACAAGACATTAAATTACACCAACACCCCCCCTTAAGTGCAACTTAGGGAGAATGTATACAAATGCAAACAATGCAAGATGGGTCCCAGCTACTAGGCCATGTTAGGTACCCATGTACACACAATGCAATGTCTCATAAAGTAGAGAAAAGGAGAAAACCCAGTGGGACAAAACTCCTCCCCAAAAGAGAGAAACAAAACAAGAATCATGCTCTAGGAAGGATAAAACCCCAAGTGAGGAAAAAATCCCCCCCCATAAGAGATAGTCCATGCAACCCCCCCTCAATGGAGAGTCACTGCTCAAATGTCACAATTTCAAGAGTCCCTAATCTAAACTAAAGAAGGAGAGAATGTAGAACAATGTGAAAGCTAAAGTAGAGTGGACCAAGGATGATGATGAGTCCTCCAAATGTTGTTGCAAAAGAAATGCCAAACTATGCAAAGCACTAATAGAAGGAATCAGGTACAACTATAGAAGATGCCACATAACTGGTGACTGAGTTGAATCTGTCAACTCAAGAGTAACTGCAGAATCTATCGATGAAGAACTGTAGAAGAATCCACACTGCAATAGGAATAAGGTCGGAACCAAGAGGACAGCTGCGTGAGCATCAACTGAATTCCCATCAATAGCAAATTGGTACAATATAAGTCTCACTAGAGCCATGCACCAAGTCTCTGGATGTAGAACCAAACTTTTGAAGACAGGTAGAGTGCTCCCAAATTAAGAAGGTCTATATGGTGTGTAGTCCATCTCACCGAAATGCATGGGTAACCAGCTGCTGCATACGCTGAGTATATAGGAACTAACACTAGATACATAGATCAATCCAAAGAAGCATACAATACATGACAAAGTACACTAAAATAGAAAGATTGTGGCACTTTATTTTAGTACGATTACAACATTACAAAGAGGAGAACTACAATCAACATGATACAAAACTGGAAATACTGATGAAGAAGCCAACCAAACAAACCCAAAGCTGAAGACCATGAAGAAAGCCCTCTAGGTGGATGTCGGTAGGAGCAACTGACCCCCATTTGACTGTCGATTAGAGGAACAAATGGTCCAAGACAAGGCTCAATTGGGAGGCAAAATAATTTCTCCAATTTTACTTATTAATGCATAATTTATTTATAAAAAAAACTTAATTACAAGCTTAATTTAAAAAAATTATTTATTTAAAAACTTTATTATTAAAAATAATAAAGAAAATTGAAAAAAAAATTGATGAAAAAAGCTTTATTAAAAAATAAAGAAAAAAACAAGATGTTTTTATTTTAAAAAAACTTTATTATTATTATTATTATTTTTTAGACTACAGGAATCGGGTAGCATGACCCCCTATAAACTGCAGTGTGCCTGGTAAACTTTTTAACGTGACCGGTGGCGCTGGCATGACACACCCTCCGGTACCACGGGATGGGGGAGACTAGAACTCATGACCAGCAGAGCCGCAACAGAATTACTTAGCCAACCGAGCTAGGGCCCCCGCAAAAAAACTTTATTATAAACTTAATAAAGAAAAATTAATTTTTTTTTTTAATTTTTTTGAAAAAAACTTTAATAAAATTCATATTTAAAGAAAAAAACATTAGAAATTTTTTAAAAAAAAAAAAACTTAATAAAAATATTTGTTAAATTTTTATTTCTTAAAAAAACTTAAATAAAACCGCGATAAAATTTTTTTATTAAAAAAAAAACTTAAAAGAAAACAAATTAAAAAAATTTCATTAAAAAAATTTTAAAAAACACACAAAAACATTTAAAAATCCCTTTTTTGCAACGCCACCTATGGGCGTAAGGACGCCACCACCTGGTTAATCACAACAAACGCCAGCGGCAGCGGACGCCGCCCCACTGTCACCAATCGCAATTGGTCATAGTACCATTGCGATTCGCATCAAGCAGGAACAAGGTACTCAAGACATACCGTAGGGTTAATAAAAAAATTAATTTATAAACATTGATTAAAATTTAATTTATTTATTTTTAGAATTTTTAAATCAAAGTTTTAACAATAAAATTTGCATAAATTTTTTCAAAAAATAAATAAAAAATTATTTTCAAAATTGTACCGTCGACAATAATGACGCTTGGGGGGCCGTACGGCTCCTTGAGCAATTTTTTTTGCCTCACCGGACAACTGCTCCGAATTGGATGATTTGATAGTAAATTTAGGGGTTTTTGGCCCTTCTGGATGCAATGGCGATATCCTTTTCGGTTGAAAATGCTCCGAAGTGGTAGCTACCTCCTAGATTTGGCAACCACCTCCAATTTTCAACCCTTTGTAGATTTGGCCTCCAATGTCCAACTGAGACGAAACAAAAGGAAAATCTGACTATCTCAGACACTCCAGACATAATGGTGAGCTTAGATCTGATACAACAAACTCCCAAAATGCACCTGCAACACAAGGCCAAAAATGGAACCCTCCGAAAATCTCTCCAAAAGACTAACTAAAGGCACTCCAAAAGCTCTAATACCATGTAAGAATTGGCTATGAAGGTAGCCACCCAAGATCTAGAGGCCTAATAGAAAGCACAAGCATAAGAGAGATAGAAACAAGATGACAAGAATAAACTATATTCAATGTCAATAATATGAGGATTATGATTGATTACAAATGAGAGAGACCCCTTGGTTATATAGCCAAGGTGAGAACATAGAAGGGCATAATATTATGACAAGTGTCGTAATCTTATGACATGAGACAACTATGAAAAGTTATCACTCCACCTAAAGTGGGAAAGAGATAATGTGATAATCACCACAAAAGGTGGAGAGATAATCACATGATGTGTCCACAAAAGATGGAAGTGATGAGGTAATGAGATGTCAAGTCCACCAAAGGTGGAAAATCTCCAACAACCTCCTATGTGGTCCTTAAGTAAACTTAACTAAGGTGTAATTATGACCTAGGACAAGGTACAAGACATTTAATTACACCAACAAGTGATACGTGATGGACCCTTCATTTCATATAAGGGACATGTGTCTCACATCCTATTCATCACTACCATCCTTCATAGCACTAATTTTATCTTTGCTTTCCAAAAGCTTTGTATGATGTGCATTGAGTAGATATTATGTTGCCACTTCTCTAAATCCTACACCATTGCTCCATCTCCTCATGTTGCTAATACATTTTCATCTCCGAAAATATATGAGCAATGAGTGATGGGAAATGAAAGAAACTGAAGAATATTCTCATAGATACTGATATGTGTCAACACATGATGTAGCTCCATTGCATCACAGTTTCACATTGAAGAGCTCATATCAAAAGCATGATGTGTGATGTGCTAGTGCATGAAAGGAGGAAGGAATGTGCCAAAAGGACATTCCAAGCAATAGGTGTCATCTTGTAATTGCATCACATACATAAGGTGTATTAGGGATCACATTTTATTGAAGGAAAGGAAACAATGATGAGTGATGAAAGGCTTAGACCTTTCTTTCATCGTGTGGTCTTAATGCATCATTTCTACACTCCTAAGCATAAATAGCATTTCAATGATGAGTGATGGGTGAATGGAGGATATTCTTAGGAATATTCCTTCCATTGCTAAGATACTTCACATCACGGTTTTTAATTCTTCAAGCCAAATTATTTTAGTGAGCGATGGCTTAACAAAGTTGGTAGCTAGTTTTAAAGTAGCTACATGGCAGCATTACAAGACATTGCACCAACTGTTCACATCGCTGACTCACAACAAAGCATGAAAAATAAAATGGTGATGTGCAATGAGTATGGACAACCATTGATCATGTGTTAAAACAAATTGATCAATGGTGAGAATTCAAATATGAATGGCTAGGTGTCAAAGCACTCATGTTCTCTTGTGTGAGCCATCCCTTACCATTAATGGTGTATCTACCTATATTTGAAGGTCATAAAAGGTTGAATTGTTCATTTCTACATCATATTTGTAAGAATTTGAAGGAGAACATGAAGAGGAGATTTCATAAAAGAGAATTCAAAAGGTAGAGAGGAATTGTGACTAAAGATTCCCATATAAGTAAAATTTCATACTTCTATGTGTCAATTTTCCTCTAGGGAAATAATTGAGAAAGAAAAAATGGTAGTAGTGAAGGGAATTATGACTTAAGGTTTCTGTAATTTCTATGATAAATTGTAAAGGGTAAATTATTGGTCCTAGATTTATTTTGAAAGGTAAATTACCAGTAGTGCTAGATGCAAAACTTTCAATCAGAGGTGAAACCCTAGTGTCTTAGTCTAAATTTGGTAAAACCCTAACCTTCTGATAGTTTGTTCAAGATGAGTCAAGCCAGTGAGTAATCCCAGTTCAAGGCTAAACCTAAAAAGGGAAAATTTAAAGTTGAAAAACAAAAGCTAGAAGTTTTAGAGGCTTCATAAAAGAAGAGGGGTGTAAAGAGGGATTTCACCCATTTTATGGAGAGTGGCCCCCAAGAGCCACTTCCTTGAGAAAATCTAGTGGAAAAAGGGCCACGAGAGGAGTTCTAACTGAAAAAATTGCAAGATTTGGCAAGGGGAATTGGAGTAGTGCTACCTTAGAGTGGATGAGAGTTATTTTTGTATGTCTTCAATAGAAGATTGGAAAAATGCCCAATCTGTCACCTTTGGAATTGTGATCTTGGGAAGTTGGTGGTTCCAAATGTTTTTGTATAAGTTTACCTAATATTGGAAATTTTAAAGTGCTACAATTTGAATGATAGGATTATTAAGAGCATCAATGGGACCCCACTATTAGACATCTCCAGGAGTTAGATAGTGGAGATCTTCAAACTGAATCCTATTGCCACTATTTCAATCAATTTTGTTGCATTGCACCAGGAATATGAGCAACATAAATATGGATATAGAAGGCATGTGTTGCCAAGTCATAGGAGAAGAGACCAAAAAAAAGAGATGTTTGGTTTGGACCCAAAGATGTTCAGCCTTTTGAATGTGTTGAATTTGAAGACTACTTCAAAAATACCAGCTACTGTTTGTGTCAAGTTCTAGCTAGAAAATATGATGTAAAGATGAATGTTGTTGTAATGGTTATGGCTATGGATATATAAAACAAACACTCAAATATAGGGTTTGATAATGTGACCTATCTTGTTGACGAAATCCACAAGGAGCTAGTGGAATTAAGGGATGGAAGACCTCCCTTGGGTTTCAGTCATTATTCTTTGTTAATGCACATGATTTTTTGGATGGGCTGCAAGGCATGGTGGAGTTTCATGAAATTGAGAGAAAAAGATGAACACGATAATGATCTTCCTATGCAGATGTGGACACATTATCTGGTACCCAAATTTCTCATATTCCAACTATGATGCTTTTTAAAATGGTTTTAAGTTTGGTGTCATGGAGAGTCTAGGTATGAAACCCATATATAGGATTTCAAGAAGCATCAAGGAAATACTAAGACCCCTGGAATTTAGAGAAGGCACAAAGAATAATCCTATTGGGGTGACTAGTACTTGTACTCGCACTACATCACCATAAAATTTTATGGAGCTAAGGTTCCACCCCACTGTCTACCTATTTATGTTTTTGGCTAACTTGCTTTTATGGAGATCATGTGGCAGTTAGATGCCATGGATAAAGAGAGTTTCAGGGATGTAAGGAAGGGCTCCCTCATTCCCCCATAGTTTTTTTTTTTCTTATTTCATTGTTATGGCCAAGGAGGATTATGAAATTTTTTGGATAATGTTAAATAACCTTAGAATGAAAGTTGATATTGTGAGGAATTGTGACCCGGAGGGGTTTGTAGACAGGGACAACAAGATCAAAGGGAGATCTAGGTTTTGGTACAACTTCCTTTATACTGAGGATGTAATCATAAAATTGCCTTTTGATGCTACTGTAGTTGGGAGGAAGAAGGAATGGATGTTAATTTGTGGCACTAAGGAGAAGATAGTGAAAAAGAATCCATTCTATGTCATCCCATATGCAAAGAAAAAGGATCCTTACAAACAGGCTCTTACATTGCCAGAAGAATAACAAAATGGTCTTTCTTTGAGAAAGTCAAAGAAGCAGAAGAAAAGGATAAAATTATTAAGGTGCCTTCCAGCTCAATCTCTAGCTCAGGGCACTCAAGGACAACCCTTGGAAATAGATGAACAACCAATAGTTAGTCCTCTAGTTGCTTAATTTGAGATAGAGTACGATGGTGGAGAGGAAATGTAGGAACAATCTGCAGAGTATGTCTCTACCAAGTAGGAGGTGGAACAAAGGTTCCCCTCCCTTGTAATAAATGATGCTCTTGATCCATATGTCCCAAGTGACAAAATTATGAGATGGCAGTATGATGAAGAGGTTGATGATGATGTAAGGGTCAAGGAATGCAAGGAATTCATGAGTGATGATTCCTTTGTTCAGACCAAAGAATTTAAGGAGTTTTTTTATTCAAATCAAAGGCCAAGATATCAAGAATAGAATTGAGAGTGCTAAGACACAAGTGGACCCCTCACAACAAGAAGAGGTTGAGAAACACGAAGAAGAAAAAATAATGAATGAAATTTCTACGATAACTCATGTGGAAGGTAAGAGATTGGTGAAAGATAGTGGAATTTTGTTGTTACCTCCAGATGGGATCTTTCTTTACCGATTACTTTGGATGCAATCAGTAATAATCTAGGGGCCTCTGTTTTCAAAGAGAATTTTAATAATAAATTATTTGGCTCTGGCTTTAGTCCCAAACTTCATACATTCACTATTTGGTCCATGGCACCAAATATAGGAATTCTAGAAGTTATCAAATCAATTAAGGAAGTGATTGGGCTAGTCATGGTGAAAAGAGAAACTGAAATCACCCCTACATAGTCTGCCAAATTGAAAATGCATTCAACCATGTTGAGTGTAGATACGACACAAATTTCTTGGGATAAGTATGAAATTTTTTGCGACAAGTTCAACAATCTTATTGATGAATACAACAAAATGAAGGCCATTGTTGCACTAACAAGTCTTGCACAAAGGGATTTTCCCACTCCATCTTCTTCCTTTGAATTATATTCACAAGATAGAGAGACCTTATCTCTCAGAATTAAGGGATTAAAGGAGGAGTTGCAAATGGAGAAAGAAAATGTAAAGAAGGAAAAAAAAAAAAAGTTCTAAGGAGATAATTGATGATATTTTGCAACATATGCTTTCCAGTGTATTGCATAAATATGATAACACTTGGAGTGTGTGCAATAGTTTCCATGAAGCTCATCAAAGGTACATTTAGTTGCAAGAAGCTTTCGAGAATGTTTGAAGCAAGTGGAGTGCAAGAGCTGGCGCTCTTAAGGAAAAAATGGTAAATATTAAGGATGATCATAAGGCAACTACACATCTACCAAAGCTAATAAAGGCAATTGAGTTGTTGGGAGAGATATCAACTTTCCATGAAAATTTGGGTGTGTAGTTGCAAAGCAAGATCAAAATGTTTAGAGATTTGGAAGGATGTGGGGTGCCAAAAATTCTTAATGAAGAAGGGATACAAAAGGATTTCAATTTATGGAAAGAATAATTTGGAGATCTCCTCACTTATTTCCCTTAGATTATTTACATTTATAGAAATATTGATTATGCAACATTCAATAATGTCATTGATGACATGTTTAGGATTGAGGTGAACATGGATGTATTTGTCAAGGAGGCCAGAGTAATTATGGATGATAGTTATAACCTTGATGATTCTAAGGTACAAAGGTTATTGGATGTTAAATGGCCTACTAATGAGGAATATAGTACATTGCTTCAAAATTTTATAGATTAATCCTGTCTTATATCAATGTCTAAATATTTTTTCCTCCTCAATTAAAAGTTGATGACACAAGGATTCTAATGTGGAAGTGCTTCTCTTTTCTTTCATCTTCTTTTCATGCTTTTCGACCTACAATTTTGGGAGCACCTGGAAGAAGTGTTGCTGCTCGTGGAAGGAATATCTTCATCAGCTAAGGAGCCTTTTGGAAGGTGGGAAGTATCTTCATTGATGAATGGGAAATTACTTTTGTCTCATATGGATGTTTCCCTTCAATTTTTTCAAATAAAATGGTCTTTTGGAAAGAACTGTAATTGTCAAATGAAAATATGACAAGTGTCAATTGGCATGAAGCTTGTTTTGCTCCCTTGTTTTTATAAAATGGAATTAAGGGCCATTTGATGGGGTTTTTTGAGTGATTATGAGAAGAAAATTGTAACAAAGAATGCAAATACATTTTGTCTAAGTTTTTTCTAGGTTTTGGAGTTTTGAGTCTTTGATTATTAGCATTGTATACTAGTACTATTACATTTGAATACAAATGGCATATTTCTAGAGCCTATTTTTTGTATTGTATACGTTATATAAATCATGAATGAAATGGATCAAAGATCTTTCAATTCACCTTCATGGTGTTCCCATTGAATGTTTGTGTATTGTTAATGCTCTTGTTCAAAGAACAAGTTAATTTGTTTTGAATTGAATGAAGGTTTATATGAATGTATGCTTGGATAATTAAGTAATATTAGCTTGGAATTTTGAGTTAGATGGTGTAATGCATCATTTAATAGCTCTTTTGTGATAGGTGAAATGTTGTTGTATGATTTTAATTGAATGATTTAAGACTCCATGCCCTGAGATAAGGCACTAGTCCATAAGTTGTGTATTTCTTATAATCCTCTAGTTTTTCACATCAATTGCATTCACAAATCAATTTAAATATTTACTTTCAATCCAAATGTATGTTTAAAGTTAAGTTTCACCATATTCTAATGTTATATATTGATAAATGTTGTAAGATCTACTAGGTCTTTTATATTTTCATCTAGATTTAACAAAAAATTGGAGAACATATCTATTGTTACAATGTTCATAAGTAAAATGGCACAAGAGAGCTTGAGAATATTGTTAGGGATCACCCTCCCAAGTCTTGCAGAGCCCAAAATGTAGAGGGAAAGTCTTGAATAATTTCAACTATCATGTTGGCCAATCCCACCTAATTATTGACTATTGAATTTGGAAAATTCATAGGTAATTGTGAGACCAACTTGGTTTATTAAAAGCACCAACACAAGCCTTTAATTTTCTTACTTAATCTTGGAAATTCTGTAATACCCCTCCGTGTCGGTTGTTTTGGACTTGTGTGTGTGTGTGTGTTTCATTGGTTACTGTGTTATTTGATTGTGTGGAAAATATAATATGTTAGTAGTCGTGTTTAAATAATTAATCAATCATAAGTGATTTGCAAGGTTATTTAAAATATGATTAGAAATTAAAATAATAATCAATTAAATTAAATCAAATGATTTAGAGCAAATGATCAATCAAACTAATTCGTTAAAAGTAAAAGTGATATTATTGGATAAATTGATTTAAATTGTTATGAACAAGTAATCTTGAAAAGATAATTATTATAATAAGAAATTTAATGGATACTTATTTAGAATCTTGCAAATGGTTGATTTTAATTATTTTAATGTGGAAGTAATTAACAAATAGTGTATTGTGAAGATAATGAATATATATTCAAATAGAAGTTCATTTTTGTGGAGTTAAATTTATTTAGTTTAATCAAAATGCTTGATAAAAGAAAATGAAATATAAATACTTGAAAAGGCAACAAAAGGAATTAAAGGGATTAAATATTATTTGGATTTATTTCTTGAGTTGTGACTTTTGGTTTTCACTGGAGAATATGAAGAATAAACAAATATAAAACTCCATCTTTTGTGGATTTGAATGTAATAAAATTTCATTTTTGGAGAAGTGACTTTTGGTATTCGCGGGAAGAGGAATTGAAAGGATTCCTGGGCATAGAATTTATTAAGGGTTTTTCCTTGTTGGAGGGATGGTTTTTTCGAATGCTGGAGAAATTTTATTTCCAATCATTTTTTTTCTGCCCTTAGTTTCTTTTTCTGTTCTCTGGAGAAAATTGGTGAAGAGGATGGAAGATTTGGATCTGTTGTTGAAAGATTTGTAGCAAAGGAATTAGTACAGCAAGAGGATCAAAGGTTCAATTTTCTGCAAGCGAAGGACGCTAGGTTCCTTCTTTTAATTTATTTATCTTCTGTTAAAATAGGAATTGGTGCTTGTAAATGAAATTTGTATTTAGGGTTGAAAATTAGATAATGATAGGAAAAAAAATTAAAAAATCTATTGGGGTTACAATTTAATCAAAGGAAATTTTAGCAGGGAATTGGGAATTGTTATTTGATTAATGAAATTTCTGGGGTTTTTATTGCAATCTGGGAAATGAACAACATCCTGTTATTTCATTTTGTTTTAAAAAAAATTTGTTATTGTTTTGAAAACAATTACCTTCCCTCGAATTTCTGGTTCATATATATATATATTTCCTTAGAAAGCATTTTATTTCAAACATGCACAGTGAATTTCATGTGAACAGTAATTCTCTGTTACTGTAATATTCAAACCTCTAAATATATATATATATACACATATATATATATATATATATTAGATATATATATATATACATATATATAAATATATATATATATATATATATGTATTTTAATCGAATGAAAATTTGAATGGAAATTCGAAATTGTTAAAAAAACCTGTCGCACTATTCATGCCTTTTATTTTTGATTTTATTCATATATTAATAAAGGCTGTGTGGGGGACAGCCTCGGCCGTACCCACCACACTGCCTTTGGGCGCAGAACGGTACCGTCGGTACCGTGGACAGTCTAGACTGTCCATGACAGTCCTTTGGACTGCCGTGTGCAGTCCGTAGACTGCCCATGGCCGGCGGGGTCCGGTCCTCTATGCCAATGTTTTGGGATTAAATCCCAATTAAATTTTAATGTGTTTGTATATAATTTTTAATATGCGATTTCTTTATATTAAAATTTCTGTGCGGATTTTTATTTAGATATATATATATGTATATATATATGTATATATATACATATGTATATATATATATATATGTATATATATTTGTAGATATATATTTATATATATATAGATTAATTTAATTATTCTGGTTGCAATATTATTAATTAATTTCACTGTTATTTAAAAAAAAAAAAGAATATATATATATAAATCTACTGTTTCATTTCTGTTAAATAGATATTCTGTGAATTTAATTGTTAGTTAAACAAATGTTTAAATATATTCTGTTATGTTTTGATTAAAATTATATTTTCTGTAATTTATCTATTATCTAGAAAATAGATATTTAGATTCTGTTTCTTTTCTAATTAAAAATAAAGCAGGAATTTTTACAAGGAAAATATTAGTAAAATAGAAAGAAATCTGTTTTATTGATTTGTTAAATTACAACTTGGAAAGGATATTGTTAGCAAAAGAAAAATCTATTACGAAAGTAAAACAACATTGTTTATTTCATTCTTGTTTAAATGTGAATATTTTTGGGAATAGAATTTATTATGGGATTAAATAAGTTGTTCTTTTTATATTTCATCTTGTAGTATTGTTGGATTCATAGAACAGATCTTTTCTCTTTTTACATCCCCTCCTCAAAAAGAATTAAAATAAATATAAATGTGTAGTGGTTTTTAAGCGTAATTGTGTGTGTAAATTTATTTAGATAGATTTAAGATTTTAAGGTGGTAAGTTCTAATATGTAGTTTAGGTATGTAGAGTATTGTTATTATTGTCATTTTAAAGTATAGACAATTGGTCTTAAATGGTTTTCACAATTAATTTAAATATTGGAAGTGAATGTTAAGTTAGTATGGTGAAGGAGGAAATTTAAATGTATGGGTATGATTAGTGTTTGATTAGGGTAATCTTGAATTGGGTAGTTTATTGATGAAATGGGATTGTAATCTTTTGAAAACTGATTTTCCTTTATATTCATTTAATGGTTGATTTGTAAGTTCTCTTTATGGGTAAGACTTTTAGAATACTTGTGATGGTTATCATGAATTGTTTTAGTATGGGTAAGTTGTAAAGTTATTTAGTTCTGGTCGTTAATTGATTGGTTAATAAATATTGTTCTCGATTGAATTGTTGATTGATGTTTATTATATAAGTGTTGTTGTGGAGTTGTGAGTGGTTGAGTATTTAAGGTGTTCTTAAATTTGGTGCCTTGGATGCCTGGTTGAATGCTTTTACCTTTGTTATTGAAGGATTGTTTTTGGGTGGTTCCATGTTGGTGTGAATGCCTTTGGAGGTTAGTTTTGATTCAAGGAATCCTTTGTCTTTTAAATTTGTGGGGCAATGTAATTGGGAATTTGTATTTTGTTGATGAGTTGTGGGAGGTTGACCTTCTTGGATTTCTGATTTATTTTGTATCAAAGTTGTTTATGTGGTTTGGATGGGGTGGATGATCTTATGGATTCACTCATTATTTTTGAATTGGAAATAGTTCTGGTGGCCTTACAATTATTGTTGTCATTGCTATGTGGTTGTTTTTATGAAAGTGGTTTGTGTACCATCATAAGGGGGTTCTAGTGAGGAGAAAATTGAGGTCTCCCATGGAATGCCTAGTTGGTGGCTTTTGGTTTTATTAAGTGATTTTGTTTAAAGGTTGATTTTCTTTTGCATTCCCTATTTGAGGTAACACCCTTGTTGATTTGTGGATGGGTCTTGATGAATCTTCCCTTTTTATGGCTTTTCTGAGTTACTCTCATATTTGAGGAAATTTTATCCTTGTGATGGAATTATTGGAGAAATATTCTTGTTGCTTCACTTTACCTTTGTTTATGGGTTTTCATTCTTTTGGCTTCCAGAGGCTTGAGATGATTGATAATTGATGTTCTCTCTCTTATGGGCCCTTCATGTGGAAAGTGTTTTGGTTTCATGATTTTAAAAGGGTTGTACAGAATTTGTTGAGACTTGGAAATTGTATTTATAGCGAGATGGGTAATGCCTCGCATGCTTCTCAGTTGTGATATAATATTCTTGTTATGTTGTACAACCCTTGGTTTCTTGGTTTTATGTGGTTGGGTCTCTAGGGAGAGTGGCTCCTCGTGGGGGCCGACGCCCCGCTTAAGGGGAAGAGCACAGGATAACCCACGAGTGAGTTTGTAATTAAGTGAAAACCTAATAATTAACTTAGGAGGGTTGGGTAGTAATATCATTATAAGATTAATAAAATGGATGCCTCATCTTCATTAGTGCTTCTGTAGGCTAATGGAAGGCTGAGAAGGCCGTGGTTGGCAAGGTCGTGACCTCGTCTTCACGAGAGGTCTACGGCTCCACATGAGTCACCCTATGGACCGGCGCCTCCAGTTGGGAGGAAGAGCACAAGACAGCCATAGATGGGACCGGCGCCTCCAGTTGGGAGGAAGAGCACAGGACAGCCCATGTAGGACTATGCGATGACACTCTCCCCTAGTTGCCCATGTGTTTTACTTTATTGAGTTCCTCTGGAAGTGGGTTATGGGAGTTGTTTTAGATTGTTGTTTGAATTGATTTAAATTGATTTATGATTATTGCTTTAATGCATCTTTAGTATGTTTTGTGGTCTTGTATGATCTCATTTATATTTGATTTACGATCTTGTATCTTATGATACTGTGAGATGATGTTATTTTATTGTTTAATTAAAATTTGGAGTTGTATCATGTTTATTAATTCAGTTTGATTTGGAAGTATCTTATGATCATCCTTTGGTTACTTGTTTACTGATCATTGCTTTGTTTTATGTGATGGGGTTTATGAATTTAAGTTATTATGTTGACTCTTGGGTGTTGTTGATTATGTCATGGTAATCCTTGAGTTTTATGATACTTTTGTATGGCATTGAGTCTTGTGGTTTCCTTTTTGGATGTTCTTGGTTGAGGTCTCTTTCTTGTTAGCTCCTAGCACGGGGGGTGGGTCTTCGGACTCACATGGTCGGGTGGAACATGCTAAGCACCCCATTGGGTCCCCATTCGAGGATCGAGAGGTGCGGATTGGTGCGGTTGTAGTGACTCCAGAGTTGCATCCATCTTGGAGCTAGTTTTCATCTGTTTATTTGTATTATGTTATCTTATGTATGGTTTCCATTTATGTTTGGAAACACTCTTGTATCATTGTACCTTTGTATCATTGTACTGTAATGTAATGTTAACTCGGTGTGGTTATTGACCATGGCAATTGTAATTCAATGTGTTAAGTTAATTATTTATATGTTGTATTTATGTACTCAAATGGTTTCTTATCAATGATTATCATGTATGTGTTATATTTGTTAATGTTTATTTTGTTATGGAATATATCTTTGGATTTTATTCTTTATTGTTGTTGTGTGGATCTCAGTCTCGTAATGACTCCTCGTGTACCCCAAGGGATGTATGTGTTAGTAAATCTGCTTAAATGAAATTCATGTTATGACTTAATGTGTTTTACATATATGTTATGTTTAATTTAAAAAAAAAATTGTGCAGTAATTATTGTTTAGTTGTCCTTTGGGGTTCGCACGACGGGGCGTTACAAATTCACTATAGTAAGGCATTGATAAAGATGATTTTTGTACTTAATCTTGGATAATCACTTAGGCAAGGATTTGATAAGGATGATAATGATGATTAATTGATGGGAAAAAGGATATGATAAGTGATTAGTGTTCAATAGTTAGGCTTGTGATATTATTTTGATGAGGATTGGTGTCTTGGATGCAATGTTTAGATTCATTGAATGTCAAGTATGAGGAAATCATGATTATGATTTTTATTTTTATTTTTTGAAGTTTTTATTTTTGGATGAGATTTGGGGTGATGATTTTTTTATTATTTTTGAGATGGGATAGAAGGATAATGATTTTTTATTATGATTGAGAGGGGAGGAAGGATTGGATGATGCAATTGATTTTTAATTTATTATGAAATAGATATTTTAGGATGTAATCCAAATACATGAAACTTGAACACCAATGCATTGGAAACTAAGAAAATACAAGATCAAATCCTTGACATAATATAGATGTAACTTTTGCATCTACCACATTGGAAAGAATGGGGAAGGGTGGGTAATGATAGATGATGGAATGATAGGTAATGATAGATGATGGAATGATAGGATAACACTAATCAAGGATCTTGAGACAATCCATGATAATTTTATTATAGATGAATGGTTGGGTAATATTTTATTATGATATGGATAGGAATGATAGTGGATGGGGTGACATCTTAAGAGATGGTGGATAAGAGACTACTACACATGGTTCTTGTTTCCAATTTTTAACCGTGGTACTTATCTAAGGTGACACCAAAGTGGATTTCACCATTGGATGGATTATTTATCTTCACTATTTTTTTTTATTTTTTAAAAGATTTTTTAGATAAATGAGAATTGATGATGCTACAATAATGGTGGATGCTCTTTCATAGATGGATACAAATTTTGCATGGATGGATGTGGATGGTGTACTATCAATGATGGATGATTCTTTATTCTATGGATGGAAGGAGAAAAGGTATGATCCCTAATATGTGCACTACGATGACCACCATGCTCCAAATGTAAAGGAGTTTGGGAAACCTTTGGAATGAAGCACATCAAGGGGTCACCATCAATGGTCCATTGAGATACATCACCATGTGGGATGGATGATGGATGTATGGATATGGGTGGATTAGGTGAAGTGAATGAATTGCGTGAGGATGATGAGGATGAAGACTTATGATCAACAAGGTTATTTCTTGATATTTTTCTTTAATAGATACCCCCAATTATTTTGGATGAAAGAGAATGATAGGAGATCAAATTTGAATTTTTTTAATTTTATTTTTATGTTGATTTTTGCATTGTCCAATATTTTTCAATTTTTATTTGAATTGAAGGACTTTCTTTGTTTTTTTTTAAGAAAAAGTGGCAAGCCACTGTAATTTACTAAATATATATATATATTACAAAACTTGGTTCAAATGAGCATATCGATAGGAAAGAACCAAGAAGAAAACCTCTGGTTGTAGCTCAATTAAGTACAAAATGTTCATACAAAATCATCCCAATAATAGGGACCCATAGCATAGTTTCCACTTACAAAAGGCAAGCCCAACCAATATACTTGAATTACATCACAAACCAAACCACCCAAAGAAGCACTAAATTCTAAACAAAATTGATCTATTGAGATCATTACATAACATACCTAATCAAAAAGGAATCACATTATGAATATACTACTAGCTATGAATAAGAAGATTTCCTACAAGACTATTTAAATACCCGTATTACCTAGATTAACTGAATTCTCTCCTTGGCCTTCCACAACAATCATCTGAACATGGCTTGCATCCTGAGTTTGGGAATGAACTATAATATTTATAAAGGATTTTCTTTGTTATTTCTTATTTCTTTTGATTTTGGATCTTCATTTGATAAAGACTTTTTTTTAATTTTTCATTGATAGACTTGTTATTTTGGGATGACACTTGTCGATCCAAGTATAGGAGATAGATGAAAGTTGATGAGTTGGATGGGATAGATGAGATGGTAAGGAAATATGATTCATGTAAGAGGTTGACATTACACTCAATGGATTCTTCATGACTATCCTTATTAGCACTGTTAATGTCAAAGGAAGCTTGCACATCCTTCACAACTTGGAAAGAAGGCTTAGTAGGTATATCATGAGGTGATGCATACCCAAATCTTGGATGTTCAATGTGGGAAGGTGGTAACACATGAGATGGAGTGAAAGGGAGGGGATAATATTTAATTTCCTCTATAAAATAATGATAAAAGAGTTGATTATCATAGATATCATCATTAAACATATGATTGGCATAGACATGAAAATATTGGGATGGGGTGGATGGTGGTGTCAAATCTTGGTATGCATGGTAATCTATGTAGAATTCATGCATCTCATATTATCTAATGCCAAGGTCTTTGATCTTAGCCTTGATCTTTTGGATAGTGCAAGATGTGGGTAGGGATGAAGGATATTGGAGGATGAAGATGGTGATTTTGTATTGGTAGGATAATGTTGTGAAAGGACATGATTTCTTTGTAAGAAGGTGATCCCACAATAGTGGTTTACAATTTTTTCCCAAATTGGACATTGAAATAAAATTTTTAACTAAATCTTCACTTTCGGGCACCTATAGCAGCTAAACCATGACGAATTTGAAGATGATGCAAACTAGAGTTTCATGAAATTTTGTCTATAGATTCTAAATATATTTTTTTCAAAATTTTTAGAATTAGATTGCACTTCTTTTTCCATCTCCCTTAAAAATTGAATTTTTTTAGAAAATAACATTTTTAAAAAGTGACGCTCACCGTATAACACATAAAAATTTTTCCATGAAGGATAAAATTATAATTCTTTCAAATTTATATTTCTAACTCTGATATCTAGTGCTTCCACTTGCTTAGATAGTTTTTTATTGAATATTTTTTCTTTAATCAAGTTTTGAAGTCAAACCAATTACAATTTAGAGATAGCACGACCGTATAACTCGTAACTTTTTTTGTATGTATCAAAATTCATTTTTTTTTGTTGGATCAAGGAATTCAATATGCACTCATATTTTTAAATTTTTTTTATAATCTACTATTTTTCCACATGTGTAGAACAAAGAGCTTGATTTTGGTGAAAAACCTACATTCACAAGAAATAAAAAATATAATAATTAAATTAAATTTATTTAAAATTATACTTTTTGGGAAGATTATAATAAGGACAACATACTTACAAAAAATAAATTTTAAATGAATTCATTTGATCCCCCAAAAGGTAAATCAAAAGTGGTTTTTTATCAACATTTTGATAGGTGTAAAGAAGACTTTGTTATAGGTATGGTTTAAAACTACCAGGGTTCTATCCAAGGGTGTTTGATATAAGGTAGTTTGATTAAAACATCTTCAATTGGAATGATTTAAATGGAACTTTTTAAGGCGTAAATCATTATATTTTCTAAAAATATGTGATTTTAGCAAAAATCAGAATCTCCCAAAAATTGTAAACCAACTTTGTGGGATCACCCAAGAATTTGCAATATTAGAATAGATTGGAGTCAATATGTATAGCTACCTAAATTCCATTATAGGGGAACATGATACATTAATAAAATTTGGATGGAAAAACTTGCATGACATGGATCTATGGGTGGAAAATAAGGGTATTATATTGAAGATCAAGGTCTAAGATTTAGAAAGTAATTCCAAATATTGTTGGTCTAACCTGGATGGGTAGCTTTATAGAAGCTTTAGATTCACGATCAAATTTTTCTTATGATTTTATGGTAATATTTATTTGTGGATCAACAATACCATCAAAATATCCTAGTTTTTTATTAGGCATAGGGTTCAAATATTTAGTCTTGATCGATCATCTACTAAGACACATTTTATTGTTGTTTTATGGATGTGGGATGAAGGTATAGCATATTTTTATGAGATGGATTGATGCAAGAAATGCCTATAGTGGAAAATGTGAAGGACTGTTGGGATGGAAATTTTCCTAATGTGGCTTGAAATTGAGCAACATCAATGTCATTAGGGACACGAGATTCATGGAGGGCTTCCTTAAGGAGGTCCTTATGAATGGGAGATGTTTTGAGCATCTCAAGGATAGATATTCATGCTAGAATTTATTCAAGTGGTCCAAGATTCCATATTCACTTAGTTTGGAGATGAATCTCCTTGCATAGTGATTTGATAACATCAAGTAGTAACAATAAAACTAGGTGCTTTGATAATTATAGTGGATACATGGGAAGGAATTTGTTCAATGCAACCAATGATAGAGTTAGATCATATATTTTTTTTATAGGTATAAAGCATTGTGTTGTATGATATGGAAGATTTTCCATCATTATGATAAGGAAAAGGCTTTTTGTATATACCTAAATTTTAATTAGGGGATATATGGCCTTCAATAGAGATATATCCTCATTCAATAAGATCTTGGATGGAGTTCTTAAGTGTAACACCCCGCCACACAAACCCCAAAGGACACAAAAACATCTAACACTTATGACATAATTTTTTTATAAGTATGCTAATATGAAGTGTACATTACATATACCACTAGTAATAAACCATGCATAAACATCGTATAACTAAGTCCCTTGGGGTAGCATGACTGCATTACATTTTGAATATCTCTAAAATTATCCCAAATCCATTATGATGAGTATTCCACTTAACCAATATATAGGATTAATAATCAACGAATGAACATCCATAACATAATATAAATGAAAACCATCCATCACATCAAGTAATTTAATATAAATATTTCCACAAATAAAACACCATGAAGGATCACATACTGTGAAACAATAACCACTTAACAACACAAGGATCAACATACATTACATAAAAGATAAGAATCCATCAACAATCATATAATAAGGCCAAAGACTACATTCATTACAATTATAATAAGAAGTTACATCATTCAAGGATTACATTAATATAATGGTACTCCCAACATGAATAGGATTAGTACAATAGCATGGAATAATACAACTAAAAAGAATGAGAACAAAGCACCAAGTTTGGATCCAACTCTAGCACATCTCTGGAGCCGGTACAACTGGCACAACTCTACACAACTCAACCTTCGGCTGAGGACTCAATGGGATACATAGTGCATTCCATTCGACCATGTGGACCCTAAGGCCCACCCCCCATGCTAGGAGATGACAAGAAAGACCCACAACCAAAACAGTCAAGTGAACAATGGCAAACAAGACTCCACAATAAGAGTAACAATAAACACAAGACATCATCTACTTCTAGAGGAACAAAAGAAACCAAGGGAAAACAACAAACATACATGGTTTCCAAAGAGAGGAGTGTCATCACATAGGTTGCTATGGGTTACCCAGGCTTAACCTTCCTAGGCTACCAAACCCCTATCTTGGGTTACCCTGGCCACCTCTACCACCCATAGGACCCTCATACACGCTATGTGGGATCAACATACCTTCTAATATTACTAGGAAAAGGGTAAGGTAGTTGATCTTCCCATTCCAGGCCTTCCCACTCATCCCAAGCCTGAACGAGCACTTGAGCTGTAAGTGAGGCTACATTATCTGAATTAATGTGTGATACTACCCAAGCCCCTTAATTAATTTTAGATTAACACTTGTTTAAACTCTCAATGAGTTACCCTAGACTAGCCACTTTGGGTGTCATACCCTCATTGAGAGCCACTCCCCCTACTAGCAACAAAACTCAAAAGTCACTAACTAGGTAATCCCGCATCCACAACATACAAACCACGTGTATAATCACATAAAGTGAGGCATACACCATCCTGCATAAAATCTTCATAAAGAAACAACTTCCAAATGCAAGGCTAAACCCACCAAAATCAAATTGAACATAAGAGAAATCATTCACAAGGAACCAACATGAAGAAATAATTATAAAGCAACATTTTCTTTCCCCTCCTCTGGAAGCCCAAGAAGAACGACTACCCATGAACTCACAAACGAGTGTAAGTCAAAACAATACGAGTTTCCAAATAAATTCCAACACATATTAAATGAATAAAATCTCCTCAAATAACAATCACTCAAGAGGGAGAAACATTGAAATGAAAACATCAAAATCAACCTTTAAACACATGTATACATTCAATGTAATAATCATGAAGATTAACAATCAATTACATTTACTTATTCATTCATTAAGAAGTATTTAAAACAAGTAAAGAAGTTATATAATCATATTTTGTAAATGTCTCAATACATATTTTCACACTCTTAATAACATTCATATTAATCAATAAACTAACAACTATATCAACAATTAAAACAACATTAATTAGACAATTAAAATTAAATGAATCAAAAAGGGACAATACCAAAATGACAACGGTGTTGCAAATAGACAACATCGTCACACACAATGATGGGATGATGAACAAGGACAGAGGACTTTCTTTTCAACTCCATTTTTCCACATCATTCCCATTGGGTTTTATAAGGCATGCTTAGACCTAACAGTGCAGGTGGAGACAATGCCTGGTACTTGCAATCCTATATAAGAGAAAATGTTGTGTACAACATATATTTATAAAATATCATATCAACCTAATGTAGAGGTAATCATCGTGTCATATGCCTCTTATGAATGAGTGATACAACATCATCCTTCTAACACTTAACAATTAGTAAGACATCATAATCAATATCACATAGATATCACTAATCAAATGCACAACCACCATAGCACTAAATCCACATGATAAACATAACCAATTAATTTACCTTCATCACCGAGATTCTTTTAGGTAATCATCATTATGGTATGGATTTACGTTTAGTAATGTTGTCACGTGTACCCCAGAGGACATAGTATATCTTGCATATGTATAATTGCATTACGTATGTTGGTTGTTAATGTTCCTCTTACGATATGTTAGTTTACTTTTTTAAAAAATTATTGTGCTTTAATTGTGATTTCTTGTTGTCCTTTGGGGTTCATGTGGCAAGGCATTACATTAAGTTCCACCCATGAGGAGGTTTTATGTCCATGGACTCCATGGTAGTCATAAAGTTTGAATATTCTTTTAGGTGCTCACTAGGGTCTCCCTTTCATTTATATTTGTCAAATTTAGGCATTTCAAAACTTTGGGAAAAGGGGATCATGGTGATAGACTTGTCAAAAGGATAAGGATATAATTCTTGTAAGGTGTCTAATTGGGAAAAGGGATGTAGATTATAAATCACACTTCTTCAAAAGTAAAAATTTAGATAAGAATAAAAATTATATCAATACCAATTAGCTACAAACCTCAATAAAAGAGGTAGAATGGTAGATCAGGGTTATAATCCTTGTTGCTGTGGGAATGTTGTTATTATTAATTAATTTTTGATCAATTGAATTCTATGATACAATTATGTTTCTAGGTTATTTATGAAAATGCAACTAATTATAGAGGGTTGACACGAAAAACCTTGACATACAAATTTGGGCTTGAAACAACAAGACAAGGGTGTTGGGAACCCTAGACTCGCTAACAAGTAGTAATCAAGATTTTTCTTCAAACTCATGTTTCTCATGATCTACAAGTCCTTCTCTTCTAGGTTCACTATCGTAATTTCCACTATCATAGATAAAATAAGCTTTCATTTATTTAATAGCTTGTATGGATTGAATGCATGAATGAGCAATTAGTCTTCAATCTTCCTCCAATTCACTTTAGATCCATAAACATACAAACATGAAAGAGGTGGAATGGTTTTACTTTATAGGGGATTTCCTAAGTCAAACCCCACTTTGGTATTTCTACCTCCACAATGGCTATGATGATGTAAAAAGAGAGTTTACCCTCAATCAAGAAAGTATAAATAATAAAAAAGTGATCAATTGATAAATTGCTACAATTCACTACTCATATATGTATTCCTTGATGAAATGAAGTACTCATCACATTCAAGGAGAAATTGATTCTCAATTTGAATTCCTACAAGTGTTATTACTCACAAAAGATTAAATATGAAACATGAATAAACTTACATAAAAAAATGATACATGGCTAACATGATGCTTATCTAAAATAAGTGTTGATGCAATTATTCTCTTGAATTGCCATGACCAAGTTTAGGATGCATAATTTACTCAATAAAATTTCTAGGACTCATTAGATTGCTTATGATTAAAATGGTGAAAATGATTTTATCTATATGAATAGTTATTCTAATTTCCCAAAAACCAAATACTGATAGCTGACAAATAAAATTAGATTTTTAAATATTAAAAACCGAACACTAACATATTTAATTATTAACCAAAAAGGATTAGACAAGGGTGTTGGGTGACCTAGTCTTTACCCATCCTTTTTGAGGCCTTAAACATCAATATAAAATATTTAATGTTTATTTTCAATCCCATATTTTAATTTTTTGAGATATTTATAAAATTGGAAAATTAAATGCATAATTAGGTTTAAGAATATAGGGGGGAGATAAACCTAGTGTGAAATTGTCAAGGGTGAAATTTTTTTATGCTACATTTATCCCTGACTTTAGTGAGAGTATGAAATTATGCTCAAACTCACACTACAGTATGGATAAGCCAAGAAGTTTTCAGCTATCTAAACATTGAAGAGATAAGATGACATCTAATATAAGGGATGTACTAGCCCCCAGATTTTCTATGGAAAAATAATGAGGACAAAGGAACATGCATGCATGAGGTGCAATGCAACATGAAAAACATGAAGCATACACAATGAAGATACACTAAATAATATAATGCACTATAAATAAAAAAATGTAAACACTACACAACACAAACACAAAAAATCATGGTTAATACTAAAAGGATTCGAGTTGGTAAGGAAAAGAGACTCTAGTCTTAAATTTTCCTCAATACCAAACATATTTTCTCCAATATAAGTTAGAAAAATGGATGCTCTCATAAAGGCTAACAAGATGCATTATGTTAGACAGCTCATGAGTTACATAGATCTACTAGCTAGAAAGTTGCATTATGATAGGTGTACATGCAATATGATGGGTTTCACAAAGTTAGCAAGCTGAATTGTGCTAATTGAATAATGAAATATAGGGATCTACTGGTAAGAAAGTTTTGTTATGTTAGGTGGCCATGATAAAAAGGTGCTCAAGTTCATTAATTATCAATTTTCATTATGATAAATCCATAGATTGTTTAAATTCAAATCACACCTTAGGGAGTGCACAAATATTTAACATCATGGGAGACCATTTAATGTTATAGGGGATGAATCACCTTAGGGGGTGTACAAAAGTTTAACACAATGGGGGACAAATATCACCTTAGGGGGTGTACAAACTTTTAAAATCATAGGGGATGAATATCACCTTAGGGAGTGTACAAATGTTTAACATCATGGGGGATGAATATCACAAAGTCATACCTCAAGGGATATTATAAATAACACCACCACAAAGGGTTCATGCCAACAATTTGATCGTAACACTTCTTAATGAATGAGGTCACACATTAATGAGTATCATACATGGCACCACCACTAAGAGAGGACAAATCATGGAATGAAGGCCCACACCTTAAGTGGTATCAGACATAATACACCACTAAGGGGACATAACATGAGATGAAAATTCACACATTATGGAGTATTAAACATAATACCACCACAATGGGGACACTAACATACATTGAGAAATCCACACTTTAGGGAATATTTTGTATGATATACCTCTAAAGGGGCTATGGCATGAGGAACAAGACCACACCTTAGGGAATATCATGTATAATATCACCACTAAAGGGAACATGATGGACTAATTTTTTATTAAATAATTTAATATGTGGGGGTAATATGCTCCCTTAAAATGCTAGTGTACTTGCTACACTAATATTTTAAGGAGATAATGAATGAATAAAGGATCCCTTATAAAAATGAATACACCTTACACAAGGCTAACCAACCTTGCCCCCAAGTGCAAGGACGAGGACAAGCCCATGTGAATATTACCATGTTGCTCCTTATTAGTGAGATAAGGTTACAAAAAATAATTTTGTGCCCCATACTTGGCAATCAATATCATGTGATACTATAACTACCACATAGCAAGGATAAACAACATGACTATTAATTGATTATTTTTTCATATACTTGTACGCATGAATCGACATCAATGTCATATACTTTAATTAAACATTGCAAATTTTCCTTAAAGCATAAATTTCATCAGTAAAATGACTAAATATTATATGATATGCACAAAAGGATGATATTTTTTCACATATATAATATTTTTCCTTCCATAAAAATGTGGTAATATAATTAATGATCATTTTAATAGTGTCCATAATCTACATTCAATTTTAGATAAAGTATGTGGAGTAGGAAGAAGGAAATCTCCAATAGAACCATGAGTTTGAGGTGGGTTTGAGGCTAGAGTAAATGTCTTATACCAATTCATTGTATACCATCAATAGTATTTGCTCTAAGAAAGGGGTATGTGTAGGATCATGATGGGCCAAAAAGTGGCAATATGACGGGTATGTGGTTGACGACTTTTTTTTACTCAAAATTGATGAAATGAAAAGGGTTTTTAAAGGAGGTTCTCAACTTTCTACCAATATAAATTATGATTTATTTTTAATTTAATAAGTAATTATTATTCATTTTCTATTCAAATTATGACTAAAGTCTTGATTGATAGGCTAATTGAAAAACATCTATAACTTTCAAATGGTATTAAATTTTTTGAATCCAAAACACGTGTCATATTCTATGCTTCGCATACTATAGGATAAAAAAAAAAAAAAAAATTGAATTTCATGAAGTTTTGACCAAGTTAAGGTGGTCAGGCATGCAAGTATTTTACATTTTTTAAAAGTTGTAATAAAAAATTCATAATTAATTATTTACTTGGAAAAAAATTGCAAAAAAATATGCATTACATCAAGACATAAATCCTCTACTTGTGTCTAAAATCTTATAAAAAATATTATCATTTTATTGTGGTTAGGGTGGTCAAATAGACACCTACTTATTTTTTCCCTGAAATTTAAGTACTACTGCATTGAAATTTTAAATTTTCACCAAATAGATTTTTTTTTTTAAACAAACCTAGTAGTTTAGAAACTACATTCAATTTGCTTCATATTCTATTCTTACATATTTTTGAAATAATATAGATAACCTATTCAAATTTTTACGTCAAGTTGCCTAACTCTGATTTTTTTGAATTTTTCGTCACTTAAGGGCCTATTTTTTCCATGATGATCCTGCACATACCCAAAGTGTGGATTTCATGTTCATTCCTTATATGACAACCTTGTTTAGCAAGAATCTTGAATCCTCAGTCGTAACATTTTCCTAGACTAATGGGTGTATCACTAACATTTTTTTCATATGATGGATTATCATGTGTGGGCATGGGCTTATCTTGGTTGGAATTGGTAAGGGATTTCAATTGTAATGGGTGAGGTATATATTTTAAGCAACTCTCTTTGTTTGAGGAAGAAATTATCTCAAGCAAAGGTATGGTAGGATTTGCTGATTTTTGAGGATGGTGGGTAGGTAATATTGGTGTGGAATAAAGGAAAATATTGGTTCTAAGGGTAGGTAATGTATTATGTAAGGAGCTTTCAAAGATCTCTTCATCTTGCACCGAGATGCCTTTACTTGGAAGATATGCATTGAGAAACAAGGAAACTTGATCTTCATCACTTGTAGGAGAAGCATTACCAAAGACACACCATGAAACATAAACCAATGATCTTAAAGAAGACATCACTTTTCCAAAGTAGTTAGAAATTATGAAAGCTTATTACTAAAAAATAAATGCAATAAGATAATGACTGCTACAAGATAGGAAAAACAAAGACTGAGATAAGAACTGGGTAGAAGACTGATATAGACTATTGTCACCAAAATATGATAAAAAACAAAGATGAAAGGGGTACTAGGTGCCCTAGACTAGTGAGCTAAGCTTTCAAAATTTAGAATATGGCAATGATCTATACTATCTATGGGTCTTAGTCTATGATTGTTCAGGTAAAAGAGCTAATATATTTCCAAAACTACACAAAATTCCAATTTTTCTATATGTAACAGAATTATACATGCAATTTTTAGAAATTTTCAAGAAATAATGTAATCCAAATGTATGTTTCAGGTTGTAAAGTGTAATAATTTATTGGTCCTAATTCGACAAGTCTACAAATTTGAAATTTTTTTATCTAATTGAAACAACAACAATGTAACTTTTCACTTTTTCAACTACATGCACATGCCTAAATGAGAAAGTTAAACAATTTCATATTTTTTTAGATTTCAACATGACCTAATACATATTCTAGAATGCAAATATGAGCTAGATCTACTTTTCAATGACTAAAATTGAATCTATTTATCATTTGAAAGGAAGATGCTCTGCAAAGTTTAACTTTTTTTAATGTTTTTTTATGAAAATCATGTATGTATAAATGATAAATTCAAACAACCTATTATTATCCTCAGATTTTAAAATTATATGCTTCATATTTTAGAATATTTTAAAGTTCACAAATAGTTAGGTTCACAAAATATTTTATTGAAAAAATGGACATAGATCCTAAATCACATTTCTTCCAATGTGGACATTTATAGAAGGATTAAAAATGATCTCAATAATCACTTGACTACAAACCTCAATGGAATATCTAGAATTGTGAATTAGGGTTTTAATCCTTATGGTTGTGGAAATTTTCTTATGATTAATTGACTTTTGATTGATTAAATTCTTTGATACAATAATATTTCTAGGTTATTTAAATCAAAATGTAAAAAACTATTGAGATTTCAGAAAAACACATAATGGATAGACAAAACAAGACTCCAAAAAAGTAGAGGTAAGAGACAAAAGAACTTGGCATATAAATTTGGGCCTAAAATAGCTAGATAGGGGGCATTTGGTATCCTAGACAAGCTAACAACTAATGAAGATCTGCCTTCACACTGATGTTGCTCCTAATCTACATGCCCTTCTCTTCTGAGGTCACTATCATAACTTCATCTATCATAGATAAAATCCACTTTCCTTGATTTGACAACTTGGATTGAATACATGAATGAGAAATTATTCCTCAATATTACTCTAATTTGTTTTAGATTTGTACATATACATACATGAAAGAGGGGGGAGGGTTTTGACGTATAGTAGATTACCTAATTAAAATCCCATTTTGGTAATTCTACCTCCACAACAACAATCATAATGTAAAAAGAGAGCTTAAGTTCTCAATCAAATAGAGGCTAAATTCTAAACAAGTAATAAATTGACAAATTATTGTAATTCACCACTTAGATATGCATTCCTTGATGGATTGAAGTCATTTAATCATCACCTTCAAGGATAAATTGATGCTTGACTTGAATTCCTACAAGTATTACTAATCACAAAACAAATAAACATGAAACATGAACAAACTTACATAAAAAAATGATGCTTGACTAAAATAAATGTTCTAATTCTTCTAATTCTGATCTTAACTTACCTAGAATAAATTTAGGATGCTCAATTTACTCAATAAAATTGCTAGGATTCACTAGATTTCTTAGGATTAAAATGGTGAAAATGATTTGTATTTATATGCAATTCTTCTAATTTCATAAAAATCAAATATCAATAGTTGACAAACAAAATTGGATTTTTAAATATTAAAATGTTGACACTGACATATTTAAATTTTAGCCAAAAAGGGTTTGATAAGGGTTTTGGGAACCCTTTTCCAAACCAATCCTTGTTGGGGCCTTAAACATTTGTGTGAAATATTAAATGTTTACTTTTAGTCACTTATTTTAATTTTTTGAAAATATTATAAAATGGGAAAATTAAATGAATAATTAGGTCCAAGCACATAGGGGATAGCTAAACCTAGTGTGAAATTGTCAAGGGTGATTTTTTTGATGCTACAGAAGGTATTAGATTTCTTGTGATGTCCTAGTTCAAGTCCCTTAAGGGTATCCTTCATTTGAGATGATTGGAATGATAATGATGAAACATATGGAAAGGGGATGGTGATAGAATTGATGGAAAGGGGATAATAATGAAATGTATGGAAAGGGGATAATGATAGAATAGATGGAAAAGGGGAGAATATGATGAAATGGATGGAAAGGGGTGTTGCAATTATGTTACAGGTGTTGTCATTAATGTCAACAATATGGAGTTTGGTGGTTATCATTTATTTCAACAGGATGGAGGTTGTTGATGATGTTCTCTCTATTTTCAACAAAGTGGTTGTATATGGTTGGCTGCATATGTTGCAATAAAGAAGGGTTTCATGAGTTTATATAATATTTTTTTCCTATGAATGTTGTATTCACTATTTGTGGATGTAATTTGTATGAAATAATCTCTTATAGTCAGTTTCTCAGGAAGATGTTGTGAAAGGCTTTGAAGAATGCTTTGCATTCCTCCATATTTTAAGATATGATCCTACGGTTTGGAGGATAGATAGAGTCAAGTATGAAGCATGTGTGTTCCATTTCTAAGATCATAAAATTCATCGTAGAAGTTTCCTAAGTAAGAAAAATGAAGACTACACCATTACAGTCATCAAAGGTTATAAGAAAAGCTCCACATTTCTTCATATTTATAGTTGTGGGTCTTTTAGTTTGGAGAGTATGTTGTTCATTCCTATTTGTTGTCCATATTCAAGTTTCAATTGTTGAAGTGTACTAAAATTTGATCTATCAAAGTTACACCTCAAGACTGTGTTGTTTGGGCTTGTAATAGATACTCATTTTTTATCTATTTTCTTGCACCAACATAATGATAAATGAAGTTGTGAAAGAAGGGCATGGGAATGTTCTAAATATCATTCAATGCTTGTGATGTAATTTGTGTGATGTTATCTTGTTTCTCTAGTACCGCCTATGGTCCAGAGTTAATATTTTGAGGGTTGACTATTTTTCGGCCAACTTAATTCTTTAAGTTGTTTTGTGCCAAGTTTTTGTCGCATGCACCAATATGGGAATAGATGAGGAGTTAAATTTGGTCCTAATTATCTCTTGGCTTCGACCATATTGTATTTCCATTTCTCACATGTGTTTTTGAGTCGAATTAATATGGTTGTTGCACTTTTCATGTTCATATGTTTAGTGTGGTCAATAAGGAGAAACTTTCATTTTCTTTTAGTAGGTATAAATGTAAGAACAATAGTTTGATTGAGATGTGCAATTGTTTAGTGTGTGATCAATATAATTTTCTAACATCAATGCATTGACGATAGAGTAATGTGTGAAAATTTGTAGTGAAGTGCTTGATGCATGTTGTAGGCTGGGTTGAATGTAGAAGAGTATAAGTGAAGTGTGGAAGGAATTTGATGCAATGAGCATAGAATCAACTTGTTCTTAGGCACAATTTTACTCAAATCAAGCAAACTTTCAGGTCTTATAATCCTACCTTGACTAGTTTCAGCAATCTCACCTATCCTTCCTTGTAGGCATTCAACCACTAAAATTAGGATAAATCTCCACAATAATTACTCAACCCCACACAAAAAATAGGGTTTCATATAACCTTTAACCTCATGCAAAACATATCTCAAATTCATCATAGGTCTCTTTAGACCAACATCAACTAAGCAAGCTTTCTACACTGATCAACTTGACCAATTAGGTCTAATTTACAAATGAGGTCCCCTTTAATCATTCAAAAACCCCCAAATATCTATTGGGAAGTACCCAATAGGTAACAAAACCCATAATTCCACAAATTTTGATGAGAGACTCACTTTCTATGGCCCCTTTCCTTGAAACCCTCCTTTTACTCACTTTTCCCTAGGGTTTATTGAAAAACCACATTCCTAACTTCTCCACAACCAACCAAAGCTTCAATCATCTTCAATTTTGTCTACAAAAACTCAAAAGAACAAGAAATACTACTTCCTCCAAATTTTACATACTTCTCCCCTCTCAAACCTCACCATTTCACCTAAAAACCACAGTTTTCACCATTAGGGCATCATGCCCAATCCTACAAACATCTACCCATACTTATACCAACCTTACTAAAATAAATCCTAAGCCCTAATGAACCATTCCACTGAGTTATAGGGTAGCACAGTGGATGGAATGGCTTATATCGACATTTCATACATTCAAAACCCCTAAAACAGGGTTACACAGGCTGCTTACAAAAAAATGGATCAAACTTTCACCAAACACAATATCAAGAGCTCAAACTGGATTCAAATGGGAGCTACCTCCTATCTTTAACAAACTCATAGGATTTTATAATGATCTACCCTTGTATAGAATTGTACCAGGCCTGCAAATAGAGAATTTACAAGAAAAATATAGTAAAACAAAGTTTTATTGATTGATTTCTCCTTCAAAATATTCAAAAGAGAATTACAACGAGTTTTCTCACATATTTAAACTTATTCCCTCCAAAAACTAACTGATTCAAATTCCTCCAATGGCCATTTGAAGCAAATGACTATTGGCATTATACAAACTTACATTTTTGCACTTTTACACTTTTTGAAATGACAACATTTTTTGATTTTTTGCAACTTGAACCTCCTAAGCACTTAAAGACCACTAATAGACTCATTGCATCATCAAATGGTCTATATGACCTTATTTTAATGATAAATGACTCAAAACATGACAAAACTCATTAAACCAAAGAAAACCAAACTTGCTCAAATGGTGCCCCTGCACCATACACTTGGCCAAAAAAAAGTTCCTAAGTCCTCTTGATGATTGTATGTCATCAATCCATGCTGCCTATGATCATACCATGTCCACCAATCTACATATCCACTTTGTGAATCTTTTCAATGGGTCAAGTATTGGAAAATTTTTCCATCTTTGGTCACTTCTTTGCATTCTGATATGCCCTCTTCTTTACTCTTGTAGCATATCCAAGTTCACACCTTTGTCCTTGCATTTCACTTTGCCTCAGTCCATCCTTTCCCCTTTCTTCTATCATTAGACCTACTGTCCCTACTGACTTTGTCTTATAAAACTTATAAACTACTATTTAATTAGCCTTGACAACCTCTATCTTGAATTTAACTAACTACCCCTTGACCTTTTTTTCTTCTAAAGGACAAATCACAATCCCTACCACAATTCCATCACACCTTTCCAAGCAATTTTCCACCTTCATGGTCAATTCATCCTTGACCTTCTTACCAACTCTTTCTTTCAAATTTTTATCATTCCCTGGGCCTGCATTTGATTTCAACACACAATTTTGTTTTCTATCTGCTATCCTAGCATCTTCCTTCCTCACAATGGCTGCATTCACTTAGCTTTTTTCTTCCTCAAACCTTATATGCTCCTTCTTACCAACCATGATAATTTTTTATGCCTTTCCTTTTGCCTCAACATTTTCTTGCAAAGGTGTCAGTATGAAAGTGTTCCCATCCTTGTTAATAGTGTAAGTATTATCCCTTCCATCATATGGCACACCCCTATCAAATTGCCATGGCCTTCCAAGAAGTAGGTGGTAAAAATCCATAGGTAAAATGTCATAAAGCACCTTATCACTATACCTACCAATCTGAAACTCGAAATATGCTTGCTCATTTACCAAAAGTGATTGATTTTCATTTAACCAAGATGCTCAATAGGGTGATTCATGAGGAATCATTTCTAGTTTCAGTTTCTCTACCACCTCTTTAGACACCATGTTGTCATTTGAATCTGAATCTGTCACAATTTTGCATACCTTACCTGTACATTTGCATGTTGTTCTGAACAAACTCCTTCTTTGAATCATCTCTTCTTCCTTGGATGTCTTCAAGAGTGTTCTTCTCAGCATCAATGTTTCTCCTACCTCAGGAGCAACACCATAACTATTGGAATTTGAACTCTCACATTCATCTTCTTGGACAATTTGAGCTCTTCTTTCACTTCTCCTTTCTCCACCACTTGATGTAGCACCAAACATTTCAAGGAACTTGTAAGATGGATGACCAAACTCATTGGAATTGTAGCACCTACTAGCAAATGTGTTTGAATTTCTGCCACCACCAAATCTACCTCTTGAACCTCTATAACCACCCTTTAAACCTACAACTTGCTCTTCTCTTTTATTTTCCTCTTCTTGGCTCTCATTTGTTTGTCTTGAAGTACAGAAATATCCTCTTCCTCTTGAAGTACCGACTCTTCCTCTTGAAGTACTACCTCTTCCTCTAACCATGTTTTCTTTTCTTCTTTTCACCTTTTCTTCTACTTTTAGAGCCATTTGATAACATTCTTCAACACTCCTTGGATTTTTCAAAGCTAATTCATCCTGAATATTCAATCTCAAACCACCCAAGTACCTAGCAATATTTTCATCCTCATTCTCATTATGGTTAGATCTCATACTTAACTTATAGATTTTTTTAGTGTATTCTTTTACATCCATTTCTTTTTTCCTTAAACTTTCTAACTTCCTAAACATCTGTATAGCATAACCAGAAGGGAGAAATTTACCTTTCATATTGGCTATCATTTTGTCCCATGATACAATCTTGGATTTACTTCTCTTCCCTCTCTCTGACTACTCATAGTCCAACCACAAAAGTGCATGATCTTTTAGTTTTGTCCTTGCAATCTTGATTCTCTGCTCTTCTGGAATGTCTTCACACTCAAAGTAGTTATCCAAAGATGCAATCCAATCTAATAACTCTTCTTCACTCAGGTTCTCACCAAAATTTTGGACATCAATATTTACCTTGTGCCTGTCACTCTTGACTTCCCTTAACATCTTTTCCATTCTCTCATCATCAGAATCAAGTTCTTCATCCACATCTTCAAAATCTTCTTCCTCTTCATATGAATTAATGTCTTCACTTAGGTTCACTTCTCTTCTCCTGCTTGTTTCTAGTGCTTCCAATCTTTCCTTCAACTCCCTAATCTACCTAGCCTGCTTATCCTTCAATTCACTCATTTCTTTTGCCATATTCTTTTCTTTTGGATGCATTTTAACAACTTTGTCTCTTCAACTTCCACTTACCCTTCTTCAATCTACAATTTTTAACTCTCAAAGATCTAATCCACATGCTCTAATACCAATTGATACAATGAGTAGGGAATCAACTTGTTCTCAGACATAATTTGACTCAAATCAAGCAAACTTTTAGGTCTTATAAACCTATTTTAACTAGTTTCAACAATCTCACCTATCCTTCCTTGTAGGCGTCCAACCACTGAAATTAGGATAAATCTCCACAAAACTTACTCAAACCCACACACAAAATAATGTTCCAGATACCCTTTAACCTCATGTGAAACATACCTCAAACTCATCCTAGGTCTCTTTAGACCAACATCAACTAAACAAGCTTTCTATGCTGATCAACTTGACCAATTAAGTCTGATTTACAAATAAGGTCCCCTTTAATCATTCCACAACCCCAAAATATCTATTTGGAAGCACCCAATAGACAAAAAAACCTCTAATTCCACAAATTTTGATGAGAGAATCACTTTCTATGGCCCTTTTCCTTGAAACCCTCCATTTACTCACTTTTCCCTAGGGTTTATTGAAAAACCACATTCCTAACTTCTCCACAGCCAATGAAAGCTTCAATCATCTTTATTTTTGTCTGCACAAACTCAAAATAACAAGAAATAATATTGATCCCAAATTTTACATACTTTTCCCCTCTCAAACCTCACCATTTCACCCAAAAACCATAGTTTTTACCATTAGGGCATCATGCCCAATGCTACAAAAATCTAACCCTGCTCATACCAACCTTACTAAAACAAATCCTAATCCCTAATTAGCCATTCCACTGAGTTACAGGGTGGCACAATGGGTGGAATGGCTCATATTGACATTTTATACAATCAAAACCCCTAAAACAGGGTTACACAGACTACTTATAGAAAAATGAATCAAACTTTCACCATACACAATATCAAGAGCTAAAAATAGATTCAAATGAGAGCTACCTCCTAACTTTAACAAATTCACAAGATTTTAGAATGGTCTACCCCTGTATGAAACCCTACCAGGCCTGCAAACAAATAATTTACTAGAAAAATACAATAAAATAGAGTTTTATTGATTGATTTCTCCTTCAAAATATTCAAGAGAGAATTAAAATTAGTTTTCTCACATATTTAAATTCATTCCCTCCAAAAAATAACTGATTAAACTTCCTCCAATGACCATTTGAAGCAAATGATCATTGGCATTCTACAAACTTAAATTTTTGCACTTTTACACTTTTTGAAATAACATTTTTTGCATTTTTTGCAACTTGAACCTCCTAAGCACCTAAAATACCACTAATAGACTCATTACATCATCAAATGGTCTATATGACCTTATTTTAATGAAAAATGACTCAAAACATGACAAAACCCATTAAACCACATAAAAACAAACTTGCTCAAATGGTGCCCTTGCACTAGAAGTGAGCTAACCTAGTTGTGTGAGTGAGTGTTGGATGAAAAAGGATAAAGGAAAAGGTGCAACTATAAGTACTAGAGGTAGTTATCTGAAACTTGAAGTGAAATTGTGAATGTTGGAGGTAGTGAGCCAAAAGTAGAGGTGTGTAAGTGTTGAAGGCAATAAGCCAGAGAGAGAAGAACTATTACAATTGTGATTGATCATCTGATTCATCAAAAAAAATTATTCTAAGGTTGTAACCTCATTCTGTAAGTGAGAAATAAGTTGTAAACTTCCTTAGTTTAAAGACCTTAAAATTGATGTAACTATAGTTTCATTTTGTGAGGCTAGATTTGGATAGTATCTCCAAGTAGCTTTTCTAACTATGGTTTTTCCCTTGTTGGATTTTCCACATAAATCTCATGTTGTGGTAAATGCGCTCTTTCTTTGAATGTATTATCTGATCTTAATGTAGTTATAAGTTTTTGTTGATAAGTTAAAATTGAATTTGATTTGAGGGATATACTGATTCACCTTTCCTCTTAGTATATCTGTGTGTTTTAACAAATGTTATGAGAGTTGAGTACCTTGGTGTAACCTAACAACAAAAGGTAGATCTTGGGTTAGAACACATGAATCAAAAGCAATCCTCTTCTAAGGCACCGCAGTTTGATGGAAATGACTATTCCTTCTAGAATGTGAGGATGGATTCCTATCTCACATGGCTTGGTTATTATGTTTCAAGAGTTTCCTAAGATGATTATGTTGAACCTTCTCATCCTATCACTGATCCAAATCCAAAAAGGCCACATGAGAACAATGATAAAGAAAATAATTCTATCTTATGAGGGTTAGAAAATTTTGAATTTGCCCACATAATGCAATGCAAGATTGCAAAGGAGATATGGGATAAACTCAAGAATATCTATGACGGAAATGATAGTGTGAAGCAAGAAAAGATACAATCTTATCAAACATTATTTGTGAATCTGAAGATGAAAGAAGAGGAGAACATAGCCAGCTATCTACTCTAGGTAGATGAATCTATGAATGGAATAAGGGGTCTTTGAAAAGGCATATCTAACTTTGTGGTGGTGAATAAAGTTGTGAAGACTCTCCCTCAGAGGTTTGACTCAAAATTTTATGCAATTGAAGAAGCAAAGGATTTTACAAAGGTTACCATGGAAGAGTTACTTAGGTACCTCATAGCCTATGAAATCAAAAATGAATTTTAAAATACACACAAGAGAGAAGTTGCATTCAAAGTTGTGAAGAAAGAAGATTCTTCTGGATCACCTACTAATTTTGAGGAAGAATAACTAAACTTTGTGAGAAATCCGAAGAAAGGATCAGACAAGTACAAAGGTAAATTATCATTCAAGTAACTTAATTATGGTAGAATTGGTCACTATTCTTCTAAATGTTCTTTTTAAATAAATTGAAAGTACCAGCAAGGATTTGAAGATAAATAATTTCAAGAAGAATCTTCTCTCTCAAGAAGAATATTGCTCCTCAGATGAAGGAGACCACTATACATCAAAAGATTATGTAGATGAATCCCTTATTCATGGCCTTTTCGATCCCTGGAAGTTCAAGAAGATCTATGGATGAAGAAGGTGAATTTGATTTTGAAGGTGATCTTGTTTCTTCTTAGGAGGATCTTGAATGTGCAAGGAAAGAGAACAAAAGAAAAAAGGCCTTGATTGAAGTGAAAATAAGTGAATGTAAAAAGTTTGAGATGGAGATCTTAACACTAAAAAATAAGCTAGAGAAAGATATGTCTTAAACTTAGGAAGTTGACATTAGACCTAAAGAAATATCTCATCATGCAAGAATACCCTCCGCAAATAGGTTAAATCATTCATTTTTTGGTTACTCTTTCATTTCCAATAAGTATGGACACAAAGCTATAGAGTGAAAATATGAAATGGATAGAATAAATTTTTTGAGTAGAAATTCTCTTGCTTCTCTCTAGTGAATGCCAATTTGAATATCAAATCTACAACAATGTTGGGCATATAGAAATTTTTTACAAAAGTAATTTTGTGAAATTAGAAATTCAAAAGATAGATGATGCTGACTAAGTCAAGAAAATGAGAAAAGAAAATTCAATGGTTATTCAGATAACATTCCATGCTCAAGGACAATCAAACATTTGGATAATTGATAGAAGATGTTCAAGTCACATGATTGGTGACAAAAGGAAGATAATCAAATTGGTTAAGTGGAATGGTGGATCGATAAAGTTTGGAGATAATTCATTAGCAAGTATCTATGGAAAAAGACACTATAAGTATTGATGGAAAATCTAAGAATGAAGATGGTTTCTATGGTGAAGGTCTCAAGTGTAATATTATCATTGTAAGTCAGATGTGCAACAAAGGATACTAACTTATTTAATGAGAAAGGATGTGAAATCAGAAAAAAAAATTAGGAAGATTGGTAGTAGAGGGTTCAAGGATTGAAGGAAACTTATATAATATCAAGGGTTTGAATTGAAGAAGTATTCTAGGATAGATAAATGAATGTTGGTTGTGGCACAAGAGGATGGAGCACATAAAATTTGATAACCTGTGAAGATCAAATCCATGTGTACAATAAGAGATATGGAAATGATTTTCAAGCTTGCAAGTACGATGTGCAAAGAATATCAGATTGGGAAGCAGACAAGGATAATGTTCAAGACCAAGGCGTATTATTCCAATAGACCTTTGGAGCTATCTCACACTGATCTATGTGGACCAGCTAAGAGAAAGAGTCTTCAAGGTGAAAGCTATTTTATGTTACTCATTGATGATTTCTATAGAATTACATGGGTTACATTCTTAAAAGAAAAATTAGAAGCTTTGAGTAGATTTAGGATCTTGAAGTCAATGACTAAAAATGAAATGAATGCTAGAATCAAGTGTTTAAGGTTTGAAAAAGATGGCGAGTTTACATCAAGTGAATTTTAAGAATTTTGTGAAGAGAATGGGATAAAGAGACATTATTCTATTGCTAGAACTCCTCAATAGAATGGAGTATGGAAAGAAAGAACATAATTGTTCAAGAGATGGGAAGAACAATACTGAATGCAGTCAAATTTCCTAATGTGTATTCAAAGGAAGTAGTTCATACTATTTTCTACATTCTCAATAGAGGTCAGCTAAGGGTGGATAAGACCAAATTTCCCTATGATGTTTGGTATGGGAGATCGACTACTATCAAATACTTCATATTTTTTTGAAGAAAATGCTTTACATGAGAGATGAAGAAGGATTGGGAAAGCTTGATTCAAGATTAGATGAAGGAATATTTCTTGGGCATTCAATAAGGAGAAAATATTACAAATTCTATAACAAATTGTTAAGGAGGGTTGTTGAAAGTGAAAATGTTGGAGTGGATGAAGAATCACATCAAGGCACACATGAGGAAGAAGACTTATGGATTGATGAATCTACCTATAAAGAGGAAGAAGAAAAAGTTACAAAAGAAGAGGAAGCATAGGAGAAAGTCCCTAAGACTCCTACCAAGTATGTTCAAAGTAATCATTCAAAAGATTAGATAATTGGAGATAAGAATAAAGGAGTGCAGAAAATAAGGAGGTTTGTAAAAGAAAATGAACAGGTGAACTTTTCTCTATTGTTAAGAATACAACCAAATACCTTTGCTGATACTATAAAAGATGAAGGATGGATACAAGTAATGGAAGAGGAGCTAAATTAGATTGATAAGAATTAGTCCTGGGAATTGGTTCTAAGGCCTACAAACAAGAATGCAATTGGTAAAAAATGGGTATTCAAAAATAAACTAAATGAAGATGGAGAGGTTGTGAGAAATAAAGCAAGACTGGTATGCAAAGGACAGTCTCAAGTGGAAGGAATTGACTTTGAAGAAATATTTCCTCAGGTTGTAAGAATGGATGCCATCAAAAAGTTTCTTGCATTTTTTTTTTACAAGAACTTTAATGTTTATCATATGGATGTGAAATCTACCTTCCTAAATGGTGGGTTAGAAGAGGAAGTGTACATAGAACAACCTAATGGATTTTATCTATCAGTAGATCTGAAAATGGTTTGTAGACTCAAGAAGGCTTTGTATGGTCTCAAAAAAGTCCCCAAGGCTTGGTATGCAAGGTTGGACAAGTACCTATTTTAGAAAGGCTTCAAGAAAGGTGCCATAGACAATAATTTGTACATCAAACTAGAGGATGAAAAGATTCTAATTGTGGTGGTTTATGTTGATAATATAATCTTAGGAGGAAATGATGAAATATGTAAGAGGCTTACTGGAGAAATGAAAAAATAATTTTAATTGTCTATGTTAGGTGAGTTGTCATTCTTTCTTGGACTTCAAATTTTATAGTTAGATAATGGTATCTTTATCTCTCAAGAAAAATATGTTAAGGAAATGCTAAAGAAGTTTGGTATGGAAGACTATAAACCTATAAGTAATCCAATGGTAACTTACTACCATTTGAGTAAGGATGATGTGTCACCTAAGGTTGATTACACTTTGTATAGGTCTATGGTTGGAGGCCTACTATATTTAATTGCTTCAAGGCTAGATATTATGCAAGCAATTTGCTTGGTTGCAAGATTTCAAGCTAATCTAAAAGAAAATCCTGTAAAGGATGCCAAGAGGATTTTTCAAATATTTGAAGAGCACTCTAGACTATGGATTATGGTATAAAAAAGGTAATGATTTTTCTTCGAATTCATATACTAATGTTGATTGGGCTAGTAGTGTTGATGATAGAAGAAGTACCAATGGTGGAGCTTTCTTTCTTGAAGATAGATTGGTCTCTTGGTTTAGTAAGAAGGAATCAGTGACCTTGTCTACAATAGAAGAGTATATTGTTGTAGCATATTGTTGTACCCAAGTGTTGTGGATGAAGCAAACCTTTAAGGGCATCAAGGTGATATATGATGAGCCCATTCCAATTATGTGTGATAATAAAAGCACCATAAATATTTCAAATTATTTAATGATGCATTCTAGGACCAAGCATATAACTATTAGATATCACTTCTTAAGAGAAAAAAATTGTTGATCAGGAAGTAAGATTGGATTATGTGCCCATAAAGGATAAAATTATAGACATATTCACAAAAGAAATTTCAAAGGATACGTTTGAGTATCTCATAATTAAGCTAGGGATTGTTGTCCCTCCTAACTAGATGCATAGTTGGTGTATTTTTCTAGGGGGAGAAATTCAAGACACATTTTTATCCCTAAAGTGATGAAAGCTACCTCTCAGGGGGAGCAAGTAGAGGAATGATGAAGTTTAGCAAGATAGGGGGAGCTTGTATGCTATGGCAAGATTGGTTGAAGACCATTATCCCTTTGTCCTTGATATCAAAGGGGGAGAGAAAGAGAAAAGATAGAGAAAGGGGGAGACATTGCATATCATATTGGTATTACTCTCAATGGTGTTGCCATTAATGCCAAAGGGGGAAATTATCATATGTTGTAGGTGTTGTCATTGATGTCAATAGTATAGAATTTATTATTTTTCATTGATGTCAATAGGATGGAGTTTGTTGATGATGTTATCTATGTTGTCAATAAAGTGGTTGTATATGGTTGGTTGCATATGTTGTAATCAGGAATGGTGTCATGGGTTTATATAATAGTTGTTTCCTCTTAATGTTGTATTCACTATCTGTTGATGTAATTTGTATGAAAGAATATCTTATAGTCAATGGCTTAGGAAGGTGATTTAAAATTTTGTGGATAATTCTCTACATTCTTTCACATCGTAAGATATGTTCCTATAGTTTGATGGATAGATAGAGTCAAGTATGAAGTATGTGTGTTCTATTTTTCAGATCATAGAAGTCATTATAGAAGTTTCTTGAGTAAGCAGAGTGAAGAATGTACTACTACAGTCATGGAAGGTTCTGATAAATGCTCTACATTTCTCCATAGTTGTAGTTGTGGTCTCACAGTTTGAAGAGTGTTTTGTTCATGTCTATTTGTTGTCCCTCTTCAATTTTTAGTTGCTGAAGTGTACCGCAACTTGAGATGTCAATGTTATATCTCAGGATGGTGTTGTCTAGGTTTGCAATATATACTAGTTTTTTGTCTATTTGCTTACACAAGCATAATGATGGATGAAGTTGTGAAAGAAGGGCATTGAAATATTCTTGAATGTAACTTGATTCTTGTGATAAAAACCATGTGATGCTATGTTTCTTTGGTACTGATTGTGATCTAGAGTTAATATTTTGAGGGTTGAGTATTTTCTTGGTTGACTTAATTCTTTAAGTTATTTTGTGCCAAGTTTTTGTGGTAAGCACCAGCATGGGAATGCATAAAGAGTTAATTTTTTTCCTATTTATCTCTTGGCTTGGACCACATTGGATTTCCCTTTCTCATGGATGTTTTTGAGTTGACTCAATATGGTCAATGCACATTTCACATTCATACATTTCAGTGTGCCTGACAAGGAGAAATTTTATTTTTCTTGCAAAAGGTATAAATGCAAGATTAAGTGTGTGATAAAGGTGTAAAAAATTTTAGTTTGAGATCAATGTAATTTTATGATAGCACTGCACTGGAGGTAGAGTAATGTGTGTGAACTTTCAATGAAGTGTCTGATGCATGTTGGAGGTAGTGAGATATTAGAAGAGTATAATGTTACATGTATAAGAAGTTAATGTTGTCATTGATGTCAAATAGCTTGGGTTGTCATTCATTTCTATTGATAGGGTGAGATTTTTGCAAGAGTATGAGTAGTTGATGATATCCATTCTTTGATTAGTTGCATTATGTTGTCATTAGTAAAGCCACTAGTGTCAACCTCTAGTGTTGCTTTGATAAGATTTTGTCTATGATTGAGGAAGTACTAAATATGATGAGGAGGTGTCTCTAGTACTTGTTTTCCAAGTTCTTTTGAGAAAATTTGATAAAATAGGAAATAATATGTTGTAGCCGTGTTTTGGGTTACAGAGGTGTGTTCTTGTGTTGCTTTGCATTTCTTCTAGGTTGAAGATCTACTTGTGCAATTCAAATATGTTGTTTAGATACATTCAAAGGTGCTATATTCAAGAGTTGGTATGTTGTATCATTGTGTAGAAGAAGTTGTGTTCACCAGTGTGTGAAATGTGCATTGTAGAGGTTTCTAGGAGAAATATCCTTGCTCCACGTTTCTCCACAAAGTGGTTTAAGGTCTTGAGGATTTGAGGGTGTGTTTATTGTGTTGATATATTTGTTAAGTGAAGATGGTTTCATGTTTGGTTCTTCAAAAGTTAGTTTCTCAAGTAATAGTGTATGACAAAGTTGTCTGGATGTACTAGGTGTGTACATTCTTCAGGTAAAAGTTGTTGTGAAGGAGTTTGTTAGATTTTAGGGTGTTTGAGGAATATTCTAGATCATGTTCAAGAATTTTGTGTGGTTCATAAGTCATCTTTGGGTTTGAGGAAGCATGCATGTAAAATTTTAATGGTGTTTACATGGGTAACATCTAACCTAGTATTTACATTACTTGTGATGGATAATTATTATTTGTAGAAGCATGTTGCAGCATGGTGTTGTTGGTTTAGGTTTCAAATAAGGTATGATGTGGTATTCTTTCACTTCTATCTTCCACAAAAGTGTTTTGGTACTAACCTAATTTGAATTTGCATAGTTGATGTGTATAGTTGACCATGGAGAAGGGTTTTAAGGTTGAAGATAGTATAAATGCGAGTTAAGTTGTTGAGGGATGATAAGATAGATGTTGGAGATGCAAATAATGTGAATTACAGAGTTGTAGTGTGTGAAATTGAGAAGTGCAGTGCGAGCTTTCATGTGTTAGTCTATTGTACGTAGTGAGTAGAATGTGGCTACAATTCCTCAATCAGACTATGAAGGAATTGGTGACATTGTGGTTGATTCTATATTTCATTGATATGGATTTATATGTGTAACATTTCTTCTCTATCTTATTTTCTATTCTAGTAGTGAGCCTTTCTTTCTTTGGGCAGTAACCCCTATTATATTCGATTTTGATATTACTTATAAAGTGAGCTAATCTTCACAACAGTTTTCCCTTCTTGGGTTTTCCACATAAATCTAGTGTTCTCTTGAGTTTAGTGTTGAGTTCTTTTAGTTTATGTTCTTGACTTTTCATGCTAATTCATCATAATAGATTTAAGGGTTTAATGAATTAATGTGGATCTAAATGTGTATGAGGGTTTTGAAGTTTTAAAGTACAATTGATTCACCTTCCCCTCCCAGTTGTATTGCGTATTCAAAAATTTGTATCAGAGAAAGGTTCCTTGGAGAAAAGCTTATCTGCTTTAGGTAGATCTAGGATGGCATAGAAGAAGGAGATCCCTATGTTTGATGAAACATACTATGCATTCTGGAAAATAAGGATGGAAGGTTTTCTAAGTTATCTGGGATATGATATTTGGAAATTAGTTCAAGATGGATATACTATATGTACAAATGGTCCAAGGACTAAAGCTAAGATCAAGGCCTATGAAATCAATAGTAAAGCAAGGTATGTTTTTTAAAGTAGTCTCACAAATTTTGAATTAGTGAAAGTTATGAATTTGAAAATTGTTGGAGAAATTTGGACAAAGCTTACATTAATAAAGTTTCTCCTATTGAGGAATTTGAAAATCTAGATCAGTATTCTAGAGATAAATTGTATGGCTCTTTAACTACATTTGTAATGAGAGAATCTGTTACTAATAATGGTGTAAAAGTTGAGACTGCTTTTAAGGCTAGAAAATTAGAGAAGACTAAAGAATCATATCAGGAGGATCTTGATGATGTGGAAGCTAACTTTGTGAGAAGAATGAAAAAGGTTACTAGTAAGTACAAAGGTAAGTTTCCTTTCAAATGTTTTAGTTGTGGAAATATAGGTCGCTATGCTTGAAGATGTCCAAATAGAGTTATGAATGGAAAAAATAAGGAGAACAAAGGTAACATGATTAAGAAAAGCTATTATATTAGAGAAGATGTAAGTATTATTTATAATGAATTTGATTGTGGAGGTGATGATGAATTCTTGTTCATGGATTTAAAAGACGAATCTATTTTTGCTAATTCTAAATATGTGTAAAGGAATTCCCTCTAGAGAGAAAGGATAAGACTAAAGGTACTTTGCTATCTACCTTTCATGCTAGACAAGATAAGAACTATTGAATTATTGATAGTGGATGCTCTAACCATATCACCAGAGACAAAAAAATTTTAAAAACTTGAAAAGTAGGATGGAGGACTTATTAGATTTTGTGATGATTCAGGTGCTAAGATATGTGGAAAAAGTTTAATCAACTTTAACAACAACCATAATACTGATGATGTTTACTATGTCAAGGATTTAGAGCATAATATTTTGAGTTTTGGACAAATGTGTAGCAAAGTATACAATCTTATGTTTCAAGATGATGGATGTGAGATTAGAAAAGGGTCTACAACTATGATTGTTGCTAGAAGAATATATGGAAGTGTTTATCAACTCAAGGGTGTTGATGGTCATTGTTTTATGACTCAAATTAATGAATCTAGCTATGGAATAGGAGGATGTGTCACATTAATTTTGATAATCTAGTAAGAATCAATTTAGTTCAAGTTGTAAGATATCTTCCAATGATTACAAAGCCTATAAATGTTGTTTGCAAGGATTGCCAGTTTGGAAAGCAAAAAGAAGAAGTTTCAGAGGAAAAGAACATTCTACTACCATATTGTTGGAATTGGTTCATATAGATCTTTGTGGTCCTACAAGAATAAGAAGTCTTCAAGGTGACAGGTATTTCATTCTTTTTATTGATGATTATCCTAGAATGACATGGGTTACTTTTCTTAATGAAAAATATGAAAGTGTAAATAGGTTCAAAGCATTTAAAGTTATGGTTTAGAATGAAATGGACATGAAAATCAAGTGTTTAAGGTTTTACAGAGGTGGAGAGTTCACCTCCAATGAATTTAACATTTTTTGTGAGAATCATGGCATAAAGAGGCACTTGTCTGCCTCTAGTACTCCTCAACACAATGGAGTGGTTGAAAGAAAAAATAGGAATATTCAAGAAGCTACAAGGACTATGATGAAAGAAGCTAATCTATTGGAAGTCTACTAGAGAGGAGCAATTCATACTAATATTTATGTACTTAATAGAGTTCAAGCAAAAGGAAACAACACAAAGACTCCTTATTAGTTATGGTATGGAAGGATTCCGACTTTAAAATACTTCAGAGTGTTTGGAAGAAAGTGTTATATCAAAAGAGATGAAAACTTGGGAAAGTTTGATGCAAGGTCTGATGAAGGAATATTCCTTAGATATTCTACTAAAAGAAAAGCCTACCGATGCCACAATAAGAGAGTAAGAAAGATTGTTGAGAGTGCAAGTGTCAAGGTTGATGAAGACTTTTAGAACTTAGTAGTGATAGATGGAGAGTTAGATGAGCCTAATTACAGAGAAAAAGAAAAAGGTAAGGAAAAGGAAGTGTAGATTGAAGAGGAAGAAGCTCTGAAAAGGACCCCTAGAACCCCTAAGTATGTGCAGAGGAATCATTTTGAGGAATAGATGATTGGAGATCAAATAAAAGGTGTATTGACAAGAAGGAAGGCTATTGAAGAAGAGGTAAATTTTTGTTTACTTTCTAAAGTTAAACCTAAAATAGTGATTGAAGCATGCAAAGATGAACATTGAAAAAAGATATGGAAGAAGAACTACTGAAAATTGAAAATAATCAAACTTGAGAACTTGCTTGAAGACCTGCAAACAAAAACAGAATTGGAACTAAGTGGGTATTCAGAAACAAACTGAATGAGAATGGAGAAGTGGTAAGAAATAAGGAAAATCTTGTGTAAAAGGGTTATTCACAAGTTGAAGGAATATATTTTGAAGAGACATTTGCCCCAATGGCAAGAATGGAGGCTATCAAGATGTTTTTGGCTTTTGTGGCACATAAGGACTTTAAAGTTTATCAAATAGATGTGAAGTTTTCTTTCTTGAATGGAGAATTGGAAGAAGTATACATGGAGCAACTAGAAGGATTTTAGTTATTAGAAAAATTGAATATGGTCTACAGATTGAAGAAGGCATAATATGGATTGAAGCAAGCTCCCAAAGCTTGGTATGCAAGGTTGGATAAGTATTTGATATAGAAAGGATTCAATAAAGGTGTCATAGATAGTAATATTTACTTTAAAGTTAATAAAGATCAAATATTGATTATGGTTGTGTATGTGGATGACATAATTTTTGAAGGTAATGAAGAGATGTGTAAGAAGTTTGCAAAAGAGATGCAGAAAGAGTTTGAGATATCTATGTTTGGGGAGATGAATTTCTTCCTTGGGCTACAAATCAATCAAACAAATAAAGACATTTTTGTTTCACAATCAAAGTATGTCAAAGAAATATTGAAGACATTCAAAATGGTAGACTCTAAATCAGTATGTACTCCTATGGTTACTAGTTGCAAAATGAGCAAGAATGATGAATCTCCTAAGGATGATCAAAACAAGTATAGATCAATGATTGGTGGATTGCTATATCTCATTGATACTAGATCAAATACCATGCATGCAATTTGTCTTATGGCTATATTTCAAGAATATCCTAGAGAGTCACATGTTGCAGCAGTGAAGAGGATATTCAGATATTTAAAGGGAACTTTGGATAATGGATTATGGTATCCAAAAGACACTAACATCATTTTGAGTGCTTACATAGATTCAGATTGGGCTAGTTGTATTGATGATAGAAAAAGTACAAGTAGTGGTGCATTCTTTCTTGGATGTAGATTGGTATCATGGCTAAGCAAGAAACATGATTCAGTTTCTTTATCTACTACAAAGGTTGAGTACAATGCAGTAGCATCTTATTGCACACACATGTTATGGATGAGGTAAACATTGAAGGATATCAGAGTAGTGTATGATGAACCAATTTCTATCTTCTGTGATAACACAAGTTGTGGAGAATGAAGTGAATCTTGAATATGTACCTACTAAGGATCAAATTGTTGATATATTGAGTAAGGCTCTTCCTAAGGATACTTTTGAGTATCTTCAAGAGAATTTTGGGTTTATTACCCCTCCTTTCTTGAACTAAATTCATAAGGATATGCATTAGTCTAGTGGATCTCAAGATTCAATATGTATTAAGGGTTGATGTTGGTGGCTACCCTCAAGGGGAGCAAGTAATTTCATTGTTGGTTGTTGCAATCAAAATAATGTGTGTTGTCATTGTGCAATGGTTGTTGATTTGGTGCAATTTTTTGTGTGCTCGTAAAGGGGAGAATACAGAGCAATAAATAAAAGAATTTGTAGAATAGTAGTAAGTAGGTTGATTGATGTCAAAGAGAGAGAATAATGCAAATATTTTGGCCCTTTTCCATTGATGTCAAAGGGGGAGAGGAAGTCATGTGAAAAAGAACAAGTTATCAAGGAGAGTCAAGTGAAAAAGAAGAAAGTTAAGGGGGAGAGAAAGTTAATCTACAAAGGAAGAGAGTAATAAGCTAGTTGAGTAAGGGGGAGAAGTAATGTGAAGAGTTGTAGTATGTTGGTATTCATAGCTGTTGTGTCTTTGATATTTTTTACATCATGTGTTGTCATCAATGAAAAAGGGGGAGATTGTCACAAGTATGAGTAGTTAATGTTATCATTGATGTCAACTAGCCTGTGTTGTCATTAATTTCTATTGATTGAGTGAGATTGTTCCAAGGGTATGAGAAGTTGATGATATCCACACTTTGATTAGTTGCATTATGTTATCATTAGTAAAGCTATTGTTGTCAACCTCTAGTGTTGCTTTGATAAGATTTTTTTTATGATTGAGGAAGTACAAAAAATGATGAGGACATGTCTTTGGTTCTTGGTTTCCAAGTGCTTTTGAGAAAATTTGATAAAAAGAGGAAACAATGTGTTGTAGTGTTGTTCTGGTTTATGGATTGGTGTGTTCTTGAGTTGCTCTGCATTTCTTCTAGGTTGAATATTTTCTTGTACGATTCAGATATGTTGGTCAAAGATGTTTAGAGGTCTATATTCAATATTTGGTATGCTAGATTGTTGTTCAAAAGAAGTTGTGTAAACTATGCATTGTAGAGGTGTCTGGGAGAAATTTCCTTTCTCCACATTTCTCCACAAAGTGGTTTTAGGTCTTATAGATCTAAGGGTGTGTTTATTGGGTTCATATCTTTGTTCAATAAAGATGGTTCAAAGTTTGGTGCTTTGAAAGTCAGTTTCTCAAGTAACAGTGTATGGAAGAGTTGTATGGATGTACTGGGTGTGTACATTCTTCAGGTGCAAGTTATTGCAAAGTATTTTGTTGGATTTTAGGGTGTTTGAGGAATATTCTAGATCATGTTCAAGCATGTTGTGTGGTTCATAAGTTATCCTTGGGATTGAGGAAGCATGTATGTAAAAGTTTAATGGTGTTTGCACGGGTAATGTCTGACCTATTGTTTACACTACTTGCGATAGATAATTATTATTTGTAGAAGAATATTGTAGCATGGTGTTGTTGATTTAGGTGTCAAATAAGGTATTATGTGGTCTTCTTTCACTTCCATCTACCGCAGAAGTGTTTTGGAACCAATCTTTAATTTGAATATGCATAGTTGATGTGTATAGCCGACCTTGGACAAGGGTTTTAAGGTTGAAGATGGTATAAATAAGAGTTGAGTTATTGAGGGATGATAAGATAAATATGAGAGATGAAAATAATGTTAATTGTAGAGTTGTAGAGTGTGGAATTGAGAAGTGTAGTGTGAGCTTTCATGTGTTAGTCTATTGGATGTAGTGAGTAGAAGCTGGCTACAATTCTTCAATCAAACTGTGAAGGCGTTAGTGACATTTGTGGTGGATTCTCTATTGCATTGAGATGGATTTTTATGTGTAACATTTCTTCTCTATCTTATTTTCTATTCTAGTAGTGAACCTTTTGGCAATGAGCCTTTCTTTCTTTGGACAGTGAGCCCTATTGTATTCGTTGTTGATATTACTTATATTGTGTGCTAATCCTCAATGTGGTTTTTCCCTTCATGGGTTTTCCACATAAATCTAGTGTTCTCTTATGTTTGGTGTTGAGTTGTTTTAGTTATGTTATTTTATTTTCATGCTAATTCATCATAATAGATTTACAGGTTTAATGAATGAATGTAGATATGAATGTGTATGAGGGTTTTGAAGTTTTAAAGTACAACTGATTCACCCCCCACTGAGTTTTCTTATGGATTCAACATATAAGTGAAGGATGGAAGGTAGTGATCTGACCTAGTTGTGTGAGTGAGTGTTGGGGGTAGTGATCCAAAGGAAAAAGTGCAAGTGTAAATGCTAGAGTCAGTAAGACAAAAGTTGAAGTGAAAGTGTGAATGCTAGAGCCATTGAGCCAAAAGTAGAGGTAAGTGTTGAAGGTAGTGAGTGAAAGGAAACATAAGTGTTGTTGTTGTGATTGATCATATATTCATCAAAGAGTTATATTCTAAGGTTGCAACCTCACTCTATAAGTGAGCAGAGAGTTGTAAAGTGCCTTAGGATAAAGACCTTAAAACTATTGTAACTGTTGTTTCATTTTGTAGGGCTTGAATTGGATAGTAGCTCCAAGCAACTTTTTTAACTATGATTTTCCTTTGTTGGGTTTTCCACTTTAATCTAGTGTTGTGGTTTTTTCTCTTGCTTTAATGTGTTATCTAATTAAGGCAGTTATAAGTTTTGATTGATGATTTGAAATTGAATTTATTTGAGGGATAAACTAATTCACCTCGCTCTCAGTATATCTATGTGTTCTAACAAGGGGAATGATATAATTGATAGAAATGGGATAATGATGGAATGTATAGAAAGGGGATAATGATGGAATGGATGGAAAGGGGATAATGATGAAAAGGTGATATAATACCAATGGTGTCTGAAGATAATCAAGATCCTTGGATTGATAATGATGATTTTTCTTAAAATAGACTTTGATAATTTCCTTTGTAAGGTTTGCTTACTCAATATTCAATAATCACTTGAGCAAGGCTTGGATAAAGGATGATTTTCTTACCAAATATTGGATAATCACTTAGGAAAGGCTTATATGTGCTTAAAAATTGAGGTCTTAAGATTGTTAAATAATAGAGAAATATAGGTGCCACTCTGTGGATCAAAGGTGCAGTTATGTGAAATAAAAGGTGTCTTTTTGTGGGACATAGGTGCAATTTCATAGAAAACTACACTAAGGTACCTTAGGATGATGGACAGGCATCAGCGGATGAGACATAAGCACAATTTTATAGTCTAAGATGGTTTTTCATGATTTTTGAAAAGAGACATTTAAAAGGAAGACACAATGGATGACTTGACTTTGAAGGTGACAATTATAAGTTGATTCACTAGTTTTACACATGAGAAAAATATTAAAAATGATAGTACAATCCTATATTTAGTCAAGTATGTGTGTTAATTTAATATGGGCCCACCAACAAAAGGATAATATCTCAATATAAATGTGAAACACCTCTCTTTCAATAGTTGGTATGTAGAAATCTAGTGGTGTAAGGGCTCACCTTTTCTCATTCATCAGAGATCCTAAGATCTTTCCCAAGGAACCTCTATGTCTACTTAGGGAGATACATGGTGAGTAAATTTAGGTATGATATTGTACCCTACACCACTGTAAAGATTAAGTGGAAGGTCTTGAATGATTCTAAAAACAAAATTCTTAGAGGATCTATGAATAACGATCTTGCCTGATAATGTCCAAGATTAGGAGGGTATCCCCTTCTCTCATCACCAAAAAAAACTTGGAAGACCAAGGGTCTTGTGACTTGGATCGAATAATGTTAGCTACACTTTGAGGTACAAATTTCACTCTCCCAAATTTATATACCCCACCAAAAAGCATGGTTAATCTCATCCTTGAGGTGGTCAAATCCCCAAGCAGGCCTCCTAATAGGAAAGACTCTACTAGGTGTTTTGGGTCACCAAAGATCACATAAAGCACAAGGGGAGAGCATACACACAAAATAGTAAGACTTGGGATAATATTTAGAAAAGAATAGAAATGAAGCAATGCCAATTTTTTGATTTTCAAGATCACACTAAGTGCTAGGAGAGAACATATGCCTATAAACCCTTCCAAAAACAACAATCTTCATTAACCCACTAAGCTACCTTAGATTCATATATTAGTGAAAAGTAAATCCATATACAAATAATTTTTATCAAACCATTAGTAATTTCAATGATAATTATCTTTGTAAAGAATTATAAAGCTAGATCACTCATTAGTTGCTAAAAATTGAAGGTTTGATGAGAAAAGTGACTCAAAAACCCTATAAATTAAAAATATGAATCAAAGCATAGTATTACCTAAAATAAGTGCCATTTTATGTAAAAATGTGTATCTTTACCATGCTTAGGTGTAGATATATGAAATAGAGGTGCCACTTTATGAAACAAAGGCACAGTTTCATAGACAAAGCCTTAAAATAACCTCTAGGACCCAAAAAAGGAAGTTTTCAACCAACCCAATTGGGAAACATGAAAGATAGGGCTATGGGACACTTGAAAACACAAATATCTTTCCAAAATATGTTAGGTTATATGCTCAAAATTATATCAAAATGAAGAACACCCTATATTTCCTAGAAATCATGCAAGAAGCCCTAGGTTGACAAGACCCTAGAAACCCTAATTTATCCAAAAAAAGAATGAAATAGTAAAAATTAGAGTGTTAGAATGATAAATCCCTACAAATATAGGTCTCAAAGCTTATTCAAATCTTAGATCTAGCTAAAAATTATTGAGTTCAAAGTTTATAAAGGGTAATGAAAGCATGGCTTCATAGAACATGGGTGCCTTTATGTGAAAAAAAAAGAACACCTCTATGTTATCGAGGTTCCATTATTAAAAAAAAGGTTCCAATTTATAGTTTGAGACCAAAAAATTCTTTTTTAATTGCAAAAAGTCATGAAAATTTTACCAAGAAATGGTTAAAAGGGATAAAGGTCCCACTAGGAATGTGAAAATGAAGAGGATAGAAAATACTAAAGAAAAAGAATGAATATTGAGTAGTGGTCACTCAATGGATGGGAAGGATGTCGCTTGAGAGCACTTGTAGGCATGATAGGGCATCAATTCCCTAGCCATGTCTTTGTCTTTGGGGGCGATCTTTCTGTGCGAGTGGGGTCTGTGTGTGTGTGTGAGGTGCAACCAAGGGTGGTTGTTTTGAAGCTGCCTCTTTTCATTTGTTTCCTGATTGTTCCTTTCTGGTAGTGGAGGTTTTGGGGTGTCATCCTTTGCATTGGGTTGTGGTATTTTTTCTCTATGTGCCCTGTTTGGGCAGTGACCTTTGGGATTTTTATTATTTATTTTGCTCAGTATCTCCTTCCTTGGTGAATGTTGTTGGGAAAGCAGCTCACTCTTTGCTTGGTTGGGGTGGGGGTGTACTCTGAGAGCCCCATTTTTGGCTACAATGGAAATGGATATGTCTGTGTACAAGGCAGATCGACCCTCTATTTTATCTAGTTTTGACATGGGGGTTCTGATCCCATCTTCTCCAGGTTTGAGTTTGGAATGAAATGGGGTGTTTAAATTGTAGAAGGTGAATGGGTGCTTGGGGAGGGCCCAAGAGCAGCCGGTGTTAGTGATCCAATTAGATTCAGTGGTTGAATATTTGGAATACTACAACAATCATGTTTTGATTTGTAAGTTCATGTGGTTGAGGGTTTCTCTTCCATTTCTCAATACCTAGATTGACAAGACATGGAACCTGGAAGGAGACTTTGATATTTTGATGGCCACAAATAATTTTTTTATGGTTGATTTTTCATGTATTTTTTATTCAAACAACGCTTTTGAATGTGGACCATATTTCTATAATTAGGTGGGTCTCTTCATAAAACCATCGCATGATGGCTTTAATTCAGCGAAGGATTTACCTTTTAGGTTCCTAGTTTGGGTCCATCTTCCTCAATTGTCGTTTGAATGCTAGAGAAGTGACATATTGCAATCATTTGCTTTGTTGCTTAGAAAACCCATTTATCCTCAACAGACTCTGAATAAGAGGAATTTTTCTTATGTGCAGGTATGTGTAGAAATTGATTTGAGTCATCCATTGCCAGATTTAGTTGACATGACTATTGGTTCTTCCTCTTAGACTCAATGGTTAGGTTGTGAGACCTTACCTTTTAGGTGTCGGCTGTGTCATTAATATGTTCATCTATGGTGAAGGTGTCCCCAAGCTTCCAATGTTGTTGGTACAAGTAATTCTCCTTCTCAGTGTAATTTAAAGATGAACAAGGGTAAGGCTCCCATGCAGGGGGAGGCAGTTGATAAGGAAGGATTTATTTTGGTTAAGTCTCGTAATCATGGGAGGGGCCAAAAGAGATCCCTCAAGGGTAGGAAGGAGGGGGAGACCTTCAACAAATTTGACGTGTTGGAGGATTTGGTTTAGGAGGAAGGGTTTCAAGTGGACTTGCAAGAAAAAATTGGTTCTTTTGTATAGGTTGTACCTGGGGATCAACCTACTGTGATTCCTAGTTCAGTTCAACTTAGTGTATAGGGTTCTCAGATGGATACTGATTTTTCTCCTCCAACTCTTGCTGAGAGCGCATTGGATTTGAAAGTGGAGGCTTCTGGTGGTTTCCCTAGTGCTAGTGGTGTTCTCTCAAAGGGGAAGGGTGCTCTTGATGTAGGTAAAAATAAGTCTTCTTCCCCATCCTTGGTTTTGCAACAAACAACCCCCAAATAATGGGTTCTTGGAAAACCTCTTAAGGTTGATAGAAAGAAGGATCAAGAAAAGGTTAAGCTAACTGGTGAGATGTTGGTGGAGTTGCATTTGATGAAGACTATTAATGCTCACTTCTCCCAACCTCAACGATGATTGTGCTTTCTTGGAATGCAAGGGGTATGAATAGCATCCCTAGAGAAAAGGCTATTTAGGATCTAATTCGTATTCATTCTCCTGATGTGGTTTTCCTTCAAGAAACTAAGTTATTTGTTGATAGTATGTTGAGTGTGGCTTTGAAGATTTGGGGACGTGAGAAATGTCAATGTGTTGGGGAAGTTGGTAGCTCTGGTGTGGTGGCCTGTTTATGGGATCCACATAGAGTTAGACCAATTTGGTGGCTCTCTTGTAGAGGCTCGATTTCTTGTGTTGCTTCTCACCTTGAGTCAGGGGAGAGAGTTCTTTTCTCTAACATCTATGCTCTGACTAAATTTCAGGGTAAGGTTTGTTGTGGGGCCATGTTAGATATGTGAGGTCTTTGGATCCCTATCTTCCTTGGATTTGGGCTGGGGATTTTAATGATGTCACTTCAATGGAGGAGAAGAGGGGAGGTAGTGCTTTCTTGGAGCCTTTGGTTCTCTTGTAGGATAATATTGCTCTCTTGAATTTGATTGGAATTAAGCCTATTAATGGGGTCTTAAGCATATTAATAGGGTTTTTACTTGAAATAATAGGAAGAGTGGGGATGCTGCTACTTTAGAACACTTGGATAGATTCCTAGTGTCCATCTTCTAGATGGGAGATAGGTGATTGACTAGCTCTAAGATTGTGGATGGGTGGGGTTCAGATCATTGGCTGATCAAGCTTGTTGTTGAGTTACCCCAATGTTGTATAAAGCAGTCTTTTAAGTTTCAACTAATGTGGCTCAAAGATGAATCTCTTCATGATTTTCTTCCTAGCCAGTGGCATCTTGGGAAGCTAGCACATGGTATTGTTATGTACTCCTTCTCCAAGAGGTTACAGTATGTGAAGTATAGGTTGAAGAATTGGAATAGGTAGAAATTTGGTAATGTGTGATGAGCCTTAAATATGCTCATAGTTTGAAACTTTGATACTCTTACTTTTATTGTTAATAGTTGTTTAAATCTATTGATTAAAGACTTTTCGGGTAGTATCCTGTAGCAATGAATTCTATATTCCTGTAGCTTGATAACTTCATTAATTACCTTTTTGACCGCCCGCATCGCTGATGTATGCTTATGATTTTGGATAATGGAATAGGATTAACATGTGATTAATGAATAGATGATGTGTCACTTGTGTGTATCCTTTCCTTTGCCTCTGTTATTTATTGCAGGATTGTTGGAGGGAGATGAAGCTGATCAAGCGCAAGAATCTCAACTTTTTTGAAGAAGTCGTTTCAATAATAACTTTTTGACCGAATCTTTGGGAAGATGCTTAAATGGTCCTTTAATTTAGGGAGTGTGTAATGCTATATTTCCTCTGGGCCACGTCAAGCAGATAGACTTTCATTTATGAATATCTGTTCCGCAGATTCAAAATATATTTATGATCACGACTTCCTCTGTTAATTAGTTAGTTATCCTTTTCATTTAAATAACCGTTCCTCCTGTGTGAGTGAACGAAGATGAAATAGTATGTATTAGAATTAAGTTGAACAAGTAATAAAGTTCTGTGTTAAGTTTTTTTTTCAAAATAGAGTAATCGATGTATCCTGGTTCTGAATATGAATAAAAATCGATGAAGCTTTGAGTCAACTTCTTGTGTAATCTAAGTTGATGCTTGCTAAGGGGGCCCACTTAGTAAGTATTTTGTAGCAAGTTGTTGTGATTAACTGTTCATTTCATGTCGATTACTAGTTAGAATCTATTTCTGTAGATTTCAACTCAAACTTAGCTTTGTATTGTTCCTGCAGCATCGAGAATCCATCCCTGTGTCTGTTCCTGCAGCATAAAGCTAGTTCATAGTTTGTCTTTTAAATAGCTGCTATGATTTATGTTTTAGCCGAGTTTTGTTTAAGTTAAAAAGCTTTACATTGTATTACTGTTAAGAATTTATTTTCTATAGATGGTGACTGGAAACTAGTTCTTAGTGCACATATTGTGCTACTCCATTTCAAGTATACGCACCCTGGTTTGATAAAGTAAATGAACGACCATGAAAAGATGTTAGTCACCTATTGGAATGTTCAATTCCCAGGTTTAGTTCTGCTGTGACTTTTATATCCTTTTGTGCGCGTGACCATTTTTGGCGCCGTTGCCAGGGATGCTGTCAATCTAAGAACCTACTATAGTCATTGTTAGCGGTAGTTTAGTCAGTTGTTTCAGTATTTTGAAGTTCTTTTCAAATATCATTTATTTTATTGCATGCATAGAAGAAGAAGAGATGCACTGGGAAGGTTCCTCCTTGAAAACCTATTTGTTGAACTACCATTTAACCCAGCTGATGAAGAACTTGAGGAAAATCCATTTGCTCTGATATTCCAGCACGCAAATATGGCAAATAATCCACCTAATCCACCTCCTGCTTTTGAGTTTCCCATTGTTCCCCAGCGAGATACTGACAACCTTAAAAATATTCCTTCTTCATTACTTCCCAAATTCTACGGCCTAGTTACGGAGGACCCAGAAACTTTCTTGTTTGAGTTTGATATCCTCTGTCGCAGTTATGACTACACTTTAGATGCTCACAAATTGAAGTTGTTTCCTTCCACTTTGAAGGAGGGGGCTCTCAGATGGTTCATGAGTTTGGGAAGAGGTGTTGTTGATAGTTGGGCAGCCATGCAAACAAAATTCCTTGAGAAATATAAGGAATATTGTAAGAGTGGCAGTAAGGGAGACGATATATTCAGAATTCAGCAGAAGGAGGATGAAAGTCTGGAGGATTATATTTCAAGATTCTTGTTTTCCCTGAAAAATAATTTAGACCACACTCTCAATGAAGAATCTTAGAAGCTACTATTTCTAAGGGGAATCAGTGATACTTGTATAGACACCCTAGACCTAATGGGAGGAGGTGATATAACCCAACTGCCTTGGGATGATATTAAGAAAATATGCCTTAATTACTCTCGAGAAAATATGAAGAAGGGTAGAGGTCATCGACCTACTATGGGCAAGTCTTCTTCTAGTGGAGTTTCCCAGATGGAGATAACAAATTTGTTGTTTGACTTCAAGTAGGATATCATTAACAATATGGCTACACAACTGGACACTATGCAAGCTCAGAAGAAACATGAGGTAGCTGAAGCAATTTTGGCCGAGTTCTGTCCACATTGTAGACAACAGAAACGAGACTACAGATGCAAGATGGTGGCTAATCTAGAAGCTAAGTAATTACCTACTGACTTTAAGCCAATAGAAGGTGATGATGATCAAGTGTTCTATGTTGCACAAAGGAGACCATGGGCTCAGAGACAAGGTATGCCTCAAGACCCTTTGACTTTTGGTAATCCTTATTCTAGCTATAATAACCAATGGAAACCCTCATATGGACCACCACCACCTTGGAGTACATCTCAACCAAATTGGCCTAATTATTAGACCCCTCAATGGCAATCTCCTCAAGGAGGTTTGCAGCAGCCACAAGGACAATGGACCCCACCCTAAGGTAATTGGCAGCAAAGTCCTCAATGGAGAGGTTCTCAGCAATGGTAGAACCAGTCCCCTGGGTTCCTGCAGCTTCCACAGCCACAACCTCAGGCCCTTATGCCACCTCCTGCAACAACTGCCACAAATACTGGCCCTCTAAAACAAACACCTATGCCTGCTCAACCGTTGTCAAATCCCAATAATAAGCAACAACAACAGCCACAACAGCCCATGTATTTTGCTGAAGCTAACCAATATCCAGCTTATGCCTTAAACATTCATTATATCCATTTGAGGTTTGGAACTACTCTTCCTACTCCACAACCGCCTCTAATTACTGAGATGCCAGATTCTCCTCTTGAATAACCTACTGCACCCGATGTTCCTACTAAGCATATGCCTATAACTGATACAATTTCTAAGGAGCCTATTTTCCAAAGTCAGGACAAACCACCTTTTCCTCAGATGTTACACAGTACTGCATTTAAATCCATGGAAGAACCCATTTTTGACATTCTAGATCAGCTCAAGAATGTACAAATTCAAATCCCTTTATTTCAGGCCATTAAAGATGTTCCTATTTTTGGAAAAGCCATTAAAGAGGCTTGTTTGAAGAAGCCTGGATGGAAGAAAAAGGATCCCCAAACAATTCATGTCTTAGGGAAATTGGCTGATATAATGCTGGGAAATGTAGTCATTCCAAAGTACATTGACCTTGGAAGTCCTGTAGTACAAATACATATAAATGGCCAAATTGTAAAAAATGTTTTGATTGACCTTGGTGCTGCCATCAATGTCATGACAAAACATACTATGGACTACTTGAAAATTCTAAACATCAGGTCTACACCTACAGTCTTGTAGCTTGCAAATAGCTCCACAGTCAAACCTGATGGAATGGTGGAAGATGTAATTGTTACTCTTAAATTTTGGGAGTATCCAACTAATTTTACAATATTATCTATTAAAGCAACTTTAGGAGGATACCCAGTTATCCTAGGTAGACCATGGTTAGCAACTGTTGATGCTTTTATAGGATGTTGTTCTGGAGATATGACTATTTCTGATGGACAGTCAACAAAAAAATTGGCTTTGTATCCACCGGCTAGACCTTAATCAGATTTGTCCCAACCTATTTGGCTAGATGTGGGGGAAGAAACTGAAGAAGCCAATTCATTGGTTCAGTTAATGATGCTTCAAATTGATCCATTCTCACAACTTCAGAATGAAGATGCCTTAATTTTTCAAATTCTGCAATCTAACTCTGATATGGGTAGTACATCTGATCCAAATAGCAGTCATCTACAATGTTTCCTACAGCAACTAAATTCTGAGAGTTTGCTGCCTAAATTTCCTACAATTTTTTATAACTTGCTTCCACAGGAGGTACAAACATCACCTATCGATTCTATGAGTGATCTCACTAAGCCGATAGAGTTATCTTCAGGTCACTATTTGAATATCAATAGCGAGCTGTCACAATCTCAACATGCTGTCCTATTTAAAATGCTACAAGATCAGCAAAAAGCTTTTGCATGGGAATATGAGGACATGCAAGGAATAAATCCTCAAATTTGTACTCATAGGATCTATATCAAAGAAGACTGTTTACCAATTCGGCAGCCTCAAAGAAGAATCAATCCAACACTTAGAGAAATAGTTAAGAATGAGCTTCAAAAGTTGCTTGATGCTGGTTTTATTTATCCAATTTTTGATAGTTAGTGGGTCTCTCTGTTAGTTATTGTCCCTAAGAAAGGAGGAAAATGGAGAGTGTGTGTAGATTACAGAGAGTTGAATACTGCCACTAAAAAAGATCACTTTCCATTACCCTTTGTAGACCAAGTGTTAGACTCATTGTCTGGTAAAAGATATTTTTCCTTCTTGGATGGCTACAGTGGGTACAATCAGATAAAAATTGCCCTGAAGATCAAGATAAGACCACTTTTACCTGTCCATGGGGGACATTTGCTTATTCAGTCTTGCCTTTTGGTCTATGCAATGCGCCAACAATATTTCAGAGAGCAGTAATTAGTATTTTTGCTGATATATCTCAGGATTGTATGGAAATTTATATGGATGACTTTACTACCTATGGAGTTACATTTGAAGAATCACTAGTGAATTTAGAAAAAGTATTGAAAAGGGGCAGAGAGAAAAATTTCTCTAAACAGTGAAAACTGCTTCCTACTGATGGAAGAAGGTATTGTTCTAGGCCATCATATTTCCAAGAATGGAATTCAAGTTGACCCTACTAAAATTGAAGTTATTTTGAATTTACAAACTCCTGCAAAATAAAAAGATGTCAGAAGCTTTCTTGGCCATGCAGGGTATTATAGAAGGTTTATAAAAGATTTCAGTAAAATTGCTAGTCCACTATATGCCTTATTAATTTAGGAGTCTCAATTTGATTAGACAGAGGCCTGTGAAAAATCGTTCCTGCAACTAAAGAACTTGCTTACTAAAGCCCCTATTCTTCAAGGTCCAAAATGGACTTTTCCTTTTCACATACATGTTGATGCTTCTAATTTTGGTATAGGGCCAGTCTTAAGCCAAAAGGAAAACTCAATTGAGCATGCCATCTATTTTATCAGCAAAAACCTTCAAGGTCCTGAGCTAATCTACACTGTTACAGAAAAGGAGTTGCTAGTAGTAGTGTAAGCTTTGAATAAATTTAGGCATTATGTCATAGGTTATCAGATATTTGTTCACACTGACCATGTAGCAATCAGGTATCTGATGAACAAGCCTGCCATTTCTGGTAGGTTGGCAAGATGGCTCCTATTATTACAAGAATTTGACATTACAATCATTGATAAACCAGGAAGAACTAATGTTGTAGCTGATTTTTTATCAAGGCTTCACATAACTACACCTGCTGAACATGAAGTCATTGATGATAGGTTCCCTGATGAACATCTGTTTTCCATTGCTACACATACTCCATGGTATGCAGACATTGCCAATTATCTTGCAGCAAGCAGAATACCAGCTCACTTTTCCCCAAAAGAAAAGAAATTATTAATAGAGAAAAGTTTTAACTTTTCATGGATTGCAAATTGTCAATTTTATACTAGACCTGATCAAGTTATGTGAAGATGTGTAAGGGAAGATGAGACTTATGATATCTTGCATACTTGCCATGATGAACCATGTGGGGGACATTTTGCAGCAAAGAGAACATCAATGAAGGTTCTTACAATAGGATACTATTGGCCAACATTACACAAGGATGTTGTAGCTTATACAAGGAAATGTGACAAATGCCAATGTATGGGAAGACCAACCAAGTCAGATGAAATGCCACTGTACCCACAGGTAAATGTTACCCCCTTTGATAAATGGGAAATGGATTTTGTTGGACCAATTGATCCACCATCAAATGACAAGTCATACATTCTGGTTTGCACGGATTATGTAACAAAGTGGGTTGAAGTAAAGACAATGACTCATGCTCATGATAACAAGGTTGCTGAATTTTTGTATGAGTAAATTTTCACTAGATTTGGAGTTCCCAGAGAGCTGGTAACTGATCAGGGAGCTCAGTTTACATCCAATTTGATCATTGCACTAATGAATGACTATAAAATAAAACATAGGAAGTCCAACCCCTATCACACTCAAGCCAATGGTCAAGCAGAGGTTACAAATAGGGAAATTGAGGTGATCCTAACAAAGACAATGCAACTCCATAGGAAAGATTGGAGCAGTAAACTTCCTGAAGCAGTCTGGGCTTATAGAACTGCATGGAAGACAACCACTGGGTTTACACCTTTTGAAATGTTTTATGGGAAAACAACCATGTTGCCCATAGAATTTGAGCATAAAACTTTGAGGACAGCTCTTGAACTCAATATGGAAAATTATGAAGCACAGAAAGAATGCCTCCTGCAGCTAAATGCTTTGGACGAAATGAGAAAAGTTGCTCTGCAGCATACAGAAGCTGTCCTACAGCAAAGGAAGAAATGGCATGATCAACACATCAAAACCAAGCAATTCTCTGCTGGTGATTGGGCTCTGCTATATGATTCCAAATATCAAGAAAACCAAGGTAAGCTTACAACATGCTGGCTCGGTCCCTATGAAGTTAAGAATGTGTTTGACAATGGATCAGTACAGCTGGCCACAATTGATCCAGTCCGTTTCAAATTGTTGGTTAATGGACACCAACTGCGGTTATATCATAAGCCGACATCAAAGGAGGAGTTCTTGAAGAAGTTTATATCGACTGATCTTCCTAAAGCAAAAGGCTTAGGCCTTTTTCCTGTAGCTTCTCTTTGAAAATTGTGTTGACCGCCCATAATAAAGTTTTATTTTTAAAGAAAACCACTTTTCTCTATTTCCTTTCATCTATCAAATCATTAATTTCTTTATCTGCCACATCATCCATCTCGCCACTCCGCCTCATTCATGCATTCAATCTTCTAGCTATCATTTCATGATACTTTGTTGTCCTTTATGGCATTCCCAAGAACTGCATTCAAGGTACGCGAAATCTTTTCATTATCACATAGTTTATTCTTTCTATTTATTCATTAATTGTAATGTGTACATAGGTTGTAATTGCATGCTTTAATCCTATCACCTTGCACATGTGAGGACACATGTTGAATGCTAAGTAGGGGGTGGGGGTATTCTAATTTCAAATTTTCTTGTGCCAAATTTACATTTGCCAAAAATAGTTATGATCTTGTACTTTCTAAAAGTATGATTGTGAAGCCATATCCTGAGAACAAGTTAACTACTTAGTTTAAGTAGTTATTAAAATTATTTTGTGCAAATGTCTAGCTGTTATTCTTGGCAAGAAAAGGAAAGTGTAGTAAGGAAGAAGAGTCTTTTTCAAGCTTTCAACATCAGTCTGAGTTTTTGTTTTAAGGATTTTTGATCATGGGTGGCCAACTGGTGAGGCACGAGCCTGCAACTCATGATGCCTTGATACAGGATCCTTAGTTAATGTAAGCATTTTCCAACTATAGATGGTTGAATTATTTCTTGAGAATTGATTCTTTTGATGAAGAGGCTGCAGGCGAATTTTTAAGAACATTTTCAGAGAATGAGGCTATGATATGGGGCTTGACAGTGGCTGTGACAGAGGAAAGAATTTCAGAGGTCACTGGATTACTGGTAGTTGGTGAAAATTTTCTTGTTGGAAGGGATGCTGTCTCTGCTAGGGCATAGTTTACCCTACTAGCTGATGGGCCTTTGGAAATTTCAAAGCAAGGGTGCAAAAGAACATCCCTGCCTTATCCATACTCTGAGTACACCATTTTTGTTATCAGGTATTTAACTTGTGAATGGCGTTTCTCTTACCTACATTCATATCATTTCAAATTGTTAAGTCATATGAGACATGGATTGGTAGTGAATGTTCCGAATTTCTTGTTGAACCTTTTGCAAAATAGTGCACATGAAACCCAAATGGGTAAACAAAACTCTGTCACAAATCATGCCCTAATAAAACTTTTGGTTGAGCGATCTTTAAGGGATGTTTCACCTCTTTCCTGGAATGAGTTTGTTTCCCGAAAAGGTCTTCAACCACCTTAACCTTGTAGGGTATTACCCACATAGCCTAGAAGAAAGAAAATGAGAATTGAGTCCTCAAGTACTGAAATAGAGCAAGAATCTGCTACTCGTGCAGCGCCCACTCCTACAGCTTCCATATTGACGTCCTCTACCGGTGTGCAAACAAGGTATGCCGCTAGAAGAGAAAAAAGAAATACAGTTGTAGGTGAGTCATCCAGGGTAGGGTAGACTCTTGAGTTGGACCCACATACTCAAAGACAAAAACTTTTTGTCTCATCCTCTCGTGCAAAGTCTTCCCTTATTTTTGTCTCTCCTGCAGCAACACCCGTTAATACTCCAATTTCAATTTCTTCTTCCCCTGTCGAGTCTGGATCTTCAAGACTAGCTAGGAAGAGGACTGCTAGGGAAGCATCCTTTGCTACTGCTCCTCCTGCAAAACTGCCAAGAAGAAGTTCATTAAGAAAACAGTCTAAGCCTGCTACAACCACTATTCAAACAGAAACTGTCATAATATTGGAGGACTCTGCTGAGTTAGGTCATGATAACTCCCTGGATATATCTGGAAATGTTCCACCAACCTCCTTTGCTATTCCTAAAGCAACACAACCCAGTAATATTGATAAAGGGAAAATGCTGAGTTTGGACGACTTGGCTTGTGCAGCTGAGAAAATTTCTGAGGAAGAACAATCTTCTCTTGTATGGCAACAAGGCTTCATCCTGCAGCAAGAGGATTTTATCCTACAGCAAGAAGAAGATGTGCTTGAACTGCCTAAAATACCTTGTGATAATCCATTGCCCACTAAAGTTTGCACAGATTTAGTTGTGTATAAAAAGACTCTACTGATTGCATACTTGGAATTTCTGAGCATTAAGAAGATTCCTGTGTCATTTCACACTTTATGTTTTTGACATTTTGCTGAAACTGAAGTTTAGCAAAGTTTATGGGATGAGGAAAAGAAAAAGCTGCAAAGAGAAATTGAAAGGCAAAAGCAAGAAATTCAAGATATGCAGACAAAAATGGATAAAATGATGAAAATAATTGGACAGATAATGGAGTGTAGGCCGCCACCCAAAGCATATGCAATGTGTCTCAAAGAACAGTTCCTTTGGTTCAAATTAATGAGGATCTCCAAAAATTTGGATCCCAATATTGAAATAGCCAAGGAATTCTATGATGCTTATCAAGTGGCCCCTAATTGGTTGAAGAACTCCATGTGTGAACTATATTTACATGGTTATTTAATTCCTGCAGAAACCAAATGGAACCCACTTCTTTATATAGGTGATATCCATTTAAGAGCACTTATGCCTTGGGCTGCAAATGAGATCAATTATGGAAGGCAATTGGAAGCATATGAAGAAATAGAAAAAGATGAACCTGTTCTTCTCAGAGCTAAAAGTTTAGACCCACGCACAGTTTTAAGAACCTAGTTTAGAGTTACCTATGGATGCAATAAACCTGAGGAAAGAGAGAAAATTTTTGACATCAGAAAATAGGTATATAGTGAGTTTAAAGAACAGAAATATACATTTTGGAAACTAGCCTCTTCAAGGATTGCGACAAGGTGGGAGAGATTGATAGTTGGTCTAAGAAAGACAGAGCCTCATAGCCCCTTGAACTTCACAGTAGCACTCAGGAGATTAGAAAGGTACATGCAACTAGGTTTGCAAAGCAGATTTGAATTATGGATTCCACTAACCTTCCAACCTCTAGTTTTAATGTGGCCACTCTATCCTTACCAAGCTAAGGAAATCAATGCAGAAATAGAGAACCGCAGATATGAAAGATGGGAGTTTACCAGAGGTTTTTACTACAAGTTTGGAACTTCGCTGCAAGGTCATCCTACTCCAACAAATTTTAGGGAAATAATAGGAAAAGTCAATGCTGGAGGACCAGCATTATCATAAGTAGGGGGCAGAATGATGAGCCTTAAATATGCTCATAGTTTGAAACTTTGATACTCTTACTTTTATTGTTAATAGTTGTTTAAATATGTTGATTAAAGACTTTTCGGGTCGTATCCTGTAGCAATGAATTCTATATTCCTGCAGCTTCATAACTTCATTAATTACCTTTTTGACTGCGCACATCACTGATGTATGCTTATGATTTTGGATAATGGAATAGGATTAACATGTGATTAATGAATAGATGATGTGTCACTTGTGTGTATGCTTTCCTTCGCCTCTGTTATTTATTGCAGGATTGTTGGAGGGAGCTGAAACTGATCAAGTGCAAGAATCTCGACTTTGTTGAAGAAGTCATTTCAGTAATAACTTTTTGACTGAATCTTTGGGAAGATGCTTAAACGGTCCTTTAATTTAGGGAGTGTGTAATGCTATATTTCCTCTGGGTCACATCGAGTAGATAGACTTTCATTTATGAATATCTGTTCCGCAGATTCAGAATATATTTATGATCACGACTTCCTTTGTTAATTAGTTAGTTGTCTTTTTCATTTAAATAACGGTTCCTCCTGCGTGAGTGAACGGGGATGAAATAGTATGTATTAGAATTAATTTGAACAAGTAATAAAGTTTTGTGTTAAGTTTTTTTTTCAAAACAGAGTAATCGATGTATCTTGGTTCTGAATATGAATAAAAATCGATGAAGCTTTGAATCAACTTCTTGTGTAATCTAAGTTGATGCTTGCTAAGGGGGCCCACTTAGTAAGTATTTTGTAGCAAGTTGTTGAGATTAACTATTCATTTCATGTCGATTACTAGTTAGAATCTAGTTTTGTAGATTTCAACTCAAACTTAGCTTTGTATTGTTCCTGCAGCATCGGGAATCCATCCCTGTGTCTGTTCCTACAACATAAAGCCAGTTCACAGTTTTTCCTTTAAATAGCTACTATGATTTATGTTTTAGCTGAGTTGTGTTTAAGTTAAAAAGCTTTACGTTTTATTACTGTTAAGCATTTATTTTCTATAGATGGTGACTAGAAACTAGTTCTTAGTGCACATACCGTGTTGCTCCATTTCAAGTATACACACCCTGGTTTGATAAAGTAAATGAATGACCATGAAAAGATGTTAGTCGCCTGTTGGAATGTCCAATTCTCAAGTTTAGTTCTGCTGTGACTTTTATATCCTTTTGTGGGCGTGACCAATGTGTTTCAAGCAAAGTAAAATGCTCTAGCTCACTTGGACTTGATTAGTAGACAGATTCACGACTAGGGCCTTAATGAGGAGCTTGGTATGCATGAAGTTGCTACAATTAAGGAAGTTGAGGAATGGGAATTAAGAGAGGAAATTTTCTATAAACAAAAGTCCCAATTTGAGTGGCTCTAGGTGAGAGATTGAAATACTTCCTTCTTTCAAAATTCTATCAAGGATAGAAGAGAAGGTAATGTTATCTCTTCTCTCTTGTCTTCGAATCGGGAGATTCTTTCCTCCTTTGCTTCTATTTCTGCTAAATTAGTTCATTTATTTTCTACTTTATTATTTGAGGATTCTCCTCATGAAGCTGTGATTTTGGATAGCATACCACTTTTGGTCACTAGTGAAATTAATGAATCTTTTCTTCATCCTATCTCTTTTTCAGTTCTCAAGAATTTTGTGTTCCAAATGAGAAAAGGAAAAGCTCCAGGACCTCATGGGTTCCCAGTAGAATTCTTTCAAGAGTTATAGGAAGTGATTAAACTGGACCTTCTAGAGGTTGTTCAAGAATCCTACATGAATAAACAAATGTTGAAATCCATGAATTCTACCTTTCTATCTCTTATGCCAAAGAAGTATGGGGCTAATACTCTAGATCTTTTAAGTCCAATTTCTTTATGTAATGTTGTGTACAAGATAATTACAAAGTTGATTGTTGAGTGGCTGAAACCTTGGCTAAATAGGTTAATTTCTGAGGAGCAAGGGGCTTTAGTTGTAGGTAGGAAGATTATGGATGGTCTCATTATTGTTGTTGAGACCATTCATTCTATGTTGTATTCTAACTAAAAATATATGTTTATTAAGTTGGACATGGCTAAAGCTTATGATCATGTTAAATGGGCCTTCCAATTCAAGATCCTGGGAGCATTTGGTTTTGCTAGTGACTGGATTGAGTGGGTCAAGAGTTGTGTCACTTCTTCTTCATTTTCAGTGTTGATCAATGTAGAGCCAACAAAGTTGTTTGGTGCTTCTAGGGGGCTTAGACAAGGGGATCCACTATCCCCCTACTTGTTCATCCTATTGGATAAGGTCTTGGGAAGGTTTATCAGATCTTGGGTGGAGAGGGGATTGATCTAGGGTTGGAGTTGGGGAAATAATATTCCCCTTTAGTCCCATCTTCAGTTTTTTGATGATATTGCTCTAATGGGCAGGGCCAAGGTTGAGGAGGCTATCAAATAGTGTGGCATGCTAGACAATTATTTGGCTACTTCAGGTCAAAGTATTAATGAGGGGAAGTCTTTTATCTATTTATTTAATACTCCCAAGATTATCCAAAGGAGAATTGTTGGCATCCTTCATTTCTAGATTGGAACTCTCCCTTTTGTTTATCTTTGAATTCCACTTGCTATTCGCTCACTTCCTAAATTTTTTTGGCTAGGGATTATTGAGAAGTTCCAAAATATGGTTAGTCATTGGACTTGTAGGTGACTTTCTTCTATGAGTAGAGTGAGTCTTTTAAAGTTTGTGGTGTAGGCTCTTCCTCTATAGAGATGCTTCATTCTTTATGCACCTTTCTATCTTTATCAAAGACTTTGAGAGTTTGTCTTGATAGTTCCTTTGGTCTGGAAATCTTCTTCATAGGAAGTGGAGCCTGGTTAAGCGGGATGTCATATATAGGCCGATGCAGGAAGGTGGGCTCGGTTTACGTCAATTTGATTTGAATGGGAAAGCTTTGGAATCTAAATTGTATTGGCGGTGGTGTTCACAACAACATTAGTTGTGGGTGAGAATCCTTACTTCAAAACATCTGGGTGTGGTTGAGAGTGTGGATGTTGACCGCTTTATTTTAGAGGGGAAGAGCTCTACGATTTGTGGTACCCTCAAAAGGGGAGCCAAGTTGGTCAAGCAAGGGTTGTTTAAAATTTACAATGGTGGTTAGGATGCACTCTTTTGGTATGATTCTTGGGATGGTCATCCTTTGATCTTGTCTACTCACCCTCATTTATATAATTTATTTTAGCATTTTATTGATGTTGGTTGGTGTTGTCTGGCTGATTTCAATACTCTTTAGACTTTAGGTTAGGCTAATGTGTTTAGGTGGAAGGATCCACAGGAGTGGCTTCCCGATGGTGTGTCTAGGGATTGCTAGGAGCTTTCTATTATTTTTTCAGGTCATTTTTGTAATTCAATTCCTGGGAGAGATATGATAGCTTGGGGTCTTGATCTGAAAGCTAAATTTTATATTGCCTTAGGTTATCAAGTTCTTGATAAGCAATTTTTTGGGATTTTTGAGGTTTTGTGGTGGAAAAAGGTTTGGAATAAGTTTTTCTAGCCTAAGCATAATTTATTCTCTCGATTAGTGGTGCAAGGAAGGTGCCTTAGCTGGGAGAACCTTTGGAAGTGTGGGTTTTAGGGTCCTTTTATGTGTGTTATGTGTGTTATGCATGAAGAGTGTACTCCTCGCCTCTTCTTTCAGTGTTCCTTCACGAAGGTTATCTAGAACTTCTGGTAGAATCTTTGGTGCCTTCCCTATAGACATGCTTTTTCTTTGGTTGAATTTTGGAGGAGCCAGGGGTCTCCTCCTATAAATACCTCTTTTCTTCTCATAGCTTGGATCATTGGCCCCAACTTGATAATCATGCATCTTTGGTTGGAGTGCAATCATAGACTTTTTTTGGATCAGAAGTTGCTTGTTGGTCATCTTTGGATAAGAATTCTAGGGGTCCTACATGAAACATTGATAGCTAAGTGTGATCTATTTGTTCCTATTGATCCTGGTGATCTTCGAATGGTTAGTGCTCTGGGTCTTTCTGTGGAGGGAAGGAGAAATTTGAGGACTATTCACCATGGGTGTGGGTGGGAGAGGGTTAGTCATATTGGCCACTAGTGCCCCCCTACTTTGGGGGAGTTGAAAATAAATACTGATCAGTCATCTAGAGGTAATCCTAGGCATGTTGGAGTTGGTGGTATTGGTAGAGATAGTTTAGGAGTGGTGGTTTTCTTCTTCTCTATATATAGAGGTTAGCATACTAATAATATCATGGAGGCTACAACTGTTCTTTTGGCTTTAGAATGTGCTTGTGCTCTTGGTTGGAGGTGGATTGTTTGTGAATTTGATTCTCAGGTTTTCATTGATATGTTGAATAAGAGACATTTTGAGGATGTGAATTGGAAATTAGCGGTGGTGGTCAAATAAATTGTTTCTCTGAGCATTGCTTTGGATTCTATTACTTTTTTTCATGTTCCTTGAGAGTGGAATAAGGTGGTTGATGGTCTTGCTAGGTGGGTGTCAGAGCAAGTGAGGACTTGGAATATGGATGACTGGAGCAACCTCCCTAGATATTTGGCCCTTGTTCTTGAAGATTGAGTTATGGAAGATATGAGGTGCTTCTTAGGTGTAACTTAAGTTTGGGTTTTTTCATGTGCCCTTGGTGGGTTTGGTTCATTTTGCTTTGTAATGCTTTTCTAATTCAATAAAAATTTTACCCCCTCTTTTTAAAAAATAAAAAATAAATACAAAGAACAATACCTTCGCTTAAAATATTTTATTCTCTCCTTGATTGAGTGGAAATGGAGTGCACCCTTATTCCATTTTATTTTCTTTGTGATATTGATATGCAGATTGTTCAAGTTCTAGTATAACCTTGATATGATAGATGAAAATGCAAATATGTAGGTATGATAACTCGATGAGACTTCAAGAGATCAAGAGGATTTTTGGAGATATGAGATGCTATAGGTATAATAATAATCATGCATTAGATAATAATTATTTAATCTTTAATTGATTATAAGTCTAATTCATTTCATGTACTTAAGCTAAACGTTGGAGTGTTTTTTATGTTAATTGAAGTGAACTTTTATTAGATCATTCTATCTCATCACATAGGATGATGACATTTTTTATGATCTAATCCCTTTATCATTTAGGGTTTCTCCAATAAAGCACTCACCCTCATTGTATTATCTCTCAATCTCCATAAAGACTCTTGAGGTTCATTCTATATGTTTTTCTTGTTGATGATATAGTAGATTATTGTCTATATCTCTCTTGTGTGGAAGGTGTTTTTTTTGTTCTTTCATCTTGTAGTTTATGTTTATTCAAAATTCTAACATGGTATCAGAGTGTGGAGTCAGTGAACACCTCAATTTTGATGGTTTTTTCTTCAACTGGGGTTATAGGAGTAAATCTAGAATCTTTGTTTTTTTTGCAATTTTTGGAGTTGGACAATTTTTTGGTGTATGTATTGTATGCTGATTTTTAAAAATTTTCCCTAGGGTCATGTGGGATAATTTATTTTTCTTTTTTTTTTGCAATTTTAGAAAAATTGGGAAAATCATGATAAATTTTGCTCAATTATCGATATTGGGCAAAAAAAAATCATTAGAAAGCTAGTTTCAAGAACTATCCAATGGTGCTAGTTTCTTTCTCAGATTTTTATGCTATTACATTTTACTGCCTATCAAATTCAAAAGTGTTATTTTCACTCCCAAGCTCACAATATTTGACATGTTCTCTATTTTTCACAATTGTACTGATGTTGGAATGGTGGTTCAAAGTTGTTCACAACCCTCCATGCATTTTTTCTAGATTTTTATCCAAGTGTATTTTTTTAATTTTTTAATAACATTTTGGTGAATTAATTATATTTTTTTAGCTCCTAGAAACTTTTTGTTAGTGTGGGATGATGTTTTAAAGCTGTTCTACATGTATTTATAATTTTTTGTGATATTTAGACATTTTAGATATCTTTTGCATGCAATTTCTATTTTGTAGATGCACTGAGATAAAGTGCCATTGTAGTTTATATTTTTTGGAGATTTACAACATCTTGGTGTACCTTTTGTACTCGCTCAATGTTATAAAGTGCCATAGGGAGTTGTTTAATCCTTTTATTTTTCCATCACACCTTTGTCAATGTAGCATAAAAAATTATCACCTTTAAAAATTTCACACTAGGTTTAACTCCCCCTATGTGCTTGGACCTAATTATGCATTTAATTTTCCCATAAATTATAAATATCTTTAGAAAATTAAAAGATGGGATTGAAAATAAACATTTAATATTCCATACTGATGTTTAAGGTCTCGACAAGGATGTGTCTAGACTAGGGTGCCCAATTCCCTTATCCAACCCTTTTTCACTAAAATTTAAATATTTTGGTGTAGCTATTTTAATATTTGAAAATTTGAATTTATTTGTTAGATATCAATATTTAACTTTTAGGAAATCAGAAGAATTCCACATAAATAAAAATATTTTTTACCATTTTATTCCTATTGAATCCTAGCAATTTTATTGAGCAAATTGAGCATCCTAAATTCAGTCAAGGCAAGTCGAGAGAAGAATTAGAAAAATTACAATATTTATTCAGTCAAGCATCATATTAACCATGCATCATGTTTTTATGTAAGTTTTTTTATGTTTCATTTTTATTTGTTTTCTACATACTAACACTTAGAAGACTTCAAATCAAGCATCAATTTCTCCTTGAAGGAGTTGAATGCATGACTTCATTCCATCAAGGAATGAAAACCTGAGTGGTGAGTTACAATAACTTATCAATTTATCACTTATTTATCATATAGCCTCTACTTGATTGAGGGCATGCTCTATTTTCATATAATTATAGCCGTTGTGGAGGTAGAAATACCAAAATAGGGGTTGTCCTAGGCAAGGCCCTATATGGCACAACACTTCACTCTCTTTCATGTGTGTAGGTTTATAGATCTAAAGAAAATTGGAGGAATATTGAGGACTAATTTCTCATTCATGAATTTAATCCCTACATGTTATCAAATCAAGGAAAGTTGATTTTATCAATGACAAACAAAGTTCTGATAGTGACACCAAACGAGAAGGACATGCAGATCTAAAGCAACAAGAGTGTGAAGTCAAATATTGAGTAGATGTTAGCCAATATAGGGTTCCTAAGGTCCTTGTTCAATTGTTTGAGGACAAAATTTATATGCTATGTTCTTCTCTATTTTCCCTCCTCTTTTCTAAAATATGTTTATGTCTATTTATTTTTTGTTTTTATGAAATCTTAATAATATTTTGGTTTTTTATAAACAACCTAGGAACATCATTACATAAGAGTATTTAGTCAATTAATCATAATAACATCCCCTAACCATAAGGATTAAAACTCTAATCCACCATTTTGGATCTTCCATTAAGGTTTTTAGTCAAGTGGGTATTGAGATTATTTTTAATCCTTCTCTTAATGCCCACAATAGAAGACATGTGATTTAGGATCTAGATCCCCTTTTCAAATATAAAATTTTGGTGAACTTGATGATTTTTCACTTTAAGTCTTCCACAATCTAAAGCTTATCATTTTAAAATCAGAATATCTTAGGTTATATGAATTCATCACTTATGCATACATTTTTTCATAAAATGCATTACAAAAATCAAAATTTGTATAGCATTTTCTATTTAAATGACAAATAGGGTTAATTAAGTCATTGCAAAGTAAATCTAACTCATAATTACATTGAAAATTTTGTATTTGGTCAAGTTGAAATCTAAAAAAAAAATATAAATCTATTCAAAGTTGTCATTTCGACATGTGCATATAGTTGAGAAAGTGAAAAGTTGCATTGTTGTTAGTTCAAAAAGATAGAAAAATATAAAATTTCTATATTTTTCAAATTAGGATCAGTTAATTACTACACTTTACACCCTAAAAATTACATTTGGATTCATTATTGCTTGAAAATTTTGAAAATTGTATGCATAATTTTGTTACATATAGCAAAATTGGAATTTTATGTATTTCTAGTAATCTTCTATTATCAAACCCAAATAGTTATATATTAGGAATCTTACAAATTATAGAACATGTTGGTGTTTCCAATGTTGGAGATTTGCTGGTGTCTTCATTAGTGTTGTCATTGATGTCAACCTCTAGTATGGTCAAGGAGATTGTTGCACTATCTTGGCATTAGTATTGTGATTTGATGTCAACCTCTAGTGTGGTCATGTTGAGAAGTGTTTGTGGTATTGAGAAGTTGTTGCATATTTTGTAGATATATTGAGAAGGTGCTTGTAGTGTTGTTAATGTAGCTAGTTCACTTGGTTTCCATGTTCTTTTGAGAAAATTTGAATAAAAGAGTGTGCAATGTGACAAAGGTGTGTTGAATATTGTGCTCCACATTTCTTCATGGTTGAAGATATGCTTGTGTGGTTAAGATGTGATGATCAAAGGTGTTCAAAGGTGCTACATCCAAAGCTCTAGGTTCTAGATAGTGCAACAGTGGAAGTTATGTTTGATAGTGTGTTGCTTGTGAAGAAGGTTGTCTGGGAGAAATGAGATTGCTCTACACTTCTTTGCATTAAGGTTTCTTGTCTTGTAGATTTGGGAACATGCTCAAATTATTTGTATCTACCTTTCCTTGGAGTATCTAGCGTTCAGTTGTTTCATAAGGTTGGTAAGAAGGGATTTTCTTAGTGGCTAATATTCACCAATTTGCTAATAGTTAAAATTTGGGAATCCAAATTTGGCTAATAGTTCAAGTTATAATGTGACCTAAATCGCCACAGTTTTACAAAATTTTATTTTAGTATCATTTAAATCACCAAAGAATTTATTTTATTAAAAAATTTAACTCAAAAATTTTCCATAGTATTCGATACATAATTAGATTAGATTCGCCTAATTTTTATAAGTTATAGCAAAAAAATAAATTAATTTTCCAATAGTATATCATAATTATTAGTTTCTTTAAGGCTATATTTCAAATTTTTAGTTTCCACCATTAACTTAAAATATAATATAATGTCCCTCATTGCATTTTGCAAGGAAAAATGCTCTCAAGATGTAATGCTCATGGGGCCCAAAATTTCTTTTGGATCGTTGATCTCTATGAGGATTGCATCTCAGGTATATTTTACCTCATATAATACAATGAGAGTTGTTTTATTCTATTTAAATCAATGTTGGAAACTAAATATTATAGAGCTTATCCCTTAAATCCATTGATCATTTCCACCCTCGAGCCCCTATTTTCCCATAAGAATTATTTTTTCATAAAGAAGGATTCACCATCATAATTAATGAATTATCCTATTATTTTACAAGATTCAGCAAAATTTTCTACAAAACTTTAATGATGTAAAAAAAATGCCAATAAAATTAATATTTTTTTGAAACAAAGGAAAGATTCACTAACAAAAATTAATATTATTTTTTTAAATGAAAGATTCACCAATGGTAAGTGAGATGTATGTCTATGTTAGTGTGGATGGTTGCACATAATGAAAATGTTCTTCAATTTTAGGTGGTTGTGGTAGTATTTATGAATATTCTAATGGTGTTGGAATATTCTTGGATGTTGTGGAATGTTTTTATGTGGTCCATGTGGTATTTTTAGACCTGGTATGTTGTGTATGTGGTTTCTTGTTAGTGTTAGTGTAGGTTTGGCCAACCTAGCATGCTAGCACTAATTGTGAAGGTTGTTTGTTGTTTGTGGAAGTGTGGCGAGGTATTTTGGTGTAGATTTGGGTCCTAGTTAAACCTTAGTGTGTTCTACCTTCACTTATTTCCATTGAAAAAGTGTTTGGTATTGACCTATTTGTTTGTTGCACATTTGAGGTGCATATGTTTTATTGTGGCTGACTTAGAGAATATTTTTGAGGTTGTGAAGGATATATAAACAAGGTTAACTATTGGAGATGCATGTGATAGATGTGTGAGTGTTGTATGATTTGAGTGTGATCAATTTTTCTAATTTGAGTGTGAGATTAACTTCCTAAGGCTATCAGATGCAGTAAGTAGAAGGTGTGCATTTTTTAGTTTTCATGAAGTTTATGGAGACAGTGAGTTGAAGGTTGCAAATGGTGTAAAGTTATTGTGGTGTATTTTCCCTATTTCTCTAAGATAGTGAATCTCTTTGTAATAGTCAAGATTCTTCTATTCTTCTTTCTTTTGAATAGTGAGTCCTTTGGTCAATGAGTCATTCTTCTCTTTTGGGTAGTGAGCCTTTCTAGCCATGAGCCTATTGTATTTGATGTGTCTATTCACACACACACACACACACACATATATATATGTGTGTGTGAGCTAATTCTCAGTGTGGTTTTTCCCTGATTATGATTTTCCATGTAAATCTAGTGTTCTCTTTTATATGGTGTTGAATGTGTTTATGTTTCATATGTTTACATTTTGATGATGATTAATAAGGGTTTGATGGTTAATGTGGGTTTAAGGTTTTAATGCAAAAATTATTTACCCCCTTCTCAATTGTCCTATTTATCTAACAATTAGTATTAGAGTTGTGGTTCCTTGGAAGAAGCATAACTACTTGAGGTAGATCCAAATGGCATAGGAAGGGTGTCAAAGATCCTATGTTCGATGGAATGAATTATGCTTACTGGAAAGCTAGGATGGGAGCCTTCCTCATCTTTCTAGGCTTTTGAGTTTGGAAGTTAGTTGAAATTGGATATACTATATCTATTAATGGTTCGATAGGTGATGATGAGGTCAAGGATTATGAGAATAATGAAAAAGAAATAAATGCTATCTTGAGTGGTCTTCTTTATTTTGAACTTGGAAAGGTGATAAGTCTCAAAACTAGTAAAGAGGTTTGGGTGAAGTTGTAGAGAATTTATGAAGGAGTTGATAAGGTCAAGCAAGAAAAGATGTAGAATTTCAAATCCAAATTTGAAAACCTAAGGATGTTAGAAGATAAATACATTACAACCTACATGCTTAGAGTGGATGTTGTTAATGCCATCAATGGTATTGGCGGTAAGCTGGAATAAAGTGAAGTTGTAAAAAAGGTATTGAGAACTCTTCCTAAATAATATAGTTCTAAAGTTTCTGCTATTGAGGAAGCTCATAATTTGGATCAATATTATAGAGATTAGATGTTTTGTGCTTTAATTTATTTTGAATTAAGAGTGTTTGGTCAAGATGCTACAAAGAAATAAAATTCCTTTAAATTTAGTAAGGTAGAGAAGGATGATGAATCAGATCCTAATGATCTTGATGAGGTGTAAGGAGATTGAAAAAGGGCATAGGAAAATATAGAGGTAAGTTACCCTTTAAGTGTTTCAATTATGGAAAGATAGGTCATTATGCTTCTAAATGTCCAATCAAAGTTACAAATGACAAACATAAGGATCATAAAGGTAAATCTGTCAAGAAGAGTTATTATGTTGAAAAAGAAAGTGGTGTATCTGATGATGAGGAATTAGACTATCCTAATGAGGATAGTGATGAATTATTTTCCATGGCTCTAAATATGGAAACTAATTCTACTAATCATGAAATATGTATGAAACAAAAATACTCTAAAAATAGGTAAAAATATTGAATAAACTATGTTGACTAATTTTCACACAAGAGAGGAGAGAAACTATTGGATAATTGATAATGGATGCTCAAATCATATGATTGGTGACAAGAGTAAGTTTGTTAAAATTTTGAAGTATGATGTTGGTCTTATTATGTTTGGTGGTGATACATCTACTAAGATCTATGGAAAAGGTTCAATTAGTCATGATGACAAGCATAAAACAAATGGAATTCTTTATGTCAAGGGTCTTTGGCATAATCTTCTTAGTGTAGGACAGATGTGTCTACAACAGAGGATACAATTTGGTGTTTTAGGATGATGGTTGTGAAATCAAAAGAGGAAGCTTCAAAACTTTGGTTGTTGTAGGAAAAATGACTGAAGGAAATGTTTATCAACTCAAAAATGGTGGTGTTAAGTGCTTTATATCACAAATCAATGGAATCTAGCTATGGCATAGAAGAATCCATGGTTACTATTACTCATGCAATGGGTTTGGGCATAATTCTTTTGAATGCAAATTTAAAATGGAAAGAAGTAAATTTTTTGTGCAAGGTGTCATATGCTATAAATGTAATAAACTTGGACACATAGCTAAGTTTTGTAGAGGAAAGAATGTTAAACCCTATGCTTCAAAAAATAAGATTGATCTCATTGAAGTAAAGAAGATGATGAATAAGATATAGAAGAAAAAAAGAGAATGATGTGAAAAATGAATTTGTGCCAAATTCTGGTGTAGATGTTTCCTCTAAAAACTAGATAAAGATCATTGGCTTAGGAGGATTTTTAACAAAATAAAATCTAAACCCCTGCCAAAGATGAGATGCTGATGTCTTCAAAATACTAGTGCATGAGAAGGTTGATTGATAAATGCTTAATACATTGGTGAAATATTTTGTGAGAAACCTTTTTCTTTAGAGATTTGTTGAGTGGTTAGAAGTGCATGTGATGATTTAAAGAAAGCTTGATAGTTTTTAACCTAACTTTTTGCTATTGTATTTAATGAATATTCTAGGTCATGACTAAAGTGTTTATATTTCATTTTGCATATTCTAAAGGAATTTCTATTTGATCAATCAAAAGAGGAGAGCACATAAAACACAATCTAAAGCGATTCTAGAGTATTGAACGAAACCCTAATGATGAGATTCCATAAGATATTTACAATCTCTTGTAAACCCTAGTTCAAAGAAGTTCATAATGTTTAATCCTCAAGTCCTTCATGTGGTTGAGAGTCCAAGACCTAAGTTTAAGAAGAACTCGCACAAAATAATGGAAATAGATAAAGAAGGTGCATTTTCTAGGGTTCCCATAAATGTGTCACAAATAGAAGATGTGCAAATTTATATTCATTCGAAGATAAACAAATATAATCATTCAAAGTTGTCAAAGTTTAGGGAAAAGGAGCTAACTAGAGATTATTTATAGTTGAAACCAAGGTATACAGGCCCTTGTTGAAGAAGAAGTTGGATGTATGCACAAAGTTTCCCAACTTTTGTTTTGAAGATGATTTGGTGAACTTTGTTCTAAGAAGAATTCCTAATGAATTTGTGTGGTTGTACATGTTACATATGATTAAAAAATAAATAATAGGGGTTGTTATTGGGTTGAGCTCCATAGACCTATTCTAGCAATGCAGGTCATAAATAATGAAGTGGTGATGAAGCTTATTGGAGCCAAGTTTGAAAAGTGTTCCCTAATAGTGGATGACATCAAAGATCTGGAAGTCAAATATGCCTCAATGATGATTGCTTAAAATATATTCTACATAAACAAAGAGGGTTCTCCCACCACCACAATGATTCACATGATACAACAAATGGTGAAAAAAGGTAAATAATTTGATCCATGTGAGCTCCTGCGATTGCATTTTTTGGAAGTTTTGTAGGGGAAAAAGGAGAAAAGGTGCCCTTTCTAGAATGGTACTCTCATCATTTTCTTAATGTTTTACTTTCTCAATGAGTTTCCTAGAGTAAAGAATGTAGTATGGCAAGACAATATCCTTGTAGTTGTTCAAATTAGGGATAGTTTGAGGAGATTTATAGATAGTAAGTCTTGTGATTCAATATTTTGGGGACATTTAAAACTATTTCAAGTATAGATGTAAGAGAGAGTAATAATTCCTGATAAAGTTATGAAAAATAATAAGAATCAAATAACATTTATGGTTAGCAGAGATAGCTACTACATGGACGCAGTTGAACCCAAAAAAAATTGGGTTCCAGAGCTACCTTATGAGGTAGTTGAATCCGATTGGATTGGCCTTGTAGAGGTTATGTTGAGCACACCTAGAGATCCAACAATAGGTGGGTTTGGTAAATATGACTTGAGATAACAAAGAAAGAGAACCTAGAAAATAAAAAGAAGGATATTGAAGTAAAGGTTGGATAGATGAAATTTGAGTTAGAAAAGGAGATGGGTTCCCCTGTCAACAGTGTTTAACTTGGAACATTTTTTCCTCCATAGACTATATTGAGATCAAGAAGGTTAGCCTCCACACCAGCTATATCAAATCCCTTTGAAACAAAACCAACAAGTGGTTCTAAGAAGATATGCAGCCTCTAGCCTTCCTAAGCAATAATAGGAAGAGGAAGAGGTAAAGTTGGTTTTCAAAAGGAAATCCAAAGTCTCTCAGTAAGATACCAATACAAAGAATGGAAAGGAGAAAGAGAAGATCCTTCCATTCCATGAGCATAGTCCTATGAAACTTAATGCATTGTTTAGTGTTATAGAAGAGTTTGGATTCCTAAAGGATACAACTATATCTGGATTCTAATGATGTAGATAAGGAAACAGTTAAAGAGGTCATTATCCAATACTTGGTGACATTTAATTTTTCACTAGGTGAGATAATAGATCAGTTGTCGAATAAGCTAAAAAAGTATTGAGTGCAAGAAGATAAGAGGCAGTTACAGAAGATGAAAAGATTAAATATTTTTCCTTAAAGAAGATTGGTTCCTCATTATCTCATGAGGAAAAATTTAATTTTTCTTAGTTGCAAGTTCAAGAATTTGGGATAAAGAAGATTGTAAATACCCTAATGGGCAAACACAAGGACGATATAGAGAAGCTAAGGAAAGAAACAATTAAATCAACTAAAAGGATTCTTAAAGAAGTGGGAGCCTCTCTAGGTAATGAAGATGGAATGCAAAAAGACACATCCCTCCCAAAAAGTAATGAGCCATTCATAGAGCAACATGAGCATGAGCATGTGGGAGAATAAATGATGATATATAACACCCCTCTAGATGGGTAGACAACTGTCGCGCAGAGAAAAGAAGATGAGCAAGGAGGAGTCCCAGATAAGACTAAAGCTCAAAAGGAACAAACTATACCTCCTTCAAAAGTTGAAAAGATTGCAAAAAACCATTTTAATAGTCGAGAGAAGGAGAAGAATGATAAAAATATAAAAGATAGCACAAAAATAGGACATGAATCCTCTACACACTCTAGAGTTTCATTCAAAGATTTTTTGGATATGCAAATGTAGTTCCATTGAGTGGTTTCTACACAATTTCTACAAATCCCAATGCAACAAGGTCAAGGGGACACACAAATATCTCTCCCCTTAATAAGTTGCAGCTTGGTGATGTTTTTAATGCCCCCACAAGAAAGGAAATTCTAGAAACTCACCAGAAATACATAGAGTTAGTTGATGAGGCTAACAAGGTGTTGCAAGAAAGCCTTCAAGGAGTATCCATCCTTGACAAGTGTACAACAAATGAAGTTGATGCTAGATTCTTTAAAGGAATACTTTGAAACTCTAGAAGAGAATACATTTAAGGAAGTGGCAAAGAGATTGAATGATAAGAGGCTAACTAATGCCTCAAATAAATGTGCTATTGCACATAGAAAGTTGCAAGGAAATTTGGAGGATGTTCAAAAGTGTTTGGAGGAAGCCAAACTATTGTTTCAATTCTATTTGAAGTGGCCATTAACTACAAAAGTATAAAGGATCAAATGGACTCAATTGAGTCCCAAATTGATTAGGCCTTAGGTGTGTATGATCTAGTGAATGATTGGGATGAAGCAACTAGAGTGGTCATTGAAAATATATATACACAATCAATTATTTTTACTACAGGAACAAAACTTGAGAAAATTATAAAGCAGTAAAATTAGCTCTAAGATATGGTAAGTCTAAGACTTACATCTTTAACTAAATTTTTGGCCAGTGTAGAAAAATTTATACAAAAGACAATAGTGCCTAGCTCTCTAGAAGAAGGAGAAGACCTCTATGCATAGTTTGAAAACTAGAGCTACATGCTTGATTTTTCCAAGAAAGACTGGGAAGTCACCAAGAAGGATTGGGAGACACACCTTGCAAAATTAAAGGAAACATCATCCAATTAAGACCTATATATTTATTTTTGAATTGTATAGATAATTTTTGGTCAATGTACATTTTTGGAGTTAGTAGATAGTGTTGCAATACAATTTTATCTTTTTGGTAATGGATAACATAGTCAAGGGGGCTATTCTCATGTGAAATAAATCAGGAAGGGGATGCAATGTGGATTTACTACCCTTTTCCCTTGATGTCAAACAAAGAGTGAATCCAAGAAGTGAATTACCATCAATGACAAATGGGCAGATTATTGGCAACATGAGCATGATGGTGCATGATGGTGTATGGTGTTGTCATTGATGTCAACCCATTGTAGAATTGATGGTGTATCAGTATGAATATAGTTTGGAAAAAACTAAGTGTTGTTAAAACCAAGTGTTGTTAGAAATTGGCTAAGTCCTAGATTAAGACAATGTATTTTCAATGTAATAGAGGAATAGTTTTTTGGTTCACAATGTTCTTCTTAGCATTATTTTGTCATGTGGTTTTGAGGTAATAGTGGTATGTATTAAAGGATTTCATATCCAAAGTTCTAGGGTTTTATGTCTTCCACAATAAAAAATATTAATGACAAATTATCAAACTTTTGATGTGTTTGGATATGTTAGATGTGTGTGCACTCCAAGTTTCAAGTGGTTTGGTTGTTTGTGTGTCAAGTTTTGGATGAACAATTGTTTCTTTTGGTTATTGCTTTACCAATTTTTTTGTGTGGTATTGACCTAAGGGTTTTGGGGTTGTGCACAATTGAATTGTGTATGGAGTGGAATCATAGGAGTTTCTATAGGTCATGCCAACCTTTTTTGATGAACACACTTTGGTTACTTCTGCAAGGCATGTGTGTTGGATTTTTGTGTCAACAAGTTCTAGGGTCACACATTTCATTTATTTAGGCCAACCTAGTTGAAGGTATGAGTGTTTGTGGAAGATATATATGCATAGAGAAGGGAAATTCATAGTGAGTTGTGTGTGTCATGTAATGTGATGTAATATTGTGCATGCACATAAGAGTGATAGTGAAGGATGAAGTGTGTAAAGTCATTTTTCTAGTCAAAACAAGGAACAATATTTTTTAGCATAGAGAAGATGCATTATTTATAGTTCAAACTCTAGCAGTGAGCCATTTTTGTATGTTCATTTGTAATTCAATATGTTATCTTCCTTGGGTAGCGAGTCCTATTTTCTGAATAGTGAGTCCTTGGACAATGATTCCTTTAAGTTGTGATCCATTGTAATTAGTTATGATATATAGTGAGTTAATCCTCACTGTGGTTTTTGCATTGAAGGGTTTTCCATGTAAAATCTGGTGTTCCTATGTTGTTTATTGTGATACATGCTTTATGATTGTTTCTTTCCATTTTTGCAAGTTTAATGAGATATTTTTGTAATACACATGTATTTAAGTTATTAAATTTTGATGCAGATCAAGGAGGAAAAACCTTCCACAATCACAATTAGATCAGTTTCAAACAATTCTTCAATCACCAAAACCCTAACTAGGGTGATTTCTCACACTTCACAATTTCCCTTGTAGGTCTACAGACCTAGTTTCTTGGACATATCTTGTAGAATACTTCACAAACCCACAAACCATTGGTCATTTCAAATACCATTTACCTTCTTACAAAACATATCTAAAAATAATATTAGGTCACTTTGGACCAACACCTCCAAAACAATGCTACTACACTATCCTCACAAGCCAATTAGGCCACTTTTACAAAGCATCTACCATGAAATATTTTCTCTAACTACAAAAAATAATTCCCTAACCTTGACTAGGCTTCAAAAACACTGAATAAACAATTCCTAACAAGAGAAAAAACTATTAGATTTCCTAAACACCAAACTCTTGCTTTAGGCCAAACTAGGCTTGCACAATGAGGGTTTGATGAAACTATGCACTCAAATCCCCCAACCACTCTGAAAATTCTTAAAACACATTCCAATATGTCTGCCTATGCTTAATCCACCATTACCCAACCTTTAACAATGCATTTTATGCAAACTCCCACTCTAAACCATCACTTTTCAAACCAAAACTCACAGATTTGTAACTAGGGCAGCAATGAAACTTCACCTAAACACCTTACTTGGTATTTGATGCAAAGGGTATGGGACTTTGGAAGAAACACAATGATTTCAAGAATTTCAATGATCCACTCTTAAACCATGTTCTAGGCACCCTTATGGAGATAAGGCTCAATATTTCACTTATAACTTAAATCATTCTCTTATGGTCCCAAACCCTTGGAATACTCTTAAGAGACTCAATAAAATCTTCCTTGAATGATTACAAAGTCCCAAGCATCTGACTTAGACACAAACCCACTTTTTCACCTTGACTAGGCTTCTAGCCCAACTAGGTCTCTAGTGACTTTTTTTTGGACTTTTCTCTCAACTTTCTCAAATGACTCCCCAAACTAATGATTGATTCAAATGTTTTTTATGTTTCTACACAACATATCCAAACCCTGATAGCTCTTTTTTTAGACCAATCCTTCCAAAACCTGTTGTTTCCACAAAATTAAGGCCTAATTAGCCCTTTTTTTCCAAAGAAACCCTACTCAAATATTATCCCCTGATTATGAAACTTTCTACAATATCTCAAATTGTCTCCAAACTAAGTATTTTCAAGGTCTTAGACTCCTATGACACCCTTAAGGCCCTCAAACACAAAACCCTCAATAAATTCCTTTAAAACTAGGGCTTCTTGAAAACTATCCTTCCAAACACTTCCAAAACCAGTTCTTTGAATTTTCACCAATAACTCAACATGTTTAAACACTTCCAACTCATAAACAAGCCCCTTATTCAAGTAGATCTCCTACTGGTATACCTTAGGCACCATTTTCAAGCACTTTGCCTTGTGAAAACTCAGTGTACACCTTAGAACTCTTCCTTCCTACACATTAGCTTGTTAATCATGTATGATACATGTTAGGAATGATCCATTTCATAGGTCACAGTAACATTCTTCCATGAAATGGATCAGTCATCCATGAAAACCACCAAAAATTAGTGAAAAAACTAAATTTCCTTGAGACAGTCAGTAGTAATGTACAAAGAACTGATTGTTATTATTTTTAGGACATGCAAATGGTTTTAAAACATGTAAATACAAGTCCCTAAATCATCCAACTAAACAAATCACCAATGGCAATCATAAATTCATTCAAAGACACAAGGAAAATGCAAGAAATTTGATGTTTTATTGCTTTTTCCTGTAGCAGATCGTACAAAATTCTATACCAGCCACCAACCTTTCGTAAAAATGACTTCTCCATATTTTTAAACTCATTCCCCAACTGCTCCAACTGATTTGGATAAGTTTCATTGCATTATTATTGTTAAAACTCCTAAAAACCTACTTACCCACCCAAATTGAAACTAGCTGTTGGATTTCGAAATTTGAATTTCCAACTTCTAATTTATTAACTTATACTAACTAAAACCCTCCAAAACTTATTTCATTTGATAATTCAACCTTATTTGACATAAATAAAACCCTATACACCTATCTAGACTCTTAGGACACTATTGGTCCACTTACATTGCATTTTGGTCCTAGGGTCCTTATCAGGACCCTTAGGACTTTTGATTCCTCTATTGCTTTTATCCATTCCAAAAGCCATTATAGGTTTCAAAATGGCATAATTGATGCTCTAAAATGTGTTATAGGTCTTCATGACCCCTGCATCCTCTTGACCCTTGAAGTGATCCTTAAGGAGCTTGGGTGCCCCTGCACTAGTCTTAAAACCACCATAAAAACCTAAAAATACCCTAAGGCACCCATTACACCAAGTTACAAGGAAATCTAAAGGTTAATTGGTGTTTATTCCATCTTAAGTGCCTTCAAACCCTTGATTCTGAGTTACAGACCTGCCTATAGTAAAATGACTGTAAAAACTTCAAAACTTGATGAAACTCAACCACTATAAAGCTAAAATGATATTAAGACATGTATCTATATAATTCCATTCACTTTTGATCAATCTCCACCAGTATGGAAATGTACAGGTCTTGGGAGTAGCAGATTTTTAGAAAACACACAATTATTAATGAAAACAGGGTTTCTTATTGTTTTGTCTTCATGCACATTTCTCTAACCTCTTTCCTCAAGGTTACAATCCTTTTTAAATTTTTCTCAACACCTACCAATGATTACAACTTCCATTTGAATACCCATGACTATTGGGCTTCCTCAATTTGCATTTTTGCACTTTACATTATTGCATTTTTGACAACTTTTGAAAACAACATCAACTTTTAGCAAAATGGCCCCTAAATGACTTATAACACTTGAAATGGTCTATTATGACCTTATTGAATGACAAAAGGACTCAAAAATTCCAAAATAATATCAAAATAATTTATTTACAAGATGATCTATCATGGTTCCCCTGCACCAAATTTCAAGGAATACTGATTCATCCCTCTCAATATTTTAGGTGTTCAACAATGGGTTCCTATTCCATAACTTATAAAATCTAACCAAAAAAAGGTATTTTTAAAATTGTTTAATATCTAATTATACATAGGTCATAAAGACTAAATAATTACATAGAAATTATAGTAGATATTAGTGATGTCAAGAGATTAGATTTAGTGTTTATAAATATGGAAAAATGTGAATAATTTTCTATTATGAGAAAATTATTACCATTCTTATTTGAGTGTTCCTTGAAGATACAAAATTTAAACTATGTCATAAATATGAAAACATGGGAACTAACATTTCATGTCATTATATTTCATGCATGAATTGTTATAATATCATTTAATCTAAATTCATGTGGAAGTTTATCAAAATTTCAATTCATTGTTTCAATTTGTAGAGACTAGCTTAACCTTTATACCTAGAATGATCTTTCATTCTTTGCAAAATATTTCATGCATTCTAATATATGTCAAAAAAATTTAAAAGTGATGGAAGGTTGATGAACACAATTTGAAAGATATCTAGGAAAAAAATTGTAGCAAATTGAATGTAGCTTCTAAGATACTATTCCTTTTTTGGGAAAAAGTAAATCTAGTTGGAGAAAGTTTGAAATTTCAATGTAGTAGTACTAAATTTTCAAGAAAAAATGAACAATAGGTGTATGTCTGACCAACCTTAGTACAAGAAATATATATATATATATATATATATATATATATATATATATATATATATATATATAAACATTCAATATAAGTAGAGGACACATTCTCAAATGTGTCACATTTTTTTTTGTAGTTTTTTTTCAAGTAAATAATTACTTATGAATTTTTTTATTTAAAAAACTTAAAAATATTAAAACATGTTTGTTTGACCAACATAACTTGGTCAAAAACTTATGAAATTAAAATTTTCTCTTTTTTTTATCCTATATTATGGGAAGCAGGGAATGTGACGCATCTTTTGGATTCAAAAAATGTGAAATCATTTAAGAATTGTAAATGTTTTTCAATCAGCTTATCAATCAGGGCTTTAGTCAAAATATATGTAGAAAATTAGTAATAATTATCTATTTAATTCCAAATAAGGCAGCTCTTATATTTTTGAAAATTTGACAATTTTCTCAATAAACCTTTTTCATCTCATTAAATTTGGATAAAAAAATTCATGAACAATTTTTTTGTCATATCACCATTTTTTGGACCCCCATGATCCTGCACTCACCTTGTTATCAAATATATAACATGTTACTATTGAACAACACAATTGATAAAATGATAAAACATTAAGTGCAAGTGCATAAACTGAAAACCATCACATAAACGCAATAACACTATATTTGTGTGGAAAAACCAATGAGGGAAAAAACAAGGTGAGGATTAAATCACACTATAGAGAATATCAAAACTGATTACAAAGGCTCACTGCCAAAACAAGGACTCATTGTCCAATAGGGTTAACTACCCAGAGGGCCCACTTCCACAGAGATACAAATAAGATAGAAGAGATATGTTATAGAAAGAAGACAATCTCAATGCAAAAGAGATTTCCACCACAATTCGTTCAACCACTTGTAGAAATGCATGAAAGATAGAGTACACCTCCAACTCACTGCATTTGGAAACTCAACATTTAGACTTCGCATTGATGTACCACATTCACATCACACACCCAATGATTTGCATCTATTCCGCATCTATCTGCTCTATTTCTTTACACTTATCTCTTTGTACATCTTTCACCAATAACTCATCCTGTATTTATACCATCTTCAACTTTGAGACATATCCAAAGTTTTCCATCCATCATTAAATTCAAATTAGGTAAGTGCTAAAACATCCTAGGGTGGAATTAGAATGAGGGAAACCCAAAAACACACTTGAGGAGAACCCAAATAGGTCCCAACATGCTTCATCAACTTCAAAGGTAGTGTTCAACACAAGGTTGGCCAAACCAATGTAAAACACATAGAACAATTAAGCACACACAAATCTTAGCACTATCAAATCCTTCTAGACACCAAGATTATCTTCAACATGATCATAATAACTTAACTCTAGAACCGCAAGTCATAAGACTTAACCAAAAAGAAATCTAGACCAACAACATTTCTCCCAGACCTTAGCTAGATATATAGTAAACCACAGTTCACAACTGGTGAACATAACTCACACTGTACAATGAATTAGAAGCCAAAAATTTAGACATAAAAACTTCCAACAACCATGATCAACATGTTTAAACCACACAATCATAGGAGAAAATCCCAAAGAAAAACCCAAAGCAACCATTGAACACCTGTAACCTTTCTTCATTACAATTTTCTCAATATCCTTGACATACATAGCCAATAACCTGCATCCATGATATCAATGACAACAACAACTAGGTTCTAACCAATTGACTAGTTGACATCAATGATAACACCTTCATTCTTGCAACAATCTCACCCTTTTTCATTGATGACAACACATGATGTGAATAACCGTCAAAGAAAACATACTAGCTCTTAACACACTTCTCATGATTTTTCTTTCTATTTTTCCCCCTTAGTAGATAATCTTTTTCACATTCTTCCTCTCCCCCTTTGAAATCAATGGAAAAGGTAAAAGATATTTTACATTGATTTCCCATAGAATACTCATACAATGACAACACATAACACTGCCTACTCCCCCTGAGAGGTAGCCACCAAAACATCAGTCCAAAAGAAAAAATAGATCCATAGACCCACTGGAGTGATGCATCTCCATATGCATCTAGTTCAAGAAAGGAGGGGAAATAACCCCTAAATTCTCTTGGAGATACTCTAAAGTATCTTTAGGAAGAGCCTTCATAAATATATCAAAAATATGATCCTTCGTAGGGACATACTCAAGCTTTACTTCATTATCCACAACCTTCTCTCTCAAGAAAGGATATCTGATAGATATATACTTTGTCCTTGAATGGATCACTAGATTCTTTGAAATGTTAATTACACTTGTGTTATCACATAAGATAGAAATAGGATCATCATACACAACTGTGATATCTTTCAATGTCTATTTCATCCATATAACTTGTGTATAGTAAGATGCACCAACAATATACTCAGGTTTAGTAGTAGACAAGGAAATTGAATCTTGCTTTTTACTCAACCATGCCACTAATTTGTAACCAAGAAAGAATGCACCACCACTTATACTTTTTTTGTCATCTACACATCTAGCCCAATCTGCATCTCTATAAGCACTTAGTGTAAATTCAATATCCCTAGGATACCATAATCCATAATCCAAAGTGCCATTCAAATATCTAAATATTCTTTTAATATAAGAAGCATGTGTTTCCTTAGGAACTTTTTGAAATCTAGCCACAAGATAGACAACATGCATAATATCTGATCTAGTAGTAGTTAAATACAATAGTCCACCAATCATAGATCTATACTTGCTCTGATCAACCTTTGGTGAATCATGATCTTTACCTAATTTGCAACCAGTCACTATAGGAGTGCATACTGGTTTGGAATCATCTATCCCAAACTTCTTCAACATCTCTTTCACATACTTTGACTATGAAATAAAAATTCCTTTCTCTATTTTATTAATTTGTAGCCTAAGAAATAAATTCATCTCTCCAAACATAGACATCTCAAATTATTTTTTCATTTCTTCCACAAAAATCTTACACATAGTTTCATTTCTTCCAAAAATAATGTCATCAACATAGACAACCACAATCAAAATTTTGTCATTTTTAATTTTAAAATATAGATTACTATCTGTCATACCTTTGTTAAAACCTTGTTGAATCAAATACTTGTCTAACCCTACATACCAAGATCTAGGAGCTTGCTTCAATCCACATAAATATTTCCTCAATTTGCAAACCATATCTGGTTGATCTGATGACTGAAACCCTTATGGTTGTTCCATGTAAACCTCTTCTTCTAGCTCACCATTAAAAAATGCAGACTTGACGTCCATCTAATAGACCTTGAAATCTTTATGAGTAGAAAATACTAAGAACATCCTTATAGCTTCCATTTTTTCCACTGGAGAAAAAGTCTCCTGAAAATCTATGCCTTCTACTTGTGAGTAACCCTTACACACAAGCCTTGCTTTGTTTCCAACCACTTCTCCATTCTCATTCAACTTATTTTTGAATACCCACTTTCATCCAATAATGTTTTTATTTGCTGGTCTTGGGACCAATTCCCAAGTTTGATCCTTCTCAATATACATACGTTCTTCTTTCATGGCTTCCATCCAATGCTCATATTTACATGCTTCACTTACAGTCTTCAATTCAATCTCAAAAAGTAAACATAGATTTACCTCACTAGCAGCAACTCTGCTTCTTGTCAATATTCCTTTTGTTTTGTCTCCAATGATCTAACTTTCTGAATGATTCTTCTACACATATCTAGGTGTCTAATGGGAAAGCACCAGAGCTTCTTCTTCTCTTTCTTCATTTTGTTTCTCTTGCTCATCCTTTTCTTGTTCTTCCACAATTTCTTCAATCCTTATGCAATGAGGTTCATCAGATACATATCCATCAACATTAATTGGATTCTTCATTTCTTCGTCAACCTTGAAATTTGTACTTTCTACAATCTTGCTCAGTCTTTTATTGAAACATCCATAATCTTCGCTTTTAGTAGAATATCCAAGAAAAAAACCTCCATCACTTCTTGCATCAAACTTTCCTAAAGTTTCTTCATCTCTTCTAATGTAACATTTTCTTCCAAATACCTTGAAATACTTAATAGTAGGAATTCTTCCACACCATAGCTCATTGGGGGTCTTTGTACTATTTTCTCTTGCTTGAACTCAATTGAATACATAAAAAATAGTGTGAATAGCTTCACTCTAGTAAAATTTTGGTAAAACAACCTTAGTAATCATTGATCTAGTGGCCCCTTGAATTATTTTGTTCTTTCAACAACTTCATTCTGCCGAGGAGTTCTTAGAGCAAGTAACTGTCATTTTATTCCATGCACTTCACAAAACATATTAAACTCATGGGAGGTGAATTCACCACCTCTGTCAGACCTTAAGCATTTTATCCTCAAATTTACTTCATTTTCAACCATAGCTTTGAATGTCTTGAATCTATATAATGCATCAAAATTCTCTCTAAGAAATGTAACACATCTATATCTAGAATAATCATCAATCAAAGGCATAAAGTACCTTTCACCTTGTAGACTTCTAACTCTTGTAGGACCATAAAGATCTATATGAATTAAATCTAGTAGTCCAGTAATAGATTGTTCCTTTGATTTGTAATGGCTTCTTGCTTTCTTTCCAAATGACAGTTCCTATAAATAGCATTAACATGCTTTGTAATCCTTGGTAATCTCTCACGGCCTAAACTACACTAATCCTCTCCAAGTTATCAAAATTCATATGACACATTCTTTGATGCTATAACCAACTATCATTAATCTGAGTCATAAAGTATCATCCATCAACACCCTTAAGTTGATAGATATTTCCTATTGTGTTGTTTTTGCACACACACCCCACCAGGGGTAGGGACCCTCTTTTGTTTGCTTTTATTTTCTAGTTTTTCTTTAGGTTGGACCCTTTCCCCTTAAGGGTTAGGTTCCTCAGGTTTTGGGTTTACTTCACCTGGTCTAATTAACGATCCATCTACACTTTAGGTGCCTTTGTTTGCAACATCTTGATCTCAAGTGATGTCTAGAACCTCAGTTTTCTATGCAAATTTCATTAAGGCATCAAATTATGAAAGTTAAGGAGAGTTTTAGAGAATTTTTTCTCTCCCAATTTTTTCAAAGTGCCTATCTCTCATAGAATCTACCCCATCGCAAATTCCTTGAAGGTCTATCCTTTCAAAGAATCCAGCCCCTGTCGGATTCCCTGAATCTGCTTAGTTGTATTTCCAAACTTCGAAGGGTTATCTCATTGCATTTATTTCTTTGTCAATCATCATATTTGGGGTGTTATTTATGGTTTTAACCTTTTAATACTCATTATGCATTGTGTGTTGTGATTAAAGAACCCCTTTAATCTTCTAGCATTCGATATTGGTGATTTGGGTATCGACATTTAGGGCTCTTGACTGATCATCGGTTGCATTTGACATAATAACATTGACTTCTCAATTTGAAAGGTAGGTTTTTACAAACCCTGGAGATTTCAATTTGGTTCCACAATTGTCTTCAACAATTGACTGGTTTACTCCTCCATCATTTATATCACTGTTTGATTTTGAGAGCTTTGGTTGCATGCATTATATATTTTCATTCAGTTTTTTTTGGTGATTGATGGGAAATGTCAGTGTTTTGGGTGTTCTTGATATCTTTTATGATTCTAGCCATTCTTGCAAGCTCAAACGAGTTAGGGCACCAGATTCACTTAGGGTTTTTTTGAGTTTACTGTTGCAGCAAATTAGGTTTTTGAGTTTCTCATGTGATTAGGGTTTGAGCTTGAAGTGTTCTTGAGTTATTGTGTAAATTTCCATGTATGACCTAATAAATCATTTATAAACCCTAGTTTGTTTTTATGAGACTTTGATAATGATGTGAAGGCTTTATAGAAGACTTGAGGTTATTTTGCATACATATGTTTGAATTTCGGCTCAAACACCTTAATGATCATGAGTTTGATTTAGAACATGAACCTGGACTTAGTCAATTTTGTGAAGTCAAATAAATAATGATGAATCAAGAACTTTGTGGAATCTGCATGCCTGTGGTTTTTTTGAGCATTATTTCCTTCAGAAAATCCACCTGTGGATGGATTCTTTGAATCTATTGGAGCATAAAAATCCTGAAGTCATATGAGAGTTAGATTGATGCTTGAGTTCATCCTTGGCGAAGGGTTAGAGATGATTACATAAAGCTTACAAGAATTTAGGAAGTTTGATTTTGGTTGAATTTCATCCTTCAAAGATTTTGTCATGCTGAAGATTCTCTGAGTTTCAGTTCCTTCAGAAAATATGCCTACTTGCAGATTCTCCAAATCCTTCAAGGCTTGAAAATCCTAAACTTTTGTATGTTGAGAGTGAGTGCTTGTATTTGATCTTATCATTAGATGAAAATGGCTGCATAATGTTATCAAGGGAATGACAAATTAAGTTTGAATTGAATTGATCCCTTCAGAAAATTTTCTATCCTCTAAATTCCCCGAGCTCACATATCTTTAGAGAATTCACCTAGGGGTAGATTCATTGAAATCTGTCCATGCCTAAAATCCCTGAAGGTATGAAAATCTAAAAGTTGTTTAATATTCCATTTTTTAAGTTTTCGTGATGGGATTTTTAAGGTTTTTATGATGATTTGAAGTTAATTGTGTAATTTTTATAGATTCTCATGATTATCTTGATGATATGTTTGGATTCAATGATTGATTATGCTTAATATCATGGTAATTGTTGTTTCTTTTTAATAGATGTAGGCCGAGTATAGTCAAGGGAGTGGATCTAAGAAAAATACATCTAAACCTGGTCTGGAAGAACCTTAAAGTAGAGCTAAAAGGATGAAGTATGATTTCAAGGGTATTTGGCCTGAATCTAAGATTCTTTCAACATGGAGCAAGATTAGTGATCCAAACATGGGCTATGTAGATTATGATGATTTTTAATAGAGTATTTTTAGGAATGCACCTTCCAAGCTTGTTGAGATCATCACCCATACACAATTGGCTCAAGTTGCAGGATTTCCACCCATGCTACAATATCCAGAGTTAGTTTTGGAGTGTGCTAAGCACTATGATCCAAGATAAAAGAGTGATTGTTGGTCCTCAAGGGAGTGTTATGGAAAATTTGACTAAAGAATCTATAGCAGAGACTTTTAGCATCAGATCACATCACAAGCTAGTAAAGATAAATACAAAGGAAGCAAAGGAATTTTATGCAAGGATCCTGATAAGGCTTTGGCCATGATTAATGGTATTTGGATTGCTAAGCCAAAATCACACTAATCAAAGTTTCCCAAGAAATTGCACAAGAGTGATTTTAAATTAGAATACAATGATATGATTACCGTCTTGGGTAGAATAATGCAATTAGAAAAGGATTTCATTTTCAAAATTTGGATGTTTTATGTTATTTCACAAATTGTGAAGGGAACCCACTATCACTAGGCGGGTATCTTAAGTGACAACTTGGACATGCAATTAAGGAATGTGTAGAATACAAAGAAATTCCCATGACCTCCTACCTTGTATATTTTTTGGCCAGGAAGAATAAGTATAAATGTCTAAGTTGCAAAGGAGTCCTTGGCAAGGATAAAATATGTGATGTTTACCCTCGACTCCAATTTAATACTTCCAATTATAGAAGGGTAAATGAATCCTTTTTCATGTATGTCACAAGATTGTTACATGATGCACTACACAAAAATTTCAGCTGAGGCCATGGAATTAATAAGGAAATATGGTCAGTGGTTTTTTTGAGTTTCCAAAGTTCTCCTATATCAAAGTGCAAGGATAATCGGTAATGCCCATTAGATTGCCAAGGTACCCAACAAATAAGCTCATTTTGTTAGAATTAACTAGGCAACTGGTGGCGTTTGATATAGTTGTAAAAGATATGCACAAGACAGAACTTGGAGCTCAATTTCCATTAAGAATTAGAGTCTTAGAGGCTTTCCCCTCTATTCAAAGTTCCTATTATTCTGAGAAGGAGATGGTATAGTTTCAATTATATTCACATACAAATAGAAGTAACTTTGATCCCAAAGGAATTTCTAAAAAGTTAGGAAGTAGAGAGTACATGCACAAGATTCACATAGAGGATTATTGGGCTAACTGTAGAGATGAGTTTGAGGTGATCACGAGAAAATTTTCTAGGTTGTCCTTGACATTTATTAGATTGCACAAGATAGCCAATGTTCCTGATCAAGCAAATGATGTATAAAGATAAACCACTTCCTACTTTTAATTGGTCTAAGGAGAAGCTAGTTGACGTGAATGTACTTAATGCTCCCGTATTGAAATACTCCATGTTGTGGGTGAAGCACAAGATTCTAGACTTGGAGGAAAATGGCACCAAGTTCACATATGATTTGATGGGAGATCTAGAGTCTCATTTAAAGGAGGAGGTAGAAACAACTAAGGATGATACAACTGAGACCCATTCAAAAGAAGATGTAGAGGAAACACAATTCCTCATTAAGAGAAGGACCAGGAGCTAGGAAAAGGGTAAGGAAAAGAGGCAACCTAATGCCAAGGCCAGGAGGCCCTCAAAAGAGATTAGTGAGGAAGATACTAAAGATGCTTGGCCTTCCAAAAAGAGAAGGATTATTACTGAGGGTCAGAGGATGGCCAAATCAAAGAAGGCCAAGGTTGTTGAAGAGGAAATCAAATAGAACCAAAGTGGTTGATGTTGAGAGCTTAGGAGAAAATCAACAAGTGTATGTGAGAAGAAGTTCTCCCAAGCAGGCCAAGGTTGTTGAAGAGGAAATCAAATAGAACAAGAGAAATACAAAGATGAGGTAAGGACCTCAGATTACAAAGTATAAAATATTAATCTTGGCCCTTCTGCAAAAGAACAAGAGAAGGAGGATCTTCAAGAATTAGTGCAACAATCCTCAAAAGGTTGGACAGTGAAACCAAAGGAAAGGAGTTAAAAAGGAAACTAAGAGAAGTGCACATATATGTTCAACATTTGGTAAAACCCCGACAAGCACAAAGTAGTGAGGGATCTTGATTTTCAGAAAGGTTGCTATCAAAGGATGCAAATTCTGAGATTGAGAAGATGAGAGCATCTATACAGGCCACTCAAGAATGATTAGCTAGTGTGAGAAAGAGAGGAGATGAGTTGATTGGAAAGATTTTGCACACCTATAAGAAAGCTACAACATTTTTGGAGGATACATCTCAATTTGTAGTAGATTTTCAAAAGATGGATGACACTACTATTGATGAATTGAAAAAGATTGTAGAGAATTTCAAGGAAGAACTCATCAAGAAGAACATATTTACCTCAGATGATATAGCCAAATCAATGGAATGGATGGAGTTAAGGAATTATAGAAAGTAGCTTATGATGAAAGCCCTTAAGAAGATGATAAATATCCAGGGAAAGATAAAAGAAATATATGATGGTTGTGTTGCACTTTTGGAAATTTTCATTGGAAGGAGAGAATTTGGTCAAAAAAAAAAATGTTAGTCAATTGTGGAAATGATGGCATGAAATTTATTCTCTAGCTAGTAATGGGCCAATTTTCAAAGACTAGCTTGAGTTTGCAGCCATTTACATCTCCAATCTAGAAAAATATCAATTATTACAAACAGAATGGGAGAAATTATTGGCTAGGTTTGAAGATGAATTAAAAACCATTGAGTTAAGAATAAAATTCATCCTAGTTCCTAATCTAGCCGACCTTGAGGATGTGCTTGCAAAAGGTGAAAGAAATTTCTAGAGGGGAAGTAGATAAAGAAAAAGGAGACGACTTAACTTAGTTATCTTGGAGAATGTGTCTTCTACATCGATCTTTCCAAGGATACAAGTTGTCTATGTCTTGATTTTAGTGCCAAGATGTTATTTAATTATAAAATTTCCTTTTAGGGCTGACCTTGTATTATTTTATTGTAAATTTAAACTAGGGAATTAAAAAAAGTGTCAAGGCTGACCTATCTAGTTGACCTCATGTAAAACCCTAATTTCTATTTCTCTTAGGCTGACATGACTTGAGGATTTCTATAAATTGAGGCCTCCTCCTCATTTGTAAGCCTAATAGCTAATAGTGAATAGTTGCTAAGTTGTCAATACTGGTACATTTGAGGAACTTGAGTTGTTTCAAATTATTGGCGAGGTGAATAAAAGTGAAGGCATTGTCTTTTGTGTTCTTCTTTGTGTTATTTCATCTGTGCACGGTTCTTGTGACTCTAATTTATAATCTTTTGAGTAAGTCTTTAATGATTAATCTTAGAATTAGTTGTAGTTCATTTGTGTTTATGATAAAGTGTTTGGGGTGTTGAGGAATCCCCAGTCCATTATTTTTGTAATTTGTTGATTGTGGATTGCTCTGTAAAGTTAGTATGGGCCTACTCTATTTTTAACTCAAGTTCAATTGTGAATGTTTGAATGCATGTTTAAATATTTACAATCTGAAAATCTTTAATTCCTTTGAAGATTGCACTGTCTTTGTGATACTATGGATTTAATCTTGGTTAAGAAAATATTGGTTTTGGAAGATTGGTCCATCTTAAAAACTCTGTTATTTGCACAATTGATCTTAGGTTTAGATTAAATATCTCTCTCAACCCTATATTTTTTTTTGTTTCTTTTAAACCATTGTTAGAGCAAGATTCACAAAGCAACGCCCTTATTGTTACATTTGATGAATATTGAAGCTTCTCACATTTTGTTTGTAGGGCTCCTTGTGATTACCAACATTTTCACATTATAACTGAGATGTTTGTTGCATTGTTAATACTTGACATTAGAAACTTTGTGGTCATTTCTTAATGCTTGTTGATAGAAATTTATCTTTCAAGAGAAATAGGATGCTTGTATTATATTTGAGTTGTTGTAGTGCTAAAAAAAACCATCAACAGATTGGTGCTAGAAGGAGGGTTGATTCAACAAAGCTAGAGCATTTTCTATCATCCATATCTCCACAAAGATTTAGAAGGTATACCAGATCCACAATAGAAGGATATTTTCAAGAGTTAGGAGCCACTACTAGGACAAGAAGGACCAAGAAAGGGAAGGAATCATCATCTTCACCCATCTGGCCATTTTCCACATCTAGCTCTTCATCATTTGATTTTGAGCCCTTTCCCACCCAACCCACTCCCATTGAACCCACTGAGCCTAATCCTACTCCCATTCAGTAGCCTCAACTAGTCCCTAATCAACCACTAACATCTCCACCACCACTAATGAATTTTCTAGATAATAACCCTTCACCCCTCTCCAACAACTATAATTTCATGCCTAAAAATCCTGAGCATTTCTATTCTAAGTTCCTTGTCAATGATCCCAATAGTACTGCTAAAGAGCACATCAAAATTTTCTAGACCACCCTAAAGGATAGGCAGATCATTCATGAGGATGTGGCTTGTAGGTTGTTTCCCTATTCATTGGGAGAGGAAGTATTCTATTGGTACAATCATTTACCAGTTGGTTCTATCACTACTTGGAATCAACTAAAGATTTCCTTCATGTAGAAATTTAGAATACCATTTAGTGCCAATGACTTGCACCTCTAGTTCATATCAATCAAGAGGGAATTCAATGAACCCATAGGCTCATTTAACAATAGGTTTCACCCTACCTACTCCTGATTTATAGCCACCTTATGTTATAGATGATGCATTAGCTAAAGAGGTCTAGTATGAAGCACTAGATAGCCTCACCTCTACATTCATTAAGTGGAAACATAAACCTCTATATTCACTAATAGATGCATATGTTGAGGTAGTCAAGGCTAGCACATATTTAAGGAAAAAAATTTTGGGACCCTTTCCTTCATTAGGACCTATTGTACATCTAGGACAAGTCTAAGGGTTGAACCAAGCTCTAGCGAAATAGACTCCTATGATGAACCCAGTCCCTCAGATGTCTTTGGTTCCTCACCCAGGTCCTCCACTAAATCAAGCTCATCCACTTCCTCCTTATTTAAAGAACTCAGGGTAGACAACATTCCCACAGTAGCAATCCAACATCACAACTTACTTGGAGCATTCTGAGGTGTTGAATCAATCATAAAATTCTGCACCAGCACAAGGAAACATAGATAAGGAGAGGCTAGATGAGTTGACAAAGTAGGTAAAGAAGTTATCTAATGAATTCACCTACTTGAGAAATCAAAATAGTCAACTACAGACTGCACAAAGAGGCATACAGTCCAATTACAATAGAGAAAATAGAGACTTTTCTCATGGCCAAGGACAAAGCTTTGAAAGAGGCCAAGGTTAGGGACATGGATTTGATAGAGGTCAATCATCAATAAATTTTTTTGATAGAAGGCCACCACAAAAAAAAAATAGGGCCTAAAATACTAGACCTAATAATGGAGGAGTCCCTATGCCACTGGACCAACTTGGTAATCAAGAGAAGTCAACAAGCATGACCCTCTTGGAAGAGGCTACCATAGCTAGATATTGTAGACTCCACAAGAAAACCCAACATTCTAAATTTGATCATCCTAAATTCCAGACATCAACAACCATATTCTAGATGGAGGTCCAATAGGTTGTTGGTATTGGTGTAAGAAGGTACGAGATTGTGCCCTTTGATCCATATGATTTGCCAGTGTTAGTATTAAATCACACTCCTTTTTTGAGAGGTGAAGAAAATGGACCTGAGGAGGAGTCTACAGAGAAAAGTGTGAAGCTAGAGCAGGTACGCAATGGAGAGTCAATAGCTCAATTGTTTGAAAATGATGATACTATTTATAATGGTCCTTTAGATGAATAAGAGCAGAGAATAGATGAATTTCAAATGTTTCATCAAAGAACCAGACCATATGATTTGAGAAATAGGTAGGCTAGTGGGCCCTTTACCACATTTACACCTACAAATAATTTCAGCACAACACCTAATCCAAATGCAAGTAAAAAACTTTCCTATCCTCATGTTCCAAAGCAATACTTTTCTAAAGGAGGATCTTCTAATGCTTCCAAGGGGGAATATGGTGATGCTATTGAGGATGAACAAGGAGGAAAATTCAGGGGAAATCAATCTGACATGACTGTGTTCCAAATGGGTGAATATGTAGCAGAGGAACTTAAGAAGGTAAAGGTAAGTCTTTCATCTTTTGAGTTACTAAGAGTTTCAGCCATTAGGAGTGTTGTTTTGGGTTCTTTAAATAGATTTTCCCTTCAAAGTCTTCACAAGATGCTACTATCAAGAGAGCTAGTTTTTTTAAACTAGTAGTTAAGGAAGTAGCTAGAAAGACATAAAATTCCCAATTAGTTCAAAATCAAACTATCTAGCCTACTAAAAATCAAGCTTGGATGTAGACAAAGGATATGAACAAAGAAAAGAATAAAAATCAGGTGGCACATGTGGATTCTTTGGTAATATTGTTCCAATCGAAGCAAGATACTCCTCCTTTTCCAATTTCCATTTGTCTATTTGGCAAGAATCTACAAAGTTGTTTACTAGATTCTGGGGCATCAACAAACGTCATGAAATTTTCAGTCTACAAAGCTCTAGGAATCACCCTTTCTCTTTCCCAGTGTAAGGTGACATAGATAAAAATGAAGTGTAGTAGGGGAATTAAACATGATTCCAATGCAGGTTGCATCATACCCACGTGTGTAACAAGTCATCAATATCTAGGTGGTTGATATACTAGATTCCTATGGGATGATTCTAGGAAGGGACTTCATGAGATTACTTAATGGATATACCTCTATGGATTACTCTCATATGTGGTTTCCATGGAAGGGAGTTGCTAATCAGATCATAATTGAATGAGAACAAAGATTGAAATACTTGATTACTGAGTATCAAAAAACATCAAAGGAAGTGTTGGTTTCTGAGGCAAGTTTAGGAAATTATATCTTAGCAGCAGTTGTTGATGAATCAAAAGTAGAGGAAGTGTTAATGATGCATGATATTCCTAAGGATATAACTCAATGTTCCAATAGTATTGAAGCAGTTGTTGAGTCATATGAAGATACTAAACAGGGCAATAACAATCTTGGTCTGCTTGATAATTTCTAGGAGTTCATTCAGAAGGGTATTGAAGATCAAATAAATCTGGGAAGGAAAATGAATTTTGAGGAGTTGTTACTGCCCAACTAGTGTAGAGTTCACAATGCTTCACATCCTGAGCTCGAATTTTGTCTTTGTTAGACTATTGTAGAGAAAATCAAGAGATGTATCAATCCTTCTCTGACAATCAGACTTAAGGTGTAGGAAATCCAGAAAGATCAGAAAGTCAAACAACTAGTTGTGCAAGAAGATCCCTCATCTAGCAAGAGTAAGAGTATAAGGGATTGTAGAGGTATGTCCTCCACTAAATTCTAGAATTTATGGTTCAATGGCTCTAACTCTAAGCAAGGAGTTGGTGTTGGATTTGAATTAATAAGCCCAATAGGTAAAACCTTCTTTATTGTACATAGATTACAATTCCAATGCACTAATAATGTTGTTGAATATGAGGTGTTAATACATGGATTACTCATGGTTTTGAGAAAGAATGTCAAATCTTTACAAGTTTTCAAAGATTCTGAATTAGTGGTTAAACAAGTTAGGATAGTATTCTTTTCATGATAGGAGGATGACCAATTACATGCATAGGGTATGGGATCTAATAGAAGGATTTGATGCATTTAACATTCAATTGATACCTCACAACAAGAATGATAGTGTTGATGCTCTAGCATAGGCAGCCTATACTTTGGAGCCATTATCTTTGTCTGCAATGAAGAGGCTCATGGTAGAGCTTATCCGAGTGCCTTCTATGCTAGACAATGTAACAAATTTTCAAGTGTTTGAGGGTGACAAGCATATTCTAGACTTTATCACTAGTTCTAATGTGTTTGCTTCTTAGATAATTGATGAAACAGAACCTCAAGAGGTAGAACTAGATGTGGAGGGGGCCATTAACTTTAAGAAAAATACAATTCCCAGAGGGATGGTGTAGCTTGAAAGGATCTTTGACCTTGACAGAATAAGGGATCAAGACCAACAAGCAAAGAAGGATTCAATAGCTAGTCAATGCGAGGCATATAATATGGGCACCAAAAATGATATAAAGAATGTGTGCATAGGTAAAGTATGCACTCTAGATGAAAGGAAACGATTAATAGATGTTTTACACACATATCAAGATGTTATATCCTAGATTTATGAAAACATAAAGACTTATGATATGTCAATAATTACACACACTATTCCTTTGAAGCCTGATGCAAATCCATTTTGACAAAGATAGAGGCCTATTAATGCACTATTGGAGCCTATTATTTAGAAGGAAGTGCATAAATTATTGTCCACCCACATTACTTTCCCAGTGAGACATTCAACATGGGTAGCCAATCTAGTCCTAGTTTGCAAAAATAATGGAGAGATAAGGTTATGTGTGGATTTCATGAACCTTAATCGTGCCTCGAAAAAGGATAACTATACAGTTCCTTCATTGGATGAAGTTTAAAAAATTGTGAATGGATCCCAAATGATGTCCTTTTTGGATGGTTATTCAAGCTACAATCAGGTCATGGTGTAATACGAAGATAGGCATAAGACTAGCTTTACAACCAAATGGGGCACATTTGTGCATAGGAGAATGCCCTTCAGATTAATCAATGTAGGAGATACTTTCCAAAGAGATGTGGAAACTTCATTCAAAGATATAATTGGTAAGTGCATTATTATTTATATGGATGATTTGACTATTTTCTATAAGAATAGGGGAGATCACATTTAAGGCCTATCCAAGGAATTCCAAATATGCAGAGAATTTGGTATTTCCTTCAATCCCAATAAATGTATATTTGGGGTAATAGAAAGAAAGCTCTTGGGTAATGTAATCTCTGAACATGGTATCTCTATTGACCCTGAGCGAATCTAGGAAATCTTGAAGATACAACCCCCTATTAGAAAAAAAGAGATGAAGTCCTTCTTTGGGAAGATCAATTTTGTTTGAAAATTCATCACGGGTTTTGTAGAAATAGTCAAACAATTGAACGCAATGCTAAACAAGATGTGAAAGTGGAGTGGACTATTGAATCTAAGTAGGCCTTTGATGAAATCAAGAGGGCCATAGCTGTTGCACCAGTGTTGGTAAGTTGGAATTATACAAAGCCCTTTTATATATACTATTTTGCATCAGATCATTCTTGTGCTAGCATGTTGACACAAAAGTCAGATGAGGGAAATGAGCATCTGATAGCCTTCATGAGTGCTCCTCTTAGGGATGTAAAATTAAATTATCTTAATGTGGAAAGAAAGCTTATGCATTGGTTAGAGGATTCAAAAAGTTCAAACATTACATTTTAAGGAACAAATTCTTCGCCATTGTACCTGACCCAATAGTGAAGCTCTTGTTAATGCAAAGTGAAATGGGTGAAAGGAGAGCTAAGTGTTTCACTATGTTACAGGAATATGATATAGAGATTCATCCAATGAAGCTGGTGAGAGGGAAAGCTTTAACAAGGACAATGGTTGAAATAGGCCCTAAAATTGTAGCATAGTATTATAATATCCAAGATGTCTCACTTGATGAATGGTATGATGACTTGGTTTATTATTTGTTGAATCAAAAATTCCCTGATCATTTGAATCTGATACAATGAATAGTGTTATGCTTGAAGAGTGATAGCTACATGCTTAAGGGGGAAATTTTGTATAAGAAGAATCATGAAGGAATATATCTATGATGTATTGGAAAAGAAGAGGCCGCCAAGGTTATGGTAGAATTGCATGATAGGTATGGAATAGGCCACGGATCAGGTATGGCCACTACAACTCGTATTATGCATGTTGGGTACTATTGGCCTACAATATTCAAAGATAAATAAAAACATGTAAGGGCTTGTCATGTTTGTCAAACCTCTGCCACTAGGGAGAAGAATGTTGCTTTACCATTAGAGTCGGTGATTGAGGTAAGACCTTTTGCTTAGTGGGGACTGAAATTTATTGGTCCTATCAACCCACCATCTTTAGTTGGACATAGGTATGTTTTAACTGCTACTAATTACTTCACTAGGTGGATTGAAGCAATTCCTTGCAATCAACACATGACATAGGTAGTTATAAATTTTCTTGAATCTTAGATTATCAATCGTTTTGGTTTCCCATTTGTTGTTATGTGTGATAATGGACCTAATTTTTCATCATTAATATTTTTTGGGTGGGAATTTGATCATGGAATCATAATTAAGTTTGCATCTAACTACTTTCCCCAGGGAAATGGTTTAGCAAAATCCACCAACAAGAACTTGCTCACTGTCATTTGTAAGTTAATTGACAAAAATCCAAAAGAATGGCATACTCAGTTGAGATTTGCTATGTGGGCTGACTGTACTCCATAGAAAGCTTCACTAGGGACCTCTCCTTACCACCTGGTTTATGGGCTTGAGCATGTCTTTCTCATCCAACTGAGAATCCCTACTCTCTAATTTATCAATGAGTATTATGAGGAAGGAGAACATTTAGAGGCCCACCTAGCTGAACTGCTACAACAGGAGGAGAAAAGAGATGCAGCCCTAAAAATATTTTCTAAGCACTAGGGTATTGTCAAAAGATGGTTTGATCATAGAGATAAAGTTAAAGCTTTCAGGATTTCTGACCTAGTTTTGTACTGGGATAAAGTACATGAAAATAAAGGGGAGCATAGTAAATTTGACAATTTATGGCTGGGCCCTTTCCAAATTTATGAAACCCTAGGAGATAATTCTTTCCATCTCAAGACCCTCACTAGAGAGGATGTCCCATTTCTAGTCAATGAGAAATATTTGAAGCATTATTTCCTTGCCTAAGCTATTTTCAACTCATCCTTGTAAATAGTTAGACTAGGTGTCTGCTTTCTTTTGGTTTGTTTTGTTTTGGTTTTGGTTTTACTTTTGTTTCTGTTAGTATAGGTTTCTTTTCTTTCTTTGCTTCAGTTTTGAGGTTTCCCTATTCTTTAGGGTGGGAATGTCTTATTTGCACAACAATTATCATTTATTTGGGATTGCTTTAAGTATTTCTCTTACTAACTCTAATCATTTTTTTTTGGAAGAAATGATGAAACTCCTCCATCTAGTGTCACAAATGCTAAATTTATGAAGTGGATAAGTCATTGAATTGAGTTAGTTCCTGAATGTGCTCAAATCTCACACTTTACACATATCTTAAGAATCTTGAGGTTATTGTGGGTTCCTTGTGAGGTCTTGTTAAGTAAAAAATATTATATTTTTGCTTCAAAACCATTGTGATTCTTAGCCCTGAGTGTGAGCTCCATTGCTTATAGGTTGAAAAGAAAAGAAGTGAAAAGAAAAATCCAAAAAAAATAAAAGAAAAAATATATTAAAAATCAAAAGTGAATTCAACCCTTTCAAGAGGATCTGAATATCTCTACTGGGGCTATGGATGCCTAGCTAGTAGTAGAGCTATGTTAGGAGAATCAAAATGATAACCTCATCGAGGCTATGGATGTCTGACTAGCAATGAGGCTCTATCCACATTGCTTTTTAAGTTAGAATCTTGCATGTAGCTTAACTAGACTTAAGTTGGTTTCTTTTTGGTAGCTAAGGGAGGGAAATTAATACACTGGCACACACTTGGATTTTTAACACATGAAGGGCTATCTTGTTCATTGATTTTGAACCTTTAGTTTATTGGTTGACTGGATGTGAGGATCGAAACCAGAGATTCTAGGTTCTTGATTCTAGTTTGTCATCAAAATTCTCTGGAGGATTTCCCCAATAGAGTCATCATTTGTTGTGTTGTTTTCACACACACACCCCACCAGAAGAAGGGACCCTCTTTTTCTTTCTTTTATTTTTTGGTTTTTCTTTAGGTTGGACCTTTCCCCTTAAGGGTTAGGTTCCTCAGGTTTTGGGTTTACTTCAACTGGTTGAATTAATGATCCATTTACACTTTAGATTCCTTTTTTTGCAATATCTTGATCTCAAGTGATGTCTCGAACCTTAGTTTTCTATGCAAATTTCATTAAGGCATCAAATTATGAAAGTTAAGGAGAGTTTTGGAGAATCTGTTCTCTCCTAGATTTTTTGAAGTTCTTATCTCTCAGAGAATCTGCCCCATTGAGGATTCCCTGAAGGTCTATCTTTTTGTAGAATACAACCCCTATTGGATTCCCCAAATCTGCTTCTTGGTCATATTTATGAACTTCGAAGGGTCATTTCACTAAATTTATTGCTTTGTCATTCATCATATTTGGGGTGCATTTAATGTCATTTTGGGGTGTTATTTATGGTTATAACCTTTTAATTCTCATTATACATTGTGTGTTGTGATTGAAGAACCCCTTTAATCATCCAACATTCGATATTGGTGATTTGGGTATCGACATTTAGGGCTTTTGAATGATCATTAGGTGCATTTGATGCAATAACATTGACTTCTTAGTTTGAAAGGTAGGTTTTTACAAACCTTGGTGATTTTAATTTGGTTCCATGATTGTCTTCAATGATTGAATGGTTTATTCCTCCATCGTTTATATCATTGTTTCATTTTGAGAGATTTGGTTGCATGCATTCTATCTTTTCATTTAGTTTTGTTTGGTGATTGATCAAAACTATTGGTATTTTCAGTGTTCTTGAGGTATTTTATGATTCCAACCATTCTTGCAAGCTCGAATGAGTTAGGGCACTAGATTCACTTAGGTTTTTTTTAAGTTTGTTGTTGCAACAAAATAGGGTTTCGAGTTTCTCATGTGATTAGGGTTTGAGCTTGAAGCATTGTTGAGATCTTGTGTAAATGTCCATAGATGATCTGATAAATCATTTATAAACCCTAACTATACTTGTTTGGAACCCTAGTTCATTTTTTATGAGACTTTGATAATGATTTGAATGCTTTATAGAAGGCTTGAGGTTGTTTTGCATACCTATGTTTGAATTCTAGCTCAAACACCTCAATGATCATGAGTTTGATTTAGAATATGAACCTAGACTTAGTCAATTTCACAAAGTTGAAGAAACAATGATGAATCAAGAACATCATGGAATTTGTGTGTCTGCAAATTTTCTAAGAAATGTTTCCTTCAGAAAATTTTCCTGTGGATGTATTCTCCAATTCTATTGGAGCATAAAAATCTGGAAGTCATATGAGAGTTAGATTGATGCCTGATTTCAGCCTTGGAAAAGGGTTAGAGATGATTAAAAAAATATTACAAGACTTTAGGAAGTTTGATTTTGGTTGAAGTTCAACCTTTAGAAATTATGTCATGCCTCGGATTCTCTGAGATTCAGTTCCTTCAAAAAATCCGCCTACTCGTGGAATCTCTGAATCCTTCAAGGCTTGAAAATACTAAACTTTTGTATGCTAAGAGTGAGTAATTGGATTTGATCTTATCATTATATGAGAATTTTTGCATGATGTTAGCAAGGGAATGATCACTTAAGTTTGAATTGAAATGATCCCTTTAGAAAATATGCTATCCTATGGATTCCTTGAGATCACATATCTTCGGAGAATCCACCTAGGGGCAGATTCCCCCAAATCTATCCATGCCTAAAATCCCCAAAGGTATGAAAATACTGAAGTTGTTTGATATTCCATTATAAAGTTTTTGTGATGGGAGTTTTAAGGTTTCTATGATGGTTTAAAGTTAATTGTGTAATGTTTATAGATTCTCATGGTTATCTTGATGATATGTTTGGATTGAATGCTTGATTATGCCTAATATCATGGTAATTGTTGTTTCTTTCTAATAGATGCAGGCCAAGTCTGTAGGAGTTGATGGTGACTCCTCAACATCCCCAAGATCAGTTGCGACCAAAACCACTTCCACAAGAGAGAGAATGGCAAGAAATATTGCTTCACAATGCAAGATTGATTGATTGCTTGAATGAAGCTTGAATACAAATGTACATGAGATACCTTGCTTATATGGGCAAGGTTGAGAGATAGGAATGAACATGATGTTGACAAATGTCATGATCTTATGACATGAGACAACCAACAACCTAATCACCTAGGAAATGATGCATCCTAGCTAGTTAAGATAAGTTCTAGATAGCCAACTAAGCCTTCTAAAAAGAATATTTTACCTAAGTAAACTTAACCATGTGAATGTGTCCCCTAATTACCTAGTGAATGAATAAGCTAGGTACAAGACAATTATTCACACCAACACCCCCCCTTAAGTGCAACTTAGGAAGAAGATTATTATGAAAACTATGCAAAAACTATGACCATGGGTCCCGGCTACTAGGCCATGTTAGGTACCCATTTACAATGCAAATGATGCAATCTCTCACAAGCGGAGAAAAGGAGAAAACCCTGTGGGACAAAACTCCTCTCCAAAAGAGAGAAAACAAAACAAAAGAAACAAGACAACATGATGTATGGAGGACTCAATGATACCCCCCAAGGACAACATGCATCATGTATATACAATGAAATACCCCCCCATAAGAAGGAAGTAGAGAGATAAGATATCCCCCCCATGATGAAGAAGCTCCAATGCTGATGAAGAATGCCTTAAAACAAAAGATGACCCAATGTCTGCAAGCAACACATCTTCCCTTAGGAAGAAACAAATCCATAAGCTGATGATGAAGCCACTCCATGTCCAACTGAAAGGAGGAAGCATGAATTCTCAACATGTATGCCTCTAAAAACTGATGAAGATCCTCCAAGCTTGAATGAGCCACAACAGAATCATGGTCAAACTGAACCAAGAAACATGACAAATCAAGTGATGGAGGAGACTCATGAATGTCAATCTCCAAAGACAAAGAAGATGGGATAACAGTTGTACTGAAACTGTCATCAAAGAGGAGAGAAATCCCCTCAAGTGTGTCCTCCAAATCTGCAGTATGAGACTCCATGAACAAGTTAGAAATCCCTATCAAATACTCATCCCACAAAGCAAGATCTGAAAAACTATGATCATCCTGCTGAATAAAAACATCAATGACTGAAGAAGCAGGAGGTGGAGGAGTAGGAAGCTCAACACTGGTTTCTAGAATACCAAGGTGTAGATGACCAAACTTCTCCTCACTATCATGGTTCACACTCAATGGAGTGTGTGATGCAGTCAAAGGAACATTATTATCTTCTGAAGTAAAATGTGAAAAGGAATATACACAAGATGAATGATCAACCATCCCGATAGCAACAATATCCCTAGTCTCCAAGTCCCTTATGTACACCCTATCTGGAGTGAACTCAACTGTTTTACCTTGGCCCCCATGAGTAATTTTATAAATAGAAAGGAGATTAGTGGACAAGGAAGGAACACAAAGTACATCATTGAAAGTCCCTTCCCCCATATCAATGGAACCCTTCCCACTTACCTTCATATATGTATTGTTACCCATCAATATATGAGGTGAATTACAAGGCTCAAAAGAAGAGAACATATCCATAGAAGATGCCATATGATGAGATGCCCCTGAATCAAGAAGCCATCTATGAGATGCAGGACTTGTAGAGGCCAAGAGTGCTTGTCCTTTCATCTTGTGTAGCCCAGAAGTAGATCCTATGTCCTGTGACTTAGATGAAGATGATGGAGCTTCCGATTGAGATGTTGAAGAAGAAGTACTAGACATTGATGAGGGCAGCTTAATGTTATTATTTTGAAGGTGTGTCAGTTCATCAATCTTCTTATTATAACATATATGCTCATCATGTCCTAATCTTTTACAATATGCACATTTTGACTTCTTCTTTTTAGATGATTCCTCTTTAGAAGAGGATATGGACTCAGGAGTGCTATGTGAAGGAGAATCTTTACCTTGCTCATTAGACTTGGGTGCCTTGTTCTGCTTCTTACCTATGCCACTTGAATCCTTTGTCTCCTTTGCAATAAGAGCATGAGATCTAGAAGACTTCAATGTTCCCATGTGTACCAACTTTGCTTGTTCCCTTGTGAGTTGAGCTACAAATTCATCAAGAGAAGGCATTTTGTATGCATTTCCAAGAGCATCCATTGTAGCATAGAAAGTAGAAACAAACACTGAATAATCAGGACCAAGCTTAGCAAGAATAGAAAGTATCAACTGTTCATCCTCTTTAGTGACCCCACAATTAGATAACTGCAATCTAAGAGAATTGAGCTTAGAGAAAAAGTCTTGGACATTGTCAAAATCTGAAGGATTAAGACCCATGAGTTCATTCTCCAACTTAAATTTCCTCATCTTAGCTGGCTTACCAAAGAGACTCTCTAAAGTATTCCAAGCTTCATTAGGATGAGTGCAAGATGCAACATGATATCTAAGATCTGGAGAAATGGACAACTTCAAAGTACCAAGAGCTTCATCCCTTCTATCAAGCCATTTTCTTTTCTCTTTTGCTCCTGCAGGTTCTGGATCTTGACCAAATGTGATTCGTTGCAACTTTGATTTTAACAATAATAACTCCATTTGAGATTTCCACTCATGATAGTTATATGGAGTTAGAAGTACAACTTTTGTCAAATCCATGATACAATGAGATATTACAAGAGGAGAACAACAAATTTCCCTCACAATACAAGATATCAACCCCTTTGTCCCAACAATATTTGCACTTTTTTTTGCATCCTAGCTAGTTAAGATAAGTTCTAGATAAGCCAACTAAGCCTTCTAGAAAGAATCTTTTACCTAAGTAAACTTAAGATAAGTACCCGCCAATGTGACTGCCAAGTAATAATCAGCACACAACACAGCCGGTGACTGAAATAGACAATGATCGGTGGTAGAGATGCAATTCTTGGTACGCTGACAGAGGAGACAAGACCGACAGAGTGACTGCAACCGGAGCTGAACCAAAAATTTAAAACTCACCAATCAAAATACCACAGATTGCCAATGCACGCACAGTGTTTAGACCGGAGGGCAGGAATGCAGAATATGCCATGTATGCCGACCACGATCTGACTTTCTATACGCCGATCTATGGAGAATAAATGCACTAAGGCCTGCAGTAGTTGACGGGCTAGGTACACCCTGCGATTGGATCCACCAATGACAATCGCCGAGCAAGGGACCAGATGGAGGACTTGCAAATGATGAACAGTACCCTGGGTCAGAGTACAATGATGCAGACAAAGAATATTCGGCGGCCGAAACCTTAACAAAATAACTTGCCCAAAATTTTTACAAAGATTTTGCCCGAAAATACAAAATTTTTGCCCCAAAAATTATAAAATAAATCCACAGAAAATATTTTACTGAAAATATTTTTTTGCGAAATTTTAAAAATCGTACTGCTTGGGAGGCTGTTCCAGCGAAAATTTTTTTGCCTCAAAAACAACTTTACCCAATATAGGCGATTTATAGTCATTATCTCACGGAAGCTTCTGAATTCAAAGGTTCTTCAAACCAAATCCCACCCAGAAAAATCTTCAAGCCAAAATATATCAGATCTGGGAAGGAATCTGCCAACTGGAGAGCTCTGATACCTGTAGGAGTTGATGGTGACTCCTCAACACCCCCAAGATCAGTTGCGACCAAAACCACTTCCACAAGAGAGAGAATGGCAAGAAAGCTTGCTTCACAATGCAAGATTGATTGATTGCTTGAATGAAGCTTGAATACAAATGTACATGAGATACCTTGCTTATATGGGCAAGGTTGAGAGATAGGAATGAACATGATGTTGAAAAATGTCATGATCTTATGACATGAGACAACCAACAACCTAATCACCCAGGAAATGATGCATCCTAGTGATGCAGAGTGGCAGGGGAAGCAATACCTTTTTCCAATAGCTTCTCTAAATGCACACATCAACTTCACTATTCCTTCCAACAAGAAACTTGATCACCCAACTCAACTCACACAACCAGACATGTTTGAAGGACTTGGGGATGCTGTGTACACTCTCAAAATTTCAAAACAAGACCAAATAACCTGACTTTACACTCAAAAACTCCCATTCTCTCATCACTCTTACACAAGCCCATGCAACCTTGCAACATTGCCAAATAGGACAGTCAAAATAAAAACTTATTAAAGGAATTAACTAGACAATTAAATCATGTTTTAGACTTCTAACAAGATCCCCCACAAGTTCCCAAAAGCATAGGATCAAACACCCAACGCAAATGTATCAAAAGATTGATTTACAAGCCATAAACAAGGCTTAACTAGGCATGTACAAGGAAGCTTTCAACTTGTCAAGGCACACCCCAACACCCATAATGCCTTTAAAAGACTCCAATAGGTTCCCCAAGACCCCTTTCACATATTTCATTCATTCTATTTCTTTAAAATACTCAGAAATCAAAAGAAAAGCTTACAAATGATCATTTTCTGGACTGTTTCAAGGTAAAACCAGACCTAGGGCATCACATAACTTTTGCAAAAATCCATTTTTCAATATGAAACAAATTTAAGAATGTAAAGGAGTCCTAAATCTACCAATCCACCAGTTTTTAGATTTTTCCTACGGTGGAAATGGGAATTACATCTATTTTGGTGACCAAACCCTTGTTTTGCAAGATTTCAGACCCACTTTCACTAAAATTGATGTAACTTATTCAATTCTTAATGAAAATGAGAAAAATCACCACCAAAAGAAAGTAGATTCTTCCCTCTTTCAAACCATTTCAATTTGGAGTCCGTAAAATTATGTACTAGGCCGTACCAAGCACGGGATCAGGAAAAAAAGCTGTAAAAAATAGAAAAAAAAAAGTTTTCTTCTTATTAAATGCTTCAAAACTTCAAAACTGCCAACAACAACCCAACCTCAACCCAAGGGAGGCTTCTTAAACATTTTTCCCATCATTTACAACTGCCCTCAACTGATTTTTGAAGGAGGGAACCATTAGTTAATGAAATTACATCATTAATGTTGATTTTACGCCAAATTTCCTTATGACAACTTTGCATTTTGAAGCAACTTTGCAATCCTAAAGACCTGAGACCTTAACAACCATTCAAATAACATTGAAACAGCCTTATTACATTTTCACGACCCCAAACCTTGCACACTTACATAAAAATTCACATTTTTGCCTTCAAAGGCTACAAAAGCAACTTTTAGTGCAAAATTGCATTGTTGCATATTTTGACTCAAAACTCAAAAACTCACCCTAGATCTTGCTCAATGGTCTTGATTGAAATTATTAATGACTAAAAGACTCAAAAGGACTAATTCTAACCTCCTAACAACAAATTTTCATTAAATGAGCGAAAATGGAGGATGAGGTGTAGGTGCTCTTGCACCACCTAGCTAGTTAAGATAAGTTCTAGATAAGCCAACTAAGCCTTCTAGAAAGAATCTTTTACCTAAGTAAACTTAACCATGTGAATGTGTCCCCTAATTACCTAGTGAATGAATAAGCTAGGTACAAGACAATTATTCACACCAACAAAGTCAATTCAAGCGAGGGGATCTAAGAAAAAGACATCTCAATCTAGTCTAGAAGAAACTCAAAGTAGAGTTGAAAGGATGAAGTATAGGGTATCTGGCCTGAATATAAGATTCTTTCAACATGGAGAAAGATCGGTGATACCAACATGGGGCATGTAGATTATGATGATTTTAAATAGAGGATCTTTATAAATGCACCTTCCAGGCTTGCTGAGGTCATCACCCATATAGGATTGGCTCAAGTTGTAGGATTTCCACCCACACTATAATATCCAGAGTTAGTTTTGGAGTGTACTAAGTACTATGGTCCAGATAAAAGAGTAATTGTTGGTCCTCAGGGGAGGATTATGGCCAATTTGACTAAAGAATCTATAGCAGAGACTTTTAACATCGGATCACATCACAAGCTAGTAATGATAAGTACAAAGGATGTAGAGGAATTTTATGGAAAGGATCCTATTAAGACTTTGGCCATGATGAATAGAACTTGGATTGCTAAGCCAAAATCATACTGCTCAAAGTTTCCCAAGCAATTGCATAGGAGTGATTTTAAATTAGAATACAATGATATGATTACCCTCTTGGGTAGAATAATGGGATTAGAGGAGGCTTTCATATTCAAAAATTGGATGTTTTATGTTATTTCACAAATCGTGAAGAGAACCCACTATCACTGGGCATGTATCTTATGCGACAACCTAGACATGCAATTGAGGAATGTGCAAGATACAAATAAATTAATCGTGACCTCCTACCTTGTATAATTGTTGGCCTAGAAGAATAAGTATAAAGGTTTGAGTTGCAAAGGTGTCCTTGGCAAGGATAGAATATGTGATGTTTACCCTTAGCTCCAATTTAATACTTCCAATGACAAGAGGGTAAATGATGCCTTTTTCATGTATATCACAATATTGTTACATGATACACTACACATCAGAATTTTAGCTGAGGCCATGGAATTAATAAGGAAATATGGTCAGTGATTTATTCAGTTTCCAAAGTTATCATATATATAAGTGCACAGATCACTAGTAGTGCCCATTAGATTGCCAAGGTATCCCACAAATAAGCTCATTTTGCTAGAATTAACTAGGTAGTTGGTGGCCTTTGATATAGTTGTAAAAGATATGGACAAGACAAGACTTGGAGCTGAATTCCCATTAAGAATTATAGTCTTAGAGGCCTGCCCCACTATTCCAAGTGCCTATTATTCTGAGAATGAGATGGTATAGTTTCACTTATATTTGTTGGAATATGGCTTCTATTGTTGTCATTGATGGCAACCTAAGTCATTATTTTGGTCTGCTGATTAGAATTTGTTCCTATCGACAGGCATAGTGAAGAACAAAGTTTTACCAGAAGTGAGAATGAAGAATAGGGTATCCGGTTAGTATGTCGATCTGTATGCCTCACTAGATTATCATTTTAGGTTGTGGATCTTGGGGAAGGTTTTTGAGCATCTATTTTATCTTATTTTTAAGTTTTGTGCTATCGCATTAATCGGTGTATGAGTTAGGAGATCCGACAGGATGATTTTTTTGTTTATTTGCTCATGGTGGCCGACTTGGTGAATGTAGTATGTCGTAGATATATAGGGAGTAATTGTTTAACTATTTCTTGTGTTGGACATTTTGTTTTGGGTACCAACATAACATTAGCCAACTTTGATGGGTGTGCATTAAATATAATTTGTGATTTGAGCCGACCATTGGAGAATTTTTCATGTTTCACTAAACCCGACTTGAAGCGATTGAAATCCTTGATAGCAGATATATATGTGAGCTCTAGTAATTCATTTTCATGTGTGAATAGGTTTGAAGAGAAGAGAAGATGTTTGTGAAAATATAAGAAAATTAGTTGACCAAATTTTGCTTGTGTAGAAGATGATTTTTGTGAAGCGAATTAAGGAAGAGAAGAGTGAAGTGCAAAATCAGACATAAGTTCCATAATCTGATCTATGAGCTTCACCGAAACTAATACCAGGAATTTTCAAATGCTACTTTCTCAGTTCGACCTTTTGTTGTAATCCAAAAATTTTGTAAGGCAATGAGCCTTCCTAATTTTGAGCAGTGAGCTCTAGGCAGTGTGCCTAAATGCATGTGCATTCCCTTTTTCTTCATACTTTTAATAGAGTATAAATTGTGGATTAATCTCCACCATGGTTTTTCCCCCAATAGGGTTTCCACGTAAAAAATCTTAGTGTTATGGTGTTTTGATTGTTTCCTTCATGTTCTTGCATCTTTACTTCTATTGAAATGTTGTAAATGGGTTAAGATTTGAAATGAAATTTAATATTGTTGAACACTGATTTACCCCCTCCCCTCAGTGTTCCTTGAGTCCAACAATATTCACATACAAACATAAGTAACTTTGATCCCAATGGAATTGCTCAAAAGTTAGGAAGTAGAGAGTATAGGCACAAGATTCACATAGAGAATTATTGGGCTAACTATAGAGATGAATTTGAGGTGATCAAGAGAAAATGTTTTAGGTTGTCTTTGAGATTGATCAGATTGCATAAGATAGACAATGTTCTTGATCAAGTAGATGTTGAAGAGGATCTTCTACAACATCATGATTATGAGCAATATAAAGATAAAACACTTCCTACTATCAATTGGTTTGAGGAGGAGGTAGTTGACTTGAATGTACTTAATGCTCCCATGTTGAAATACTCCAAGTTGTGGGTGAAGAACAACATTCTAGACTTGGAGGAAAATTGCACCAAGTTCACATATGATTTGATGCATGATCTAGAGTCTCATTTAGGGGAGGATGCAGAAACAACTAAGGATGATACAACTAAGATCCATTGAGAAGAAGATGTGGAGGAAACACAAATTTTCATTAAGAGATGGACCAAGAGCCAGGAAAAGGGTATGTGCAGGATCATCATGGAAAAAATAGGCCCTTAAGTGCAAAAAAATAAAAAAAATCAGAGTTAGGCAATTTGACGTAAAAATTTGAATAAGTTATCTATATTATTTCAAAAATATGTAACAATAGAATATGTATAAAATTGAATGTAGTTTCTAAACTACTAGGTTTTTTTTAAAAGAAATCTATTTGGTGAAAATTTGAAATTTCAATGTAGTAGTCCTTAAATTTCAAAAAATAAGTAGGTGTCTGTCTGACCACCCAACCACAATAAAAGGATAATATTTTTTATAATATTTTATATATAAGTAGAGGACTCATGTCCCAATGATGCATATATTTTTTGTAATTTTTTTCCAAGTAAATAATTAATTATGAATTTTTAATACAACTTTTAAAAAATATAAAAAAAATCCTATGTCACCACCTTAACTCGTTCAAAACTTCATTAAATTAAATTTTTTCTTTTTTTAATCCTATAGTATGCGAAGCAGAGAATGTGACACATGTTTTGGATTCAAAAAATGTGATACCGTTTGAAAGCTATAGATGTTTTTCAATCAGTCTATCAATCAGGAGTTTAGTCATAATTTGAATAGAAAATGAATAATAATTACTTATTAAATTTAAAGTAAAACATAATTTATATTGGTGGAAATTTAAGAATCTCCTTTAAAAACCCTTTTCGTTTCATCAATTTTGGATAAAAAAAAACTCATCAGCCACATACCCATCATGTTGCCACTTTTTGGCCCATCATGATCCTGCACAAACCGAAAAGAGGTAACCTATTGCCAAGGCTAGGAGGCCCTCAAAAGAGATCATTGAGGAAGGTACTAAAGAAGCTTGACCTTCCAAAAAGAGAAGGATTATTACTAAGGGTTAGAGGATGGCCAAATCACAGAAGGCCAAGGTTGTTGAAGAGGAAATCACCGAGACCAAAGTGATTGATGTTGAGAGCTTAGTAGATAAGCAACAAGTGTATGTGAGGAGAAGTTCTCCCAAGCAGAAAAAACCTCCTGTAGAAGAAATGAAAGACATGATGGAGGAGCAAAGATTAGACATTGAAGAGGCACCTATTGATGATCCTTCAAGAGAAGTAAAGATAACAACTCTAGGAAATAATTATCCTCCTCCATCTCCAGCCCAAAATGTGTAAGCTAATGAAGATATAACCAATCAAGAGGGAAATGTTTCTAATGAACCCAAACAACAAATAAAAGAAGAGCACATATCCCATAATCTTGTAGAGAAGATGGAAAATGAAAAATTACCCACACAAAAGAGTGGGAAATTAAGTGATTTTAGGAGGTAATTAGAAGAGAATGAAGTATAAAGTAAGGAGGAAACATCAGAAGTGACAGTAGAAATTCCTTCCCAGACTCCAATAAAAGAACATATAGATATATCACATGTAGAAGATAAGAATGGCAATAAGCATGATGCAAATGAAGAAAAACACAAGCAAGAGGAGGGCAAAAAGGATGCAAAATATGTTGAAGGTTATCCTTCCACTAATCAACAAGAATAGGATGTTCCTTAGGTGAATACAAAAATAGAACAATTAGCTGACCCATAATGGCTAGAGAAGAGGCTGAAACAAAATCCCATCATTGTGGAGGATGAAACTCCTAATTAGGATAAACTTTTGGAGAATTGGGGACAACCTAAAGAGAGGAAAAGAGATAGAACAATTTTGAAATTTGCAAAAGATGAATTCAATAATAGAATTGCTCATGTTGCTACTCTTGTAGGTGATAAAAGTTGAGGTAAGGTCCTTAGATTACAAAGTAAAATTTATTAATCTTGGCCCTTCTACAAAAGAATAGGAGAAGGAGGATCTTCAAGAATCAGTGCAAACAATCCTCAAAAGGTTGGACAGTGAAACTAGAGAAAAGGAGGAGTTGTAAAGGCATCTAAGAGAAGTGTACAAATATGTTCAGCATTTGGTAAAACCCCTACAAGCATAGAGTAGTGAGGGATCTTCATTTTCAGAAGGGTTACTATCAAAGGATGTAGTTTCTGAGATTGAGAAGATGAGAGCATCTATACAAGCCACTAAAGAATGGTTAGATAGTGTGAGCAAGAGAGGATATGAGGTGATTGGAAATATTTTGCACACCTATGAGAAAGCTACACCATTTTTGGAGGACACATCTCATTTTGTAGTAGATTGTCAAAAGATCAATGACACTACTATTGATGAATTGAAAAATATTGTAGACTTTCAAGGAAGAACTCATCAAGATGAACACATATTTACCTCATATGATATAGCCAGATCAATGGAATGGATGGAGATAAGAAATTACAAAAAGGAGCTTATGATGAAATCCCTTAAGAAGATGACAAAGATCTAGGGCAAGATAAAAGAAATATATGATGGCTATGTTGCATTTTTGGAAATTTTCACTTGAAGGAGAAAATTTGGTCAAAAAAATTGAAATTTTAGTCAATTGCATAAATGGTCACATGAAGTTTATTCTCTAGCTAGTAATAGGCCAATTTTCAAAGACTAGCTTGAGGTTGCAGCCATTTACATCTCCAATCTAGACAAATATCAAGGATTACAAATAGAACAAGAGAAATCATTGGCTAGGTTTGAAGATGAATTAAAAACCACTAAGTTAAGAATAAAATTCATCCCAGTTCCTAATCTAGCTAACCTTGAGGATGTGCTTGAAAAAGGTGAAATAAATTTCTAGAGGGGAAGGAGATAAAGACAAAGGAGATGACTAAACTTACTTATCTTGGAGAGTGTGTCTTATACATTGAGCTTACCAAGGATACAAGTTAGCTATGCCTTTATTTTTGTGCGAAGATGTTATTTAATTATAAAATTTCCTTTTAGGGCTGACCTTGTATTATTTTATTGTAAATTTAAATTAGGGAATTAAAAAAAGTGTCAAGACCGATCTATCTGGTTGACCTCATGTAAAACCCTAATTTCTATTTCTCTTAGGATAAAATGACTTGAGGATTTCTATAAATTGAGGCCTCCTCATTTGTAAGGCTAATAGATGATAGTGAATAGTGCCTAGTGAATAGTTGCTAAGTTGTCAATACTGGTACATTTGAGGAAGTTGAATTGTTTCTAATTATTGGTGAAGTGAATAGAAGTGAAGGCATTGTCTTTGGTATTCTTCTTTGTGTTATTTCATCTATGTGTGGTTCTTGTGACTCTAATTTATTATCTTTTGAGTAAGTCTTTTATGATTAATCTTAGAATTAGTTTCAGTTCATTTGTGTTTATGATAAAGTGTTTTGGGTGTTGAGGAATCTTCAGTCCATACTTTTGGTAATCTGTTGGTTGTGGATTTCTATGTAAAGTTAGCTCGAGCCTACTCTATTGTGCACTCAAGTTCAATTGTGAATGTTTGAATGAATGTTTAAATATTTGTAATATGAAATTATTTAGTTCCTTTGGAGATTGCATGATCTTTGTGATGTTGTGGATTTAGTCTTGGTTAAGCAAAGATTGGTTTTGGAAGATTTGTCTATCTTGAACACTCTGTTATTTCCACAATTGAACTTATGTTTAGATTAGATATCTCTCTCAAACCTATATCTATTTTGGTTTCTTTTAAATCATTGTCAAAGCAAGATTCACAAAGCAACACCCTTATTGTTACATTTGATGAATATTGAACCTTCAAATATTTTTTTTGTAAGGCCCCTTGTGATTACCAGCATTTTCATATTATCACTGAGTTTTTTGTTGCATTTTCAAGACCTAACATTAGAGACTGTTGAGAAGTTGTTGAGATGATTTAGCAAATTTTTGTCATTGATGTCAAAACCTGGATCTAGAAGGTTGAGCTTCAGATAATATACATAATTGATCTATCCTATTGTATGCTTTGATGTTGTGTAGTGAGGATGTTATCTTTGATTTGGATATGACAGTACTTCTTTTTGGGACATTCATGGGAGATAGTAAATGCAGAATAATGAAGTCTAATATTTTGACGTTGGCTACTGTGCCCAAAGCTTACTTTAAGTATCCTTGCTATCTGGACATTCATGTAGGATGTTACAAGTTTTGGTATGTCAAATTGTGTTTCTCTAGTTCATATTGAAATTGATGATAATCAAGATTTGGTCTTGGTTGTGGCATTCCCATCAGCTCCAGAATATATTTCATGTAATTCAAAGTTTTCTATCTTTAGATAATTAAGTCATGTAATGAACCTATCTTATGTATGGCCTATTTATGGTTCCCTTGGTAACATGGTAAGAAGATCTTTATGTGCAACCTATATTTTGGGTCTGGTGCTAGCATGCAAAGCCTTATTGAATATTTCAAGGTTGTTCCTCATGTCAACATGTTTTTTGGTAAAGACTATGAACACATTGTGTCTGGCCAACTTATGAGTTTATGAATACATGGAATTTTATAAGTAAAGGTTGATTTTGTTCAAAAAATAAAGAAGTGGAGTATGGTGTGTGCAAGCAGATAAAAGGGTGTGAAGGAGGAAGTTGTTTTGTAGAGGTTGTGCAAGGAAGGTGTGAAAAATATTCTTGAATAGATCTACTGTAGAAAGATATTGTGCTCTTGACTAGAACTAAATTCATGCATATGTAGATGCAACTTCATCAGTTCAGTTTTGTTAGTGAGACTATTTTGTAATCAGAAGTATTAATTAGGTAGTGAGCCTTATCTGCAGTGAGAATTTTGGCAATGGGCCTTTGTAAAAATCACCTTAACTGGTGTTGTATAATTGATAATTAGTATTCTCTGTGGTTTTTCCCTTCTTGGGTTTCCACATAAATTTTGGTGTTCATTGTGCATGGTGTTGTTATGTGCATTCGTGTTCATATCTGTTTGATTATTTTCTATTTGATATAAGTTTGCTCCATATTAATGAAAGAAAATAAAATTGTTTTATGATAATTGATTCACCCCCCTCTCAGTTATCCAGACTTCTCAACAATTGGTATCAGAGCTTGGTCCCTTGCATATAGAGCTTAACTACTTGAGGGATATTTTGGTAGTTTGAACATATGGAAAGAGATTAAAGCTTTGAGGAAGAACTGAAGATAATGTTAGATGATATGGAAAGCATGAAATCTAAAACTGAATAATTGAAAGAAAACCTCAAGGAAGAAATTCTTGTATCTCAAAGCTAAGGGAGAAAATTTGGAAATTCAAAGCAAGACACAAAGAGGTTAGCTAGGAATTAAAGGAGTCAAAGGAAATTATTGTGGATTTAAAGCAACAAATGGATGAATGGAAGAAGAATAAAGAAAATATCAAAGATACTATCAAACATAAAATGGAAGAATGGAAGAATACTGAAGAAAATCTCAAGGATACCATCAAACAAAAATTGGAAGAAAATGAGAAGTTAGATCAAGAGTTAAGAAGGTTTAAAATAGAAGCAAGAGTATGTGAAAGTAGCATAATCCTAGATCAACTGTTGTCTGTACAAAAATGTCACAAGGATAAGGGAGGGCTTGGCTTCACTGGTGAAAGATCAAATAAAAAAACTAAGGGTGAAGACAAAGCAGTTGAAGGTGAAGAGAATTAGTTGTAACAAGCAAGGTCCGAAACTCTAGAACACCTAAAAGACCTTTGGTCAAGCAACCAAATGCTCAAAGGTACTTATCATTTAATGGCTATTGTTTTCTATACAAGAACTTTGGACATAAGGCTATAGAGTGTAGAAGCAAGAAAGAACTGAGTACTCAATGCTTTAATTGTCACAAGTTTAATCACAAAGCAAGTCATTATAGAAGTCAGTTATCTAATCTAGCTAGAAGGAATGGAATGAATAATCTCTTTCATGGTAATTGCTATTTATGTCATGGTTATGGTCACAAAGCTAATTAGTGCAGATCTAGGGATCACTTAGTTTAGTCAAGAAAAATATGCTACAAGAGCAGTCAATCCAGAAAATATGCTAACACATGTAGCTATGTTACTCCAGAAAAGGCTAAAAACAAAATGAAGGTTGCAAAATCAGGTGAATCTAAGAAGAAAACCATCATGGTGAGGAAGAAAAAGGAAATGAGTGTGGAAGGCTCTTTTGTAGTACCAAATCCTGGTTGAAGCTCTTCTAGAATTTGATCCAATTGCCTTGGCTCAGGGGGAGTTTTGCAACGCATGTCCTCATGGGTCCCCCCACTTTGAACTAATATTGATGTGTTTTCAACATGAATAAGTTTGATCCGGTTGGTGATATATGATGAAGCTTAATCTGACTGATTGAAAAGTGAAGTACATTTGATGACATCATCAATGTAATTTTTTGGTGGCAAGTTCATCATGAGCAATTAAGGTTAAAAGGTGGAGTTCTCAAAACATTTATTACATTTTACAAAGAAGAAGAAGTTTCACAGAGTGATAAAAGATTGAAGAAGATAAGCACGACAATGGAATCCGTTGACAGTGAATCTAGTTGTGGAATTCTACTAAGGCTCAAGGGAGTAGAGTTAGATGGATTTTATCATCAGAAGATAAAGGAAATGGAACTAGGGTTGAAGACTAATGAATTGCAGAATGTAAGTGCTCTAGGTATGGATTTATGGGGAGAAATTCTCTAGTTTGCTAATAGAGAATCTATCTTACTCCTATTGAGTCAATTCAAGGATGGCAACATTGTTTTGGACAAACCCTATCTGATCACTAAGGAATCGAGTGAAGCTATTACTAGATTGTGAAGCATTGATGACCTCCCTAGGAAGAAAATGATGAAATACAAAGATGTGGAGGAGCTTACTAGTATAAAAAAAGACCCTCGAGCTCTACTGATAAATACCGTTGTCGATCTTGTAGTAAAGTATGTTGCTTATGGTATCACTTACAAAATCTATTTTAGAAATCGTGAAAAGGTTCTGAATCGACTATTGCTAATATCTTGCACATAAGATGGTGAAAGAAAATAAGCAGTTTGACTTGTGTAGTCTCGTAATGGAAAACCTAATTAAGAATGTCATAATGTCTTTGGTTGAAAGTTATCCTTTTAGATTTGGGACTTTGCTCAAATTTTTAGTATTTTACTTTCTGAGTTCGCTATTGTCAAAGGAGAATGTTAAATGGAAGTATGGAATCCCTATTAGAAATCAAGTCTACAGGTATCTGGAATGTATGGAAGATAAATAAAGTGCATGAAAATTCTTTTTCTCATCCTTGCAGATGAATCTGTGCTCTGGTGTGATAGTGTCTAGTCAGTTTGAGGAGGTTTCCTCCTCTGGTAAGGAGTTAGAGGTTGTCATTGGTGGTTCCCCTCTGGAACCTAAAAGGAGGAAAATTAACAAAGAGGAAGTCATTGCTATCTCAAAAGAAAAGGAGAAGGAAGAATCTCTGCCTAAATCTAACTCTTTCGATCTAGATGAAGTTCGTTCAGTGTTGGATGAAGGTGATATTAAAAATATTGGTGAAATGTGGTGTGCCTACTATCTTTTTAGTAGGCTTAGAATTGATGATGCCTTAGTTGATTATCTACTCAAAAAGGGTATTACTATTTTAGATGTTTTTGACTCGTTACCAGATGATCTGGTAGAAATTATTGAAGAAAGGTTGTTGTTGGAAGGATCTAAAGTACATAAGTTCAAGTTGTGTCAAAGCCAAATAGAAGTTATCCAAAAAAATTGGTGAGACAAGAGAATGCATTAAGGAGATGTCTGACATCTACAGGTATTGTCTTTGGTGGCCTACTATTGCTAATAATTTTAGAAGTAGAACTGAAGCTATTGAATATGAATTAAATGATATTGGGAAGTGTTTTGACTTCTTCAAAGATAAAGGTGGAAAATAAAGAATAAGAGTTGGATAGTTACAAGTTGAGTTATTGTTTGTTCAGAGACAAAGGGAAGATTTGGTTAGAACTTTCTGGTTGGTCAAAGAAATTGTTGAGTTCTAGTTGGATCATCTCTCTAGGATACTTTTTGATATAAAGGATTGTGAATGACAGTGCCTGTCTCCAGACTGGTCATCTTCATTTATTTTGTTGACTCAACTAGATAGTATGTGCGCCAGAATGGTTTTAACAATGCTATCTTGGAAGAGGATTCTTCCAACTATGAGAGTAAGGTAAAAGAAAAATTTTCATGTGAAAATTGTTATTTTTACTTTATCTCTTGAATGTTCTTATTTGGCCCTTTTCCTTTGATGGAAAAAAGGGGGAGAAAATAAAGAGAGAAAAAAAAACAAGAAGAGGTATTGAATTGCTTGACAAAGGGGGAGTGCTTGGAGTTTTGGAGTTTTGTGTTTTTGAATTTTTTTTTTTCCATCAATGCCAAAGAGCGTGACTATTGAGAAGTTGAGATGATTTAGAATTGTTGTCATTGATGTTAAAACCTAGATCTGTAAGGTTGAGCTCTGCATAATATACATAAATGATCTATCTTATCGTATGCTTTGATATTGTGTAGTGAGGATGTTATCTTTCATCCGCATATGGCAGTACTTCTTTTTGGGACATTCATGGAAGACATTCAATGCAAAATAATGAATTCTAATCTTTTGACATATCCGAACATTCATGTAGTATGTTACAAGTTTTGGTATGTCAAATTTTGTTTCTTCGATTGATACTGAAATTGATGATAATCAAGATTTGGTCTTGGTTGTGGCTTTCCCATCAGCTCTGGAATATATTTCATGTAATTCAAATTGTTAATGGGATATAACTTCGGTCAGATATAAATGATGATTGCTAAATAGCATCATCATCATTTATGTGTGATCGAATTTAATCTTTACGCATATTTCTAGAAAATAAGTAAAACAAATTTATAAGCATGCATAAATTTGAAATAATAAAATGATGAGAAAATTTTACATTGAATAAAATCGGAACTCATATATATCCACCATGTTTGTGACGGAATATGGATTAAGTTTGTCAAACCGAGTGTTAGTCAGTTATCTTTGAGACCCGTGCGCCCAAAGGGACAAGTCCCATGAGCGGACGTGTCTCCACTTGTGGAGACACGTCCTCTCATGAGACACGTCTCTTAGAGGTGGGTCTCCAAAGGTATTTAACTTTGTTCCTTCATTGATATGCAGACATTGAAATTCATAAATGATCTGCAATCAGTACATTCAACACAAGAGAATTAAATCTAAAACTTAGAATTCTTGTGCAAAATTTTAGACTTAGTATTTCCTTTAGATTTCTTAGGATCCTATTTGATAATATTTTATTACATTTACATGGTATCAAAGTCAAGTTGTGTGAATCCAAATCAAATCTAGATATCAGATTGCTCTAGAAAATTCATATTTAAAAAAAAAAATTGAATTCACATCACACTCTTCATTATGTCAAGTGTGATTAGATTTGAAGATCGTCTTGCAGGAGCAAAAAAATTCACATCATCAAAATTTAGAATCATGATGATCCTTAAAGAGAATAAATTAGACTCACTTGTGAGAGAAAATAAAAGGGAACCAGAGGCTGATCCTAAGAAAACTCGTTGGATTGAAAACAATGAAAAAGCCATGAAAATCTTAGTAGATGTAGTTAGGGATCATATAGTGCCCATCCTAGAAAAACATGAAACTGCATATCATATGTTCAAATCTCTTGAGAGTACCTATGAGATCAACAACACTAGTAGGACTCTTGCATTAAAGAGGCAAATCAACAATGCTCAAATAATCAAAGGAGAGTCCATTAATGCATACTTCATGAGGATCATTGAACTAAGGGATCAATTATCCACAATTGGATATCAGATTGATAACAAAGAGTTAACTCTAATTGCACTAGGAGGCTTACGAAACTCATGGGAGCCATTTGTTCAAGGAATAAGTGCAAGTTCTAAACTCCCTAAGTTTGATAGGCTAAGAACTGACTGCCTTCAAGAAGAAACAAGACTCTCCTCAAAAGAAAATAAATAGAAGAACATAGATGAAGACATTCATGTACTCAACACATCATCTAATAAAAGGAATAAGACAAACTCCTACAAGAGAGGATCTTTAAAAGAAAGAGAAATTCCAATGGAAAAGGGATCTTCTAAGAAGAAAGACATCTCTCAAGTGCAATGCTTTAGATGTGATCAATATGGCCACTATGCAATGAAGTGTCCTGACAGATCAAAGCAACAAGAATCTCTTGCCAAAGTAGGAAAGACAAATTCAGATCATGAATATGAGAACTTTGTGTTCTATACAGCCTTATCAAGTCAAGTATCTAACAATATCAACAACTGGGTGATTGATAGTGGTTCTTCGAGGCACATCACAGGGTTTAGAGAGCACTTAGACACTATGACTGAAGAGTCTGATGAAGAAGTAACAATTGGGGATGATTCTATACATCAAGTAAAAGGGGTTGGAACTTGTTCCATCACATTGAAATCTGGTCTCTCCCTTCAACTCATTGGAGTCTTATTTGTACCTGGAATAAAGAGGAATCTAATATCCATCTCTGCCCTTGAAGACAATGGATATAGAGTTACCTTTATGGATGGAAAAGTTATAGGATGGCCTAAAAACTCAACAATCAAGAAATCCCTCACCATAGGTGTAAGACAAGGGTACATTTACAAACTATGCACTGAAGTTAAACAAGCCCTTACCCTTGACACCCTTGAGTCAAATGAGATTTGGAATAGAAGATTAGGAAACCTTCATTTTCATGCCCTACCTTTTGTGGAAAAACTTGTAACAGGCTTACCTAAGTTAAAATCATCTCATGAAGGAACTTGTAAAGGTTGTGCCTTAGGAAAGAATACAAAGGGATCCTTTCCCAATAGTTTGAGCAAAACCCTAAATGTGTTAGAACTGGTTCACTCTGACTTATGTGGACCCATGTTTATACCTTCTAAAGTAGGATTTCTATAGTATGTCATATTTATAGATGACTTCTCTAGGAAAAATTGGATCTATTTCCTTAAGTGTAAAAAGTCAATAGAAATCCTCAAAAGGTTCAAAGAGTTGAAAGCACTTACGAAAAACTTCTCCGGGAAGAAAATAAAAACCTTAAGGACATACAATGGGAAAGAATACACCTCTAAATTTTTTAAGGAATTCTGTATGAGTGCTAGAATTAAGAGGGAGTTCACAGTTGCCTACAACCCTCAACAAAATGGGGTTGCTAAAAGAAAAAATAGAACCATTGTACAAGCTACCAAAGCAATGTTGCTTGACCAAAACATTGAAACCTCTTTCTGGGCAGAAGCCTCTAGGACTGCTGTCTACATCCAAAATAGATGTCCTCATTCTCATCTTGATTACAAAACTCCTGAAGAAGCCTTCACTAGCATAAAACATGACATTAGTCACTTTAGGATTTTTGGTTGCCCCATTTATATTCATGTGCCCAAGGAGAAGAGATTCAAACTTGAACCTTCCAGAAAGAAAGGGATATTTATGGGATATAGTGAAACCTCCAAGGCCTACAAGATATTCATACCTAGGTAGAATCAAATTGAATTGAGTAGAGATGTTATCTTTGAAGAAGACATTGCATTCGAAAGGGTAAGAAGTTCTACTAAGATAGAAAATTATTCCCCTAGGGTATTAGAAGTGCAACCTACTTCTGAGATTCAGAGGGAGTATCCTGAGGAAATTCCAAATGAACTTCAACTACTTCAGAAGAGAATGCAAATGACACCAACAAGAAGAGGCCACTTTGGGCTAGAAAGATGATCAAAGAAGTTGAGAATCATGTAGCACCCAAAGGAACATTTAGGGAGAGTAAAAGACCCAAACGGTTCTCAAGCTATGTTGCTCTAATGAATGACATCATAAATTCATAACCCAATAGTGTTTCAGAAGCCTTCCAACATCAAGTATGGAAGGATGCTATGACGAAAGAGTATCAGTCCATTCTAAAGAATGATGTATGGGATATTGTGCCCAGACCAAAAGAGAAATATGTTGTCTCATCCAAATGGCTCTTCAAAATAAAACATGTTGCTGATGGCAGTATAGAAAAACATAAGGCACATCTTGTGGCAAGAGGTTTTTCACAAAAGGAAGGAATTGATTATGAAGAAAAATTTACACCCATTGCCTGTTACACATCTATGAGAGCAATGATAGCCATTGCAGTAGCTAAATGCTGGAAGATCCATCAAATGGATGTGAAAAAGGCCTTTCTAAATGGAACCATTGAAGAGGAAATCTATCTAGAACAGCCTGAAGGTTTTGTGATACATAAACCTAACTCACATGTATGCAAATTAAAGAAAGCACTCTATGGACTTAAACAGGCACCCAGGCCTTGGTATGAAAGAATTGACAGCTACCTCTTGGGACTAGGATTCTCCAAGAATGATGCAGATCCAAATCTTTACTTCAAGGTAATCAAAGGTGATATGTTAATAATTATATTATATGTTGATGACCTGCTAATAACAGGAGAAAGATCACCTCATTGCTCAAGGAAAGAAGGATCTAACTTCAAAATTCGACATGAAATACTTGGGCATCTTACACTACTTCCTAGGCTTAGAAGTATGGCAGAAATCAGATGGCCTCATACTAAACTAAGGGAAGTATACTATTGATATTCTGAAGAGGTTTGGAATGTTGGATTGTAGACCCATATCTACACCTATGGAAACCAACCTTCACAAACTAAAAGAAGCAGCAGCAGAATCTAAGTGTGTAGATACCACTCTATATAGAAAAATGATTGGATCATTGATGTACTTGGTTAACACTAGGCCTGATATTTGCTATCCAGTGAATGCTCTAAGCCAGTTCATGTGTGAGCCAAAGGAAATTCACCTTATGGCTGTGAAACATATATTGAGATATCTTCAAGGAACTATTGGATATGGTCTTCTTTACAAAAATGACCAACTAGATCTACATGGGTACTTTGATTCAGATTGGGCTGGAAGTGTAACTGGTCAAAAAAGAACATCAGGGTGTTGCTTCGGTTTCGGATCGGCTATGATCTCTTGGATTTGCAGAAAATAGTCTTTAGTTGCACAGAGCTCAACAGAAGCTAAATACATTGCAGCCTCTATGGGAGCAAGAGAAGCAGTTTGGCTTCATAAATTTCTTGTGGTTCTCTTTGGTGAGCCCTTGAATCCTAGAATTATTCATTGTTATAATCAGAGTTGCATCAAACTCTTTGTAAATCCTATCTTCCATGATAGATCTAAGCACATTGAGATCCCCTATCATTATGTAAGAGATATGGTAGAAAGGAAAGTGATCTAGTTGGAGTATGTTAGTACAAATGATCAAACTACAAACATTCTCACCAAGCCTCTCTCTTGAATCAGGGTAGAACACTTCAGGAAGAAACTTGGTATGGTTGAAATGTAATTTGATATTTATGTCTGAAATTCAAATTGTTTATAAATTGTACTAATATATAAAGATGTTTAATGTGTAAACTCTTTTGTCATGTGTGTGACTCCATGACCTTATGGGCCTACTCCCCCTGTGTAAATTATTGAAAGGTGGCGATCTTTCTAATAATGAACACTTGTATTTGACATTGTAAAGTGACAACTCTACAATGATGAGTTGAACTATCATGATAGATATCATGTGACTTGATATCTGTGGACATGTCATGATAGTATCTCTTGGACACTTTTGATGAATATCATGGGACTTGATATCATTTGAAGATCATTGTGATCCTTAAGAGATAATCATGGTGGATAATTATATATCCATGGATATGCCATGAATTATGGTATACATCATGTGACTTGATGTCAGTGCACATACCATAATGAAGATGCGTTATGAAGAATGCCATGTGACTTGACAATATTGAGAAAACATATCATATCTTTGATATCATGTGTGAAGGTGATATCTCCACTTATTTGATTTGAAATATCTTCCCTAGCTAAGAGGGAGTGTTAATGGGATATAGCTTCGGTCAGATATAAATGATGATTGCTAAATAGCATCATCATCATTTATGTGTGATCGAATTTAATCCTTACGCATATTTTTGGAAAATAAGTAAAACGAATTTATAAGCATGCATAAATTCGAAATAATAAAATGATGAGCAAATTCTGCATTGAATAAAATCGGAACTCATATATATCCACCATGTTTGTGAGGGCATATGAATTAATTTTGTTAAACCGAGTGTTAGTCAGTTATCTTTGAGACCCGCGGGCCCAAAGGGACACGTACCATGAGTGGACCTCTCATGAGACACGTCTCTTAGAGGTGGGTCTCCAAAGGTATTTAACTTTGTTCCTTCATTGATATGTAGACATTCAAATTCATAAATGTTCTACAATCAGTACATTCAGCACAAGAGAATTAAATCTGAAACTTAGAATTCTTATGCAAAATTTCAGACTTAGTATTTCCTTTAGATTTCTTAAGATCCTATTTGATAAGATTTGATTACATTTACACAAATTTTTATGTCTTTTGATAATTATGTTATGTAATGAACCTATCTTATGTATGACCTATTTATGGGTCCCTTGGTAATGTGGTAAGATCTTTATGTGCGACCTATCTTTTGGGTCTAGTACTAGCGTGCAAAGCCTTATTGAATATTTCAAGGTTGTTCCTCATGCGGACATGTTTTGTGGTGATCTCAATTCAAATTGTGTTTGGAAAACTTAGAAGACTATGTAGACATTGTGTCTGGATGACTTAGGAGTTTATGAAGACATGGAATGGTATAAGTAAAGGTTGATTTTTTTTTATAAAGAAAGAAGTGGAGCATGGTGTGTGCGAGAAAATAAAAGGGTGTGAAGGAAGAAGTAATCTATTTTGTAGAGGTTGTGCAAGGAAGGTGTGCAAAAGATTCTTGATTGGATTCACTATAGAAAAATAATGTGCTCTTAACCAAAATTGAATTCATACATATGTAGATGCAAGTTCATTAGTTCACTTTTGTCAATGAAACTATTTTGTAATCAGATGTATTAATCAGGCAGTGAGCCTTACTTGCAGTGAGCATTTTTGCAGTGATCCTTTGTAAAAATCACCTTAACCAGTGTTCTATAATTGAGAAATAGCATTCTCCATGGTTTTTCCCTTCTTGGGTTTCCATGTAAATTTTGGAGTTCATTGTGCATGGTGTTGTTATGTGCATTCATGTTCATATCTATTTGATTATTTTATGTTTGATATAAGTCTATTCTAGATTAATTAATGAAAATAAAATTGTTTTATGATAACTGATTCACCCCCCTCTCAGTTATCTAGACTATTCAACAGAGACCTTGGGTTTATTTCTTGAGGCTTGTTGATAGAAATTTACCTTTCAAGAGAGATAGGATACTTGTATTCTGTTTGAGTTGTTACAGTGCTAAAAACACCATGAACATTTCATTTAGATTTCTTTCCTCTAGCAATCACTATTTCAAATCCTTTCTTGATTTCACATCTCTCATTCTCAAATACAAGATTGTATCCTTTACTACACAATTATCCAACACCTAAGAGATTATGCCTTAAACCATAAGTGAACCTATCATTATTATGCTTTCCATCAAAATTAGTGAACCTCTCCCACAAATCTTAGCACCAGTATCATCTCCAAACATAATTAGGCCTTTATCATATTTTTCAAGTTTAACAAACTTACTCTTATCAACAGTCATGCAATGTGAACAACCACTATCAACAACCAAATAGTTCTTTTCCTATTTAGCATGCACAATAGAGATTACAGTACTTTCATTTTTCTCCTTCTCCAGAGGGCATTCCTTCACCCATTTTTTAGAATTAGCAGAAGTAGGTTCATCTTTTATAGCCAAGAACAAGAATTCATTATCATCAAGATCTCCATAATCAGATTCCTCATCAAATATACTAGCATTCTCATTCACATAATATGCTCTGTTGATCTTTGTACCCTTCTTTTCTTTCTCATATCTTTGTTTATTCCTTTTAGCTCTTTCTGGACACCTCAAAGCATAATGCCCTATTCCTCAACAACTAAAGCATTTAAAGGGTAACTTACCTTCGTACTTTCTAGAGCCTTTCCTCATCCTTCTCACAATGTTAGCTTATACTTCATCAAGATTTTCTTCATCCGGATCTTCAACTTTTGTAGCCTTAAAAGTAGTCTCTAATTTGAATCCATTTCTCAAATTAAGCTTTCTCATCTCATAAGATGTCAAAGTTCCCAACAACTGATCTTTAGTATAAGTCTTATAATCCATATGTTCTTCAATAGCACATACTTTTTTTCTATAAGCATTAGGGAGAGTTTTGAAAATCTTCTTTACAATCCTAGTTTCATCTAGAGTAGCACCAAGTCCTCACGTTCTAGCTACTACCTCATCCAATCTTTGTACATAAGCTTTAGAATTCTCATCTTTAGACATATGTAGAAGCTCAAACTGTGTCTCGAAATTCTACAACTTTGCCTCTTTGACCCTTTCATCACCTTCATGTGCCTTTTCCAATGCATCTTAGAATTCTTAGCAGTCCTCAGATTATGAAATTTAATCAACTTAGAAATGTACAAGACTATTCTTCAAAATGTACTTTGCCTTATTGTTTGCTTCATGTGCCTTGATCTCATCAACCGTAATTGGACCATTAGTATGAGGAGTTTAAGGATTCTTGTAAGCTTTATCCACATCATATCAACAATACTCTAGATATTCTTTCATCAATATTTTCCAGATAGCATAATTAGTTCCATTAAACCTCAGATAATCATGAGTAACTTTGCCAACCATCCCAGACCTTCCTTAAGTGTTTAAGCTCTTAGATATAATTAACCAAGCTCTCATACCAATTTTTGAACAAGATAACTAAGAGGGGGGTGAATCTATTGGAAATTGTGCCTCAACTTACTGGTTTGTGTTTCTACCTTCGTAGCATTGAGTTTATCCTCCTTATCGAGCTAACTCTCAATTGTCAATGAGACCTTATTCATAGTCTCCTTGATGGACTGTTAACACTTCTTTCTTAGCATCTTTTTGATACTTCGATGAAAGTGTATCAAGGTGACATTGTGATTTCGTTAGTACTTTGAAGTTAGTCTCCTTGATGCGTCGATATAACCTCCATAGGGGTGACTTGAAGTCTTCCAAGGGAATTCTTCTAGGGTCTCCTCAATGGACTGACGAAGTAGTGTGAGCACGGTGTAAAGGGATCACATCAATAGGACTTCATGACATCGATGGGACCCTAGCTAAAGTCCCTTCAACAAGCCAATAATCCAGTGGTCTATGGTAGTGACATGGTAGTGGGGAACACATGGAGCAGTATGATCCTCATTGAAGTGACTTTGAAAGATCAGGGAGAGTTTGGATGTTATCTCCTCAGTGGTTCGACATGTTGACAGTTGAATGGTGTTGTGAATGTTTGGGGACTGAATTGATTGGTTCCTTGTGCTGCTTGGAATGTAGAGAAAATGTGATGAGAAATGGAGCAAATGTTGTAACAACATTTTGAATGTTTTGTAATGTTGATGGGTGGTGTTTGAATTGAAATAAAGTGAGGTTGATTAGGGAAATGTAATGCTGCTAAAGTAGATACTGTGAATTAATATCTAGAAGCATAGTCTACAACTTTGTATGTAATCATTATTTACTTTAATAAAAAGAGATTTTACTTGGTGTGTGGGTTTTTCTCCCGTAAGGGTTTTCCCACATAAAAATTGTGTTCAATTTTGTGTATGTTGTTTTAATTGTCTATTATATTACTTGTAAATGTGCATCTTAATGAACTATAACTTTAAATTGAATGACATATCTGCATTTCTCTTCTAAGAGTTGACATTATGAAGGTGTTTTTGCACTCAACTTTCCTTACAAGTGGTATTTGAGCCTAGCCAGTTGTATTATCCTTGTGGTTAGGACATGTTTTTTGTGCTAATTCTATAGTGGGAGTCTTGCAGAATGAGATGGAAAGCTCATCAAGAAGAGTAGAAATTAAAATTTTCAATGGTGGCAATTTTGAGTTGTGGAAACTCAAAATGGAAGACCTGTTGGTGGATACAGATCTCTAGATTTCTATGTCTAGAACTAAACCATCAGGCATGAAACAAGAAGATTGGGACCTTGTTGATAGAAAAGATAGAGGGTTGAAAGACTTTGTTTAGAAGACTTTGTTCTCTTGAACATCCATGAGGAGAAGACTGCATCTTCATTATGGAAGAAACTTGGTGATATTTACTAGGGAGTGTCTTTGGTAAATAAGTTATTCCTCGGGAAGAATTTATACTCCTTGAAGATGGAGGAAGGTGCAATTGTAGTAGACCATTTGAATTCATTTAACATGATTTTTGCTTAGTTAGCATCTTTAGGTGTGAATATTGATGACAAGGATCATTGTATGATTTTTTTGTGTTCCTTTCCTAACACGTGGGACCATCTAGTGATGGCTATTAGAAGTACAACAACCACTTTCAAAATGGAATATGTGGTTGCTTCGTTATTGTTAGAAGAAATGTGAAAGAAATATTTTGAGATGGACAAAGAGGATCTCGCTGTTCGAGGCAGATCAAAAGATAGAAGCAAGAAGAAAGAATAAAAGTATAAATCCAAGTCAAAAGGGAGATCAAGTCTCTAGGCAAGAAGTCCAACCCAAAATGCTAGAATTGTGGGTAGACTAGACATATCTAAAAGGATTGCAAAGAGGAGAGAAAGAAGAAGAACATCACTTCAGATAATGATTGTTCTTAGAGTGGTGTGGATGCATTCATTGCTGCCTTGGTGACACAGGAATCAGATGATGTTTGGTTGATTGACTCAGGTACATCTTTTCACATGATATCTCACAAAGATTGGTTCACAAAGTATGACAAGTATGCTAGTGGAAAGGTGTATATGGCAAGTGACTCATCTCTTGAAATGTTTGGTCATGGAAGAGTCAGAATTCAATTTCCTGATAGAAGAATCAAAGGAATTGATGGCATAGTGCACATACCAGGTTTGACTCATAATCTACTTTCTGTTAGTAAGTTGAATGATGTTGGCATGTAAGTTTCATTCTCGAGTGATGGCTACAAAATGAATAGAGGCTCAATGGTGTTGGCCAAGGGTGTACCTATTGGCACTCTGTACATTTTGGATGCATGTGCTATTCAATGTAACAGTGTCTCTGCAAAGTCAGAAAAAGTTGCTCATGTAGGGAAGAACGTTGTTCCTTTGGGAGAAAACTCTTTGGAGGTGAAACTCCCAATAGAAAAAACCATGTTGTGGCATCATAGACTCAGTCACATAGGAGAAAAGGGCTTGAAAGCCTTGAAAAATAAAAGATTGGTTGAAGGGCTCGATGATTGTAACCTTGAGTTTGATTTCTATGAACATTGCATTTATGGAAATCAACACCATGTTTCTTTTTAATCTAGTCCTCATAAATCTTCTTACATATTGGATTACGTTCACTCTGATGTATTTGGTCTAGTGAATGTTCCTTCATTATCAAAGACTAAATATTATGTTTCATTTATAGATGATTATTTGAGAAGGGCATTTGTGTATTTAAAAAAAAGTAAATTAGAAGTGTTCAGTCAGCTTGAGAAGTTTAAAAATTTGGTATAAAATCAGACTAGAAGGAAAATTAAATGCTTGAGGATGGATAATTGCAGTGAATTTTCTTTTGTAGATTTTGAAAGGTGTTATAGAGACCATGAGATTAAAAGGCATAAAACACACCGTACACTCCACAGTAGAATGGAGTCGCTAAAAGGTTAAATAGAACATTGATGGAAAGGGTGAGAAGTATGTTGAGTAGTGTTAGTCTAGAGAAAAAGTTCTAGGTTGAGGTAGTGGCTACATCATGTTACTTGGTAAATCAATCTCCCTCTTCGACGCTTGTGGATAAAATGCCTATGAAAGCGTGGTATGGTAAGAAGCCCTCTCTAAGACATATTCGAGTCGTTGGCTATGAAGCGTATGCATATGTGCCTAGTGAGAAAAGATATAAATTGGAGAACAAGGCTATTAAATGTATCTTCTTTGGCTATGGCATTGGTGTGAATGGAACAAGCTTTGGAATCCTATTACTGAGAAGGTAGTGTAAAATAGAAGTGTAATATTTTGTGAGTTGAAACCTTCTATAGTGGATCTGTAGTCAGAGATGAAAGAGAAGGACAAATATGTAGTTGAAATTCCTCTTACACTAGAAAAAGAGGAACTGCAAATACCAAGTGTACCTGAATTTGAGGAGAGCTCAAGTAGTTTAGAGAGTTCTAAACAAGAATAAGAATCACAACCTCAGTCTCAGCCTATGAGGAGATCTACATGTGAAATATGACAACCTGAAAGGTAGGGATATTCTAAGTTGGATTCAAGTTGTGCCTATGCTTTGATTACTAGCACTGATGAGCCTAGGACTCTGAAAGAGGAAATTAAAATTTTTGATTCAGATTCCTAGTTGGAGGCCATGAATAAAGAAATGACATCATTGAAAAAGAATGAAACCTGGGATTTGGTACCTCTACCTAAAGGTCGAAACCTTGTTGGTTTTAAATGGGTATTTAAGAAGAAGATTATTTTGGATGGTTGTGTGGAGAAGTATAAAGCTAGGTTGGTCACGAAAGGTTATTCCTAAATAGAGGGAATTGATTATGGAGAATTATTTTCTCCTATAGCTAAGCTGACATCATCAGATTTCTATTGTCACTTACAACTACATATGACTTAGAAATTGAGCATATGGATGTGAAGACAACATTTCTTCTCAATATCGAGGAGACCCTAGAAGAAATTGAGCTCTCATGAAGATATTGTGAATTAACATCTGGAAGCATAGTCTACAACTTTGTATGCAATCATTAGTTACTGTAGTATAAAGATATCTTGTTTGGTGTGTGGGTTTTTCTCCTGTAAGGGTTTTCCCATGTAAAACTGGTGTTCAATTATATGTGTTGTTTTTGTAGATAGGGAAAAATCCAAAGGTTTATATGTGTTGAAAACAATAAACTAATTAAATCCTATTAAACACCATGAAGCACAAACTAGAATGAAAATGTAAATAAATGAAAGGCATGCAAACCAATTTTCAAACTAGAGTTGATTGATCTCCATGGTTCTTCTCCACCTGCATAAGGATGCAAGATTTTGAAGGTTGATTGTTGAAGGAATGTTGGTTGCTCGATTCTGCAGCATAACGATGTGATGAAGGTGATAGATGGAGATGGATGAAAAATAGAAGAACGATTTTGACAGCAAAAGGATGTCTGAAGAATTCCGTTCAAATGGCTTGAGAAAAGTTAGATTTATAGATTTTCGATGTGGACAGAGATAAGATTTGATAATATTGAAAAGGATTTGATTTTTGACAAAAGAGGAAATACAATGAGAAGAGATAAGATTTTAAATAGATAGAAAGATTTTGATTTATTGTTTTAAAGGAATTAAAACAAGATAAGATAAGCTGTGAAAAGATAGAAAGATTTTGATTCTCTTTTAAATGAAAAAAATCCTGAAAAAGATGAGAAGGATAATTGATGAATTATCTAATTAAATAAATTAATTAGATACACATGAGTTCAAATTTTGGAAAGAAAGCCAGAAGATATTTTTAAGATTTTATTAATTAAATAAATATTTGATTTATTTTAATTAATGTTGGATTTATGATTTCATCAATTAAATAATATAAATTATTTAATTAACATTAGATGAATTAATAGAAATGATTTAATTAATTAAATAATATAAATTATTTAATTAACATTAGAGGAATTGATGAATTATTCATAGGAAGGGAATAAATGAAATTAGTCAAATAAATAAAATTTATTTAACTAATTAGATGATGACATGGGTACCTAGTGGCAAAACATACTACAAGATGTTTAAATGATGCAATGTTATGACAAGGTATCGTAAGAGGACAATTTTTTGATGTCTACATTTTGCCCCTCTTTGAGATGATGTTCGAGATGATGAGATTTGTGTTGAGTAACATCATTTCAAAGAAGTTAAGGTTTGGATAGAGGAAAATGGATAATGATATAAAGATAGGATGATGATGGAATGATGATGCCCCCTCGAGAGGATAGGCGGGTTGAACAAACACGGGTAGGCTCTCGAAATGAAATGATAAAGGGAGGGATAAGACAAATGATGCGAGATAGGAAGTGGATGAAGGAGATGAATGATACGTTATGGTGCAATGAAGGTGAGCAACCATGAAGTTTCATATAGCACTAGACGTTATGCACCAAGATATAAGGACCAAGGTGATGATGTGTCTCGTGCCCCAGCATAATACAACCTTGTCTAGACATATGAGGAAGTAAACTTAGAGCATTAAAGTCCTAATGCACAAAAGGTATGATGTGACCTTAGATGCAAAGGATAGTGCAAAAAGATATTCCAACACACAAAAGATATGAATATTAGCTAGAATAATATGGATTTGATACAAATGCAAGATAAAATGATAACACACACACAAGAAAGCAAGCAAGCATGCACAAATGATTCAAAAACAAACAAGGTATTGCCCCTGTCAAGCTGTAAACCATTGATTGATTGATTGATTGATGATGATGATGATAGTGTTGTCATTGTGGGGAATGATATATCCATAGATCAACACAAGGATGATGATAATTGATTGATTGATTGGTTGATCTGGTTTACGACAAGATTAGGATCAAGACCAAAGGATGTGATTAGATAATTTAACATGATTGATTGACTTGATTGGTATGGATTAAGGATTTTCTTGCATTTATATGGATTATTGCTTGGATTGATTTGATTGATTTGATTGGATGAAATGGTTTTGATGAAGATGATTGATTGGATGACATGATGTGATGAATTGAATAGAAGAATTGATGTGATTGGAATGATTTAGGTTGAAGTGATTTGATTAGATGATTGACTGATTGAATTGAGGAATTGATTTGATTGGAATGATTTTGATTGATTGGATTGATGAAGAAATGAATTGATTTGATGATAATGATTAGATTGATTAGAAGAAGTGACATGGTTTGATTTTATTGCTTGGATTTTTGTTGATTATTTGATTTTATTTTTTTTGGATTTTTTTAGGACCTTTTTCCATTGTTTTTGTGTTTTTGGGGATATTATGATTTTTTTGTATTTTTAGAATATTTGATTTTTGGATTTTGAAATGTTTTGATTTTTTTGGATTTTTGAAATATTTGATTTTTTTGGATTTTGATATGTTTTGAGAAGGGGAATATGGATAGGAGGGACTCAAGTGTCTAGTTGTATGAAAGGTGATAGTCCCACTAGAGATGGATGTCATTGCATGGACCATGTCAAGTGCTCATAGATGTTGGTAAGGAATTGCATGAGTGTGAGATGGATTAGGTAGATGGTAGATTATGAGGTGGATTATGGAGGGAAGATGATAGGGTTTATATGGGACTTATGGAAAAGATGAATGGGGAGGCTTAGCCAAAAGCATGGACCATAGGAAGATGGTGGGGGAGATATGTAGGATAATGAGTGAAGGATGAGGAGATGGAGGTGTGTGGGATTGTTGTGAAATGGAAGGGAATCATGACCAATGGTTGCACACAATGTGATAAACATTGAAGCTTTTGATGTCGATGGGGTGTAGGAAGCAATGGAGATGTTTTCTTAGGAGGTGATGGATGAATTGTTTTAGGTACGCACATAGACTTAGTATTTTTATGATTTTTGAGTTGCTTGTGGATTGTAGGAATTCAAGACTTTTGAATGGAATGAGAATGTGGGGTGGAAAGGGATGGTTGGGATTTTTGTGATGTGGATGCCTCGTTTGACTTGATTTCTTTTTGCTTAGGTACCCAAACCATTTTAGTTTTGGCCTTTACTTTTGGAGGTATGGGATTATATAACGTTTTAGATGTATTTTGATTTGACTTTTTGTATTGATGTCCTAAGGCATGAGAATCCTTAGGAATTTTTATTTTATAGGTAGAGGCATTGAAATTATTGTTTTTGAATCCCATGGGTATGGTGGAATGGGTGGAAACTTCATGTTTATACAATGTGTGCATTTGTTGGTCATGATTAAGATGTTTAGAAGATTTATAAATAAATGGATAAGAGGATCAAATGCTAGGGATATTAGGAGTTGGAAGTAATGGTGGTAAAGTGGATGGAGGGATATTAGGAGTTGGAAGCAATGGTGGAAAAGTTGATGGTGGAAAGTGTATGGTCACATGATTTTGATATTTGTAGGATGATGGAGGGGGGATGGCAACATATGTTTTAGGGATACGATAGGCTTTATGGTGGAAAGTGGACTTAGGATGCATGGAGGAAATACCATCTTTAGGTTGTTTTCCTTGGGGTGTATTTCCAAGGCCATAAGAGCATGGAGGAACTTTGACATGGATGGGCTCCAAAATACCTTGTTCATGAAGGTCTAGACCTTTACCTTAGTGGTTCATATTTTGGAGTGTGCACTGGATAATGGGACTAGGTGTAGGTGGAACACTAGACACAAGTTCCTTATTGGATGGAGAAAATGAAGCAAGGGAAGATAATGGTTGTTGTTGTTCTAAGGAGGAACACTCATGAATGAGGGTGGAAAGACTAATAGGATATGATGGAGCAATTGCAATGGGGTCAATAGTGGGTGATGGAGGATCATTAGGATCTTGATTAGCATTGTGTTCACTTAGATCCAAGGAATTTGTTTGATCTTCTATGTGTGCTTCAGAGGCATGTGTCTCATCAAGGGAAGTGGATGTTGATAGATCATGGATAGGACTAGGTAGACGTGAATTTGGAATATCTTTCTCATGGATGGGTATAGGATCAAGTTGCTCATGGATAGGCTCTTCATCATTATGGATATCATATTGATCATAAAAATGATATAGATTATGGATAGGTTGGATGAAAATGATTTGATCTTGATTAGGACTAGGGCTTGATGTTTCCACATGCTTGGGAGTAGACTCTTGATATAACTCTTGGGTTGCTTGAATGGAAGTGGAAGGGTATTTCTCATGGAGAGACTTGACATGTTCTTGATGGTCAACAACATAGGAGCATGAAAGAGGGTGACTTGGACTTATGAGGGGAGACTCTTGAATTGACTCAAGGGGTTGTGGATGACATGGTTGACTTGAAGGACTTGGCATGATGTTTGAGGACTCTTGTGTATGTTCAAGTCTATTTGTTGAATGACATGGCAATGTTTGATTCCTTGCTTGTAGCCCTTGGGTCACATCCTTTGGAGGTGTAGGGGTGGAAGGTGTTGGCTTAGAATTTTTATTTATATTGTATAGTGATATGATAAACTTAGAGAGTACATAACCTATATTAGTGTTCCCCTTGTGAATGGTTGCATTAGAACTTAAAGGCTCTTGATTTTGTTTCCCAGGTGGACTTAAATTCACATTTGTTTGTCATGATGTGGCTTGATAGGTTGATGTGGCATTGTCATGCAAATAAGTGGATGGATTAGATTGGTATGAGGTGGAAGGGTGATAATGAATGGATAGGGGATGATGTGGTGGTTGTTGGATTTGACAAGTGGCCATGAGGTATTGGGATTGAGCTAGGAGGTGTTGGATTTGAGGTGACTTGTGTGCTTGAAGTTTTTGTATTATGTCATGGAATTCGTGAATGATTTGTTGGGGCAAAGGTTTTTGAATTGTTTTAACCCTATGAAGCATGTCAACAGCCTCTTGTGCTATGTCTTCCATTTTTCATGGTGTAAAATGATGTTGATTGGATTAAAGAGATGATGATGATTAGGATATGATATGGAATGACAAGATTGTATGATTTGGATGATGTGGCAAGTGTTTATTGGAAGTTTGACTTGGGCACTATCAAACACAATATTTCACATGTAAATGCATGAACACACACACCAAACACAATGATAAATTTGTCTTTGAAGATTAAATGTTATGATTAAGCAAACACTTAAATACAAAACAACAAGCCCTATGACTACTCAAGTAGGGTATGGCCAATTAGGTCTCAAGCTAGTTTGTACAAGGTTGACTAAGGAATGATTTGAAAGATAAATCCTGCCACACAGCTAGGAGAAAGGGGTAACCCACCCTTCACCTTCACTTCCCAAAGGTATAAAGTTCTTTAGGGATTAGCCAAGAGTGACAAGATTTTAACTCCCAAACAAGCGTGTCTTTCGATTCAGACTTTGATTGAGGTCATCCCCAGGGGTGATGAAATCCCCTAGAAGGCCTCCTATGAAGGCTTTGACAAAAGCAAACCAAGTGAGGTGTTTTTGATCACACATGCACTTGATTCACACTCACAATGATTAATTTCCCTTAGATTAGAAATGAAATGTGTGTAAAACAGTTCAAACACTTGTTCTTTTTAGATCCCAAATCAAGATGTGATGGAAGACAATGGTTAATTTTAGCCCCGATTTTTGATATGTGATTGAAAACAAGGTTTGTTTTAAGAGCCCAAATCCAAATGTGTGACAAACATTGATTAAGAGATGAAGGATGAAACGAGTGCACCTAGTTATTTTCACTTTCCAAATTATTGTTGTGAGTGATATTGCTGCTACTAGAGCTCCTTATGATCACCTGTTTTGCTCTCAGAAACGCGGATTTGTGAAAACCATACAGAAAATGAAGATTGATTTTTTTTGCATTGTATTTGACCTCAACATTAAATCTGTAAAACATAGACCCCCATTATAATTTAAAGAGATTTCCAAAAATGCAAAAATTTCTTAAAAATTCATTGATTTACGTCCAGAAAATTGATTTTATGAAAAAAAAATACAATAACGCCTACAAAAATGATGATAAACCCTCGATGTTTTTATTGTAGCCTCTTGAGATGATGCAAAACACTTTTTTTAAATCTTGTGTAAAAATACATAGCTTTGTAGAAGATATGAATTTTTTTGTAAAACCTGCGGTTTTGTCCAAAAACTGGCAGATATGCAACAAAAAGTCAATAAAACCTGCAAGTAGATATTAAAAATGGGGCAAGGCCCCACGGTGGGCACCAAAATGTAGATAGGGAAAAATTAAAAGGTTTATATGTGTTGAAAACAATAAACTAATTAAATCCTATCAAGCACCATGAAGCACAAACTAGAATGAAAATGTAAATAATTGAAAGACGTGCAAACCAATTTTCAAACTAGAGTTGATTGATCTGCATGGCTCTTCTCCACCTGCATAAGGATGCAAGATTTTGAAGGTTGATTGTTGAAGGAATGTTGGTTGCTCGATTCTGCAGCATAACAATGTGATGAAGGTGATAGATGGAGATGGATGAAAGATAGAAGAATGATTTTGATAGCATAAGGATGTCTGAAGAATTCCATGCAAATGACTTGTGAAAGGTTAGATTTATAGATTTTCGATGTGGACAGAGATAAGATTTGATAAGATTGAAAAGGATTTTATTTTTGACAAAAGAGGAAATATAATGAGATGATATAAGATTTTAAAAAGATAGAAAGATTTTGATTTATTGTTTTAAAGGAATTAAAACAAGATAAAATAAGATGTGAAAAGATAGAAAGATTTTGATTCTCTTTTAAAGGAAATAAATCCTAAAAAAGATGAGAAGGATAATTGATGAATTATCGAATTAAATAAATTAATTAGATACACATGAGTTCAAATTTTGGAAAGAAAGCCAGAAGATATTTTTAAGATTTTATTAATTAAATAAATATTTGATTTATTTTAATTAATGTTGGATTTATGATTTCATCAATTAAATAATATAAATTATTTAATTAACATTAGACGAATTAATAGAAATGATTTAATTAATTAAATAATATAAATTATTTAATTAACATTAGAGGAATTGATGAATTATGCATAGGAAGGGAATAAATGAAATTAGTCAAATAAATAAAATTTATTTAACTAATTAGATGATGACATGGGTACCTAGTGGACAAACATACTACAAGATGTTTAAATGATGCAATGTTATGACAGGGTATCGTAAAAGGACAATTTTTTGATGTCTATAGTTTTAATTATCTATTTTGTTACTTGTAAATGTGCATCTTAGTGAACTGTAACTTGAAATTGAGTGACATATCTGCATTTCTTTTCTAAGAGTTGGAATTGGGAAGGAATTTTCACACTTAGCTTTCCCTACATAATTAGTTGTAACAAATTTAAACTTTTAAATCATTCACTGGAACTTAGAACAATCACAAATCCTTAACACTGATAAAATGATAGAACATTAAGTGTAAGAGTAGAGACTGAAAACCATCACACAAACACAATTGCACTATATTTACATGGAAAACCCAATGAGGTGAAAACCACTATGAGGATTAACTCATACTATGGAGAATATCAAAACTGATTACAAAAGCTCACTGGCTGATAAAAAGGATCATTGCCAAAATAATGACTCATTGTCTAAATCAGGACTCACTATCCAATAGGGCTAACCACCCAGATGGCTCACTGCCATAGAGATACAAAGAATATAGAATATATATGTTACAAAGAGAAGACAATCTCAATGCAATAGAGATTTCCACCACAATTTTCTCAACCACTTGCATACATGCATGAAAGATATAGTACACCTTCATCTGACTGCATCTGGAAACTCAACATTTAGACTTTGCACTGATCTACCACATTCACATCACACACCCATTGATTTGCATCTATTTCACATCTATTTGCTTTATTTCTTCGCACTTATCTATTTGTACATCTTTCACCAATAACTCATCCTATATTTATACCATCTTCAAATTTGAGACATATCCAAAGTTATCCATCCATCATTTTATTCAAATTAGATTGTGTTCAACTTTGAAGCTAGTGTTCAACACAAGGTCAACCAAACCAGTGTAAAACACATAAAAAAATTAAGCACACACAACTCTTAGCACAATCAAATCCTTCTAGACACCAAAATTATCTTCAACATGATCATAACAACTTAACTCTAGAACTGCAAGTCATAAGAATTAACCAAAAAGAAATCCAGACCAACAAAATTTCTCCTAGACCTTATCTAGATACATAGAAAACCATAGTTCACAACTGGTGAACATAACTCACACTATACAATGAATCAGAAACTAAAAATATGGACATAGCAGCTTCCAACAGCCATGATCAACATGTCTAAACCACACAATCATAGGAGAAAATCTTGGAGCAAAACCTGGAGCAACCATTGAAAACTTGCAACCTTTCTTCATTACAATTTTCTCAATATCCTCAACATATATAGTGAATAAAATGCATCCATGACATCAATGACAACAACAACCAGTTGGTGACCAATTGACTAGTTGACATCAATGACAACACCTTCATTCTTGCAATAGTTTCTCGAGTTTAATGTAGATTATGTTTTTATAATTTATTAATTTTTTTTGTTGTATTACAACCTACATATATTATTTGTAAATATTAAGTAATGATGTGTAGCTCCCATCATTTTTTTTATGTTAGACTGGTAGTTGTTCTTCTTAGGACCAAACATTATGAAATTTTGTTGGATGTTGGACTCTCTGCTATGATGACATTTTGGATGATAGTTTGATGATAGTTGATGATACATCTATTACTTGAGTTTATGCACATGTTATGACAACTATATGGACATATTAGATGATGTGGATCAATTTAATTATGAGTTATGTGTTATTTGATCACGGTTATGATGCTATTATCTAGTGATTTCTCTTATCTTGTTTGTTAAGAAACAAATGGTTATGTATTGATGAGGTTACCATTTTATTTTTTTTGGTGAAAGGGACAGTGTCGCATTACTCATTTGTGAGTACCCTACTACACTACAATTTCCTGTCATGGTGCACCTAGAAGTATGATTATATATATATATATATATATGACTATTTTGTTTGTTTTAGGTTGCAGGTACCAGGCATTGACTCCACCTAAATTGTCAGGTCTGAGCATGCCTTAAACCCAATGGAAATTATTGAATGGATATAGCATTTGGTCCCCTACCCTAGCCATCATCCTCAAAGAGGATGAGTATCTAGTCAGTTACCCCATCAACATTGTCTGTTGTTTGTAGTCAGTTGGTTCCGTTTTCAACCTTGTTTATGTTTTGGTATTGTTATTGATATGTGGTTGTTTAACTTAGATTTTCTTGATAAATGTTATTTGACTAATTAATGAATTAAATAAATTATTTTGTTAAAACATGATGATAAATACTTATAAATGTCATTCTTGGTTGATTAAACTATTAAATTGAGTTATTAAGTTAAAAAATATATTTGATAACTAAACATAAATATATTTATTAATAAAGATGGCTTATAATAAATTAAAAGTGATAAAATATTGTAATATGAAATAAAATACTTTATTTTATGTTGCAATAAATATTGGTTGAATAATAATAGTAAAATGATAAATAAGTAATAAAAGTTGGTTTTTCTAGGAGCATTAAATGAAATTTCTAAATGGGACTGCACATAACAGCCCCATTGAGCATGCATCTACATGCAACTCAAGTGGTCATAAGAAAACTAATTATTTGCTAAAAATAAAAATTTATGGGAATCTTCAACAACCTTTCTTATTTTGAAAATGATTATCTTTGGGGGACTTTCAATATAATTAATTTTATTTTGGGGGAAAAGAATCTTGTTTTTTATTCCAATGAATTTCTTCTAGAATTTGGGACTTTTATCTTATTTTGGGGATTTTGAATGGGAAGGCTGTGAAAAATTGTGGGAGGTTCTAAAGAATTTGGAGCTACAAGTTGAGAAGCTTGAACTCAGCATCAAATCTACAATTGTGCCAATCATCATTTTAACCAGGTTCCATTCTTTTGAGTTTCTATCTCTATTTTTTTGATAGCTGTTGATTAAAATCGATCCACAAGTTTCTTAAAACATATATATAGAAAGAACTAGATTAAGGAGATAACTTTGTAGCAAGTTTGACCTCTTAAACTACAACAGGTGATTCATATCTTTTCACTTTGGGTATATATGTTCTTGAATTGGTTTTTGTTGTGTCCTCTTAGATTGCAATTTTTTTTTAAGCTAGGAAGCCAATGATATAAGCATGATTCACTATCTATGCATTATTTTGGGTATTTGATATTTATGCTTTTCATTTAGTTCAATTTTTGTTCAACACCTTAGTAGAAGTGAATATTTAACATATTTGATGAGTTTGGTTAAGATTTCCATTGGTGTGTCTTAGGCGAAAACACTATGGAAAGAAGTACCAACTGATTAAATGGATTTTTTGGCTCCTTTCTGAAATAAAAGGTTTCGATTTATATAAACATAAATTTATAATATATATATGTGTGTGTGTGTGAGTTTTTGTGTTTGTATATTTATTTGGATTCTCTTATATAATATTGATTTTCTGTTTTGAAAATAGCTAACTATAATTATATGTATTTACTCCTTTATATATATATAAATATATGTAGGTATACATATATAGATATAATTATATCCATATGTATGTATATATATATATATATACATATATGCATATATATATACACATATATTTAATAAGGTCGTAACAAAATAATGTTTCCATTTTGGAGAAGAATTGTTTTTGTAGAAAAGTAGATTTGAAATTAAGTAAGAAAAGATTGCTTGATTCCTAATTGGTAGATTTTATAAATAAGAAAATTATATTATTTTCCTTATTAATTATGAGTAATGATTTCTCTTATATTTACTTAATAGATGAAAAATTAATCCACTATGTATTTCATAATTGCATTATTGGGATTGTTTGCTTGCATGATGTATTATGTTAGACTATTGGAAAATTGGGGTATTATTGTTAATGTTCAAAATTAGAAGTCTTATGAGTAAAGTGGTTATGGGAAGACTTCCAGAGGCTTAGGAGAGTAGCTTGTATGTTGTATTTCTTGATTATTTCATTTTGGAAATGGTCGATTATGTCCTTGAGATGTGTGCATGAGGGTCTATTCCTTGCACTATTTATTCATTCTTGTGATATAATATGTGAGCGTGATGGTCTATGCCTTACTCAATGTGTGAGATTCATGTGATGGTTTTACCTTGCTTGTTGAGTAGGGTCTACTAGTTGCAAGTAGGGCGAGTGGCTCTCAATGGGGGCCAGAACCCAAAGTGGTTGACCAGGGTAACCTATTTGAGAGTTTCTTAATTCAGTGATAACCTAATTAATGAATTAGGGGTTGGGTAGATTTCACATTAATCAAGATAAATGAATGCCTCACCCATGCCTATAGTGCTCATTTAGGCTAAGGATGGGTTGAGAAGGCCTAGTTGGAAAAATCAACTTCCTTGTCCTCATGAAAGGAATGTTGGTTCCGCATGTGTCACCCTATGGGTCCAACGTCTAGTGAGGGACTACCAAGGTAACCATAGATGGGGGTTGGGATCTAGTGAGAGACTGATAGGGTAACCCATACTAGGACCATGCGATGACACTCTCTCCTATTGCAGTGTAGCATTCCATAGTTTTTTGTTTCCCCTTTATCATGTGTGTACCTCTGGAAGCGATGTATGTGTTTATGTGAAGTTAATGTACTTTAGTATTGTGTTAGTCCTTGTTATGTTATCTTTTGTCTTTTCAATTTTTTGAGTAGTGGGAACTTATGTTATCTCCTAGTATGGAGGGTGGACCTTATGGCTGAGTGGTTGGTGCTTTTTCCTCCATTAGGTTTCCCTTGCAATTGTTCATGTGCCTGGAGGTTGTTCATTGTATAGCGGATTCCAAATATTGTACCTATTCAAGAGAAAATCTCTATGTATATGTATTGCTGTTGCATATTTAGATGTACTATTTATTGTATTATTGATGTAATCTTCCCTTCTTTATTCGGGGAAGCCCTATTATAATCAATGTAATAATGTAACAATTATGATGTACTGCCATGAAATATGAATTGTATTTATACTTGTTAGATAATGAAAAATGACCTTTCATAGTGTTTATCTAATAACATGTTATGTTGACTTATATTGTATAATCATTTAATGTGTTGGATTAAAATTTACTTGTATAATCATGCTAGCATATTGGTTAATGGAATAGTTCTAGTTCATGTTAGAATTTTGTTAGTAGCATTCTCTTGGAACCTTAGAAGACTTAGGTTAGATTTTATGTTATGATATTCTATGCAAGATCATTGTTATTTACCTTTAAGCATTTTTTTTCCATTATTGTGTCATTGTTGTGTTGTCCTCTAGGGTTCCTTGGTAGGGCGTTACACTTGGTATTAGAGCCCAAGTTCTAACACTAGGTACTCTCGTTAATATGATCCCATTATGTTGTCCTAGTGTTTAGAATCTTGAGCTTATGTTTCTATTTTTGTCATCCTTGCCCAAGAAACCTGAGACTTTACCTTTGGTGGTGTTTGTGTAGGAAGATGCCTAGAGGTTGAGGTCAAGATAAGAGTTGTGGTAGAGGTCATGGTGGTGGTTGTGGATATAACAATCAAGACACTTCTTCTATGGGTTCCTACGAGAGTGAACATGAGAAACACGAATTTTCTCAGAATAATCAGGGAGGTGGAGATCAAAATTTAGGTTAGCCAGAGTTAGAGGGAGCCCAATTATGTCATTTGCTTGAGGAGGTCCTTGTTTACCTAGGCCCCAGATAGGAGGGTAATAAAAAGGTGGTTAGGCAAAGAGAACAGCCTCCTAGGAGGAGAGAGGTTACAATAGAGCAAGAGGCTATTTTAATAGGTCATATGAGGGATCTCATGAGGGCACATCCTCCTAGTTTTGATGGTTTTGGTAGTGGTTTAGAAACAATGACGAGCTGATGAGTTTCATGAGTTGAGATAGATGGCTATGTTAGTAGAGCAGTATGAGCGTGAGTTCTATGAGTTTAAGTAGTATGCAGGTATTGGAGATGGTGAGGTTATGTTGGTTCAACATTTCATTAGGGGCTTGAATGCCCATATCAGTGGAGAAGTCTGTGTCTTTGAGTTGAAGACCATGGAGGTGGAAGTAGAGAAGGCTTGATTGGTAGAGGATAATTTGGCCATGGCGCTAGGAGGTCATACAAGTGTGAAAATTGGTAGTGCACCTCAAGAAAATTTTGGGTCTCGAGGTGATCAGTCTCAGGAAGCGGGTTCCTCTAGGATCCATCATGTGTCTGCTAAGGGTGGACATCAATAGGTACAGTAGCAGCAATAGCAAAGGTATTCCCAGTTGAAACCTAAGGATTTTTAGTCTCAATATGGTAATGGTTCTCAGTCTAGAAAAAGTTAGAATTGGTGGTGAAATAAGCATAATCGTTCTAATCAACCAACTCAAATCACATAGTTAGGAGTCAATAGAGGTAGCTTCCAACAATCCATTGCACCCCCAAGTGGAAGAGGATATGGTAGAGGTATAGGTTGTTTTTCTTATGGTCAGCAAGGTCACATAGATAGATAGTGTCCTCAGAAGGGCACACCAAGATTCAGTCAAAGGCCAACAGCCTTAGAACCGATAGTGGGTGATGTAGGCAGGTCTCATAGATTGTTTACAGTAGTTGATAATCACTAGGTAGAGCATCAAGACATAGTTGTGGAGGCTTCAAGTGTGTTGTAGGGTATTGGTATTTCTATTCTTTTTAACTTTGGTGCTTTTGATTCATTTATTTCCCCTTCTCTAGTAGAGTGATGTGGACTGGTGGTAGTAACGTAGGATGTTAGGTGGTAGGTTGAGTTGGCCTCCAGAGCTATATTAATGGTAGAATCCCTTGTGCATGGATGTGGATTTAGGATTGGATCTCTTTTTACCATAGTGGATCTTCATATCATTCCCCTAAGATTGTATGATATAGTGTTGGGTATGGATTGGTTGGAGGCTCACCGAGCTATGATAGATTGTTGACATAAGGAAGTGTGGTGTTTGGAGGATTCAGGAAGAGTGGTTGAGGTAGTTGGTATTCAAAGACCCATCTCCTTGCGTATGATTTCAACTATGTAGTTGAGGAGATGCATGCGTCAAGGTTGTTAGTTTTTTGCTATCACAGTTAATAATTTGGAGTTAGGGGAGAGTCAAGAGGTCTCCCTCAATGATCATCCTATCCTTAGGCAATATGAAAATTTATTTCCCAGTGAGATTCTAAGGATACCACCAAAGTGTGACATCAATTTCAAGATGGATCTTGTTCCCAGATCATAACCTGTTTCTCGAGCTCTGTATTGGATGACCACATAGGAGATTAAGGAGCTTCATTTGCAATTAGAGGAGTTTTTGGAAAAGGGTTTCATTCATCCTAGTGTCTCTCCTTGAGGAGCAGTAGTCATATTTGTGAAGAAGGATGGATCCCTTTGATTTTGTACTGATTATCAACAGTTGAATAAGGTAATAGTGAAGAACAAATATCCCTTATCGAGGATTGATGACATCTTTGATCAAATAAAGGGATCCAAGGTGTTTCCAAAGATTGACCTAAAGTCGAGGTATCATCAATTGTGCATATTCAAGGAAGGCATTCAGAAGATTACATTTCACACTCGTTATGGGCACTATGAATTCATTGTTGTGCCATTCGGGTTGACGAATGCACCATTTTTGTTCATGAGCTTGATGAATGGAGTGTTCCACACCTACCTTGAAATTTTTTTCCTTGTGTTCTTGGATGATATTTTGATTTATTCAAGGTCTATGGAGGAGCACGAGGAGCATTTGTAGTAGGTTTTATAGTATCTAAGGTTGAATCAGCTATATGCAAACTTGGCTAAGTGTGAGTTCTTTCAAACAGAGGTGAGATATTTTGGGCATGTTATTTTAGGAGAAGGTATTGTTATGGATCCTTTGAAGATCCAAGCCATCATTGATTGGATCAAGCCCACTAATGTTTCAGAGGTTTCCAGCTTTATGGGCTTAGTAGGTTATTATCGACAGTTTGTACAAACTTTTTCGAGGATAGCTCACCCTATTACTTCTCTTCAAAGGAAAGGGAATAAGTTCATTTGGTCAGAATACTGTTAGTCAACCTTTAAAACCCTCATTGAGAGGTTGACTAATGCACCTATTTTGGTAGTTCTTGATCCTACCGAAGATTTTGTGGTGTGTACTGATGCATCTTTGGAGGGTCTAGAAGCAATTTTGTTGCAAGATGGTCTGTGATAGCCTATGAGTATAGCAAACTCAAGGATCATGAGTTGAACTATCCCACACATGATTTGGAATTAGCCACCATCATTCATTCCTTGGTGAGATGGAGACACTTTCTATTGGGGCATTGGTTTGAGTTTCATAGCAATCACAGTACTTTGCAGTACATATTCACACAACCAAACCTAAATGCTAGGCAGAGGCAGTCGATGGAGTTCCTGTGTGAGTATGACTTTGAGGTGAAGTATATCCAGGGTAAGGAGAATGTTAAGGAAGATGCTCTTAGTTGGCAGAGGCATGAAATTTCAGTAGTGACTCTTGGAGTGGATTTGAGGAGTCAAATTCTTGTAGCACTTCCTCTAGAAAATTGGTATCAAGAGGTGAATTCAGAGGTTGAGTTAGGAAGAGCTCTGGAGGGGAGATTTGTAGGTTATTCCCTTGAGTCAAATGGTCTCTTGTGGCATTTAGGTCACATCTATGTTCCTTCTTCAGAGGGTCTTTGTACCCTAATTATTACAGAGGAACATTGGTCACCTTACTCAGCTCATTTGGGTGTCAAGAAGATGCACACAAACCTTTGACAGTTGTATTTTTGGGTTGGAATAAAAGGGAACATTGTGGATTTTTTCTTGAGGTGTTTGGAATATCAGAGAGTTAAGGAAGAACATCAGCACCCTGCAAGTCTTTTGCAGCCACATCTTGTTCTAGAATGGAAATCCAGGACATCTTTTTAGTGGATTTCATAGTTGGATTGCCAGTTTCATCCTGTCGTCATGACACTATCATGGTCACCATGCATAGGTTGAATAAGGTTGCACACTTCTCTCCTCTTCATTCCTCATATAATGCTTCTTCAGTGGCCAAGATTTTCATGGAGGATATTGTTAAATTGCATGGGATTCCTTGTAGGATTATCTCTTATAGAGATCCAGTGTTGACTTCGGCACTTTGGACATCCTTGCAGCATGCATTGGGGACTCAGTTGAACTTTAGTTCTACTTATCATCTGAAGATAGATGGGTAGACTGAGAGGGTTAATCAGGTTCTCAAGGATATGCTTAGGATGTATGTCATGGATCAGCAATCTTGTTGGGTGGATTACCTATACCTAGTGGAGCTCGCGTATAACAATGGGTACCATAGTTCCATTGGTATTCCTCCATTTTAGGCATTGTATGGTCATCCTTGTTGGACCCCACTGAGTTGGGATCATCTTGAGGATAGATTACTTCTTGGAATGGATATTATTCAAGAGATGGAGCAGCAAGTTGTTTGTATTAGAGAGCATTTGGTGGCAGTGCAGGATAGACATAAGTATGCGGATGCTCATAGGGTTGATCATCAGTTTTTGATTGGTGATCGGGTATTCTTGCGAGTGCATCCATGAAAGAGTCTGATCTCTTATGGAAAATTCTCTAAGCTTGCACCATTTTTTGTTGGGACATTCAAGGTTTTGGAGAGGATTGGTCATGTTGTGTAGCATCTTTCCTTGTCACCCAATCTATCGTGCATTCACAATGTATTTCATGTTTATGTTCTTAGGTCGTATTATCTAGATATTTCTCATTTTGTTGATTGGAATGCTTTACAGCTAGAGGATGAACAGTTGGCTCTGGAGCCTATGGGAATTTTGCAACACAAGAGACTCACCCTCAAGGGTTGAGACATTGAGTAGGTGAGGGTCCAGTGGGATCCTAGTGATGAGTCTTTAGCTACTTGAGAGGATGCATCTCAGATGTGAGAGTTATACCCTTATCTATTTGCATGATTCTAGGAGTAAGCCTGGTTCTAGGGGGAGGATGTAATTCCCCTCATTTTGTTTTTTGTTACACTGGTAGTTGTTCTACTTAGGACCAAACATTATGACATTTTTTTGGATGTTGGACTCTCTGCTATGATGACATTTTGGATGATATTTTTGATGATAGTTGATGATACCTCTATTACTTGAGTTTATGAACATGTTATGACAACTATATGGACATATTAGATGATGTGGATCAATTTAAATATGAGCATTATGTGTTATTTGATCATGGATATGATGCTATTATCTAGTGAATGCTCTTATCTTTTTTTCCATGTAATTGATTGTTCTATCTTGTTTGTTAAGAAAGTAATGGTTATGTATTGACGAGGTTACCATTTGATGTGTTTTGGTGAAAGGGATAGTGTCGTATTACTCATTTGCAAGTACCCTGCTATGCTACAATTTCCTTTCATCGTGTTCTTGGTTGTATGATTATATATATGTATATATATATGTTCAACCATTTTGTTTGAGCTGCAGGTTGTTGGTACCAGGCATCGACTCCACCTAAATTGTTGGGTCTAAGCATTCCATAAACCCAATGGGAATTGTTGAAGTAAGATAGCATTTAGTCCCCTACCCTAGCCATCATCCTCAAAGAGGATGAGTATCCAATCAGTTACCTCGTCAACATTGTTTTTTGTTTGCATTTAGTTGGTCCCATTTTTTACCTTGTTTATGTTTTGGTATTGTTATTGATATGTGGTTGTTTATCTTATATTTGCTTGATAAATGTTGTTGATTAATTAATGAATTAAATAAATTATTTTGTTAAAACATGATGATAAATAGTTATAAATGTTGTTCTTGGTTGATTAAATTACTAAATTGAATTATTAAGTTAAAAAAATGTTTGATAACTAAACATAAATATATTTATTAATAAAGATGGCTTATAATAAATTAAAGTGATAAAATATTGTAATATAAAAAAAAATACTTTATTTAATGTTGCAATAAATATTGGCTAAATAATAATAGTAAAATGATAAATAATTAATAATAAAAGTTGGTTTTATGGAATTTCTATATGGGGTTGCACATAACAGCCCCATTGATCATGTAGCTACATGTATCTCAAGTGGTCATAAGAAAAGTAATTATTTGCTAAATTTTTTTTTTTTGGGGAATCTTAAACAACCTTTCTTATTTTGAAAATGATTATATTTGGGGGACTTTCAATATAATTAATTTTATTTTGAGGGAAAAGAATCTTTCTTTTTATTCTCGTGAATTTATTCTAGAATTTGGGACTTTTATCTTGTTTTGAAGATTTTGAATGGGAAGGATGTGAAAAATTATGGGAGGTTTTGAAGTTGGAGTTGCAAGTTGAGAAGCTTGAACTCGACATCAAATATACAGTTGTGCCAATCGTCTTTTTAACCAAGTTCCATTCTTTTGAATTTCTATCTATGTTTTTTTGAAGAAAAAGTTTGAATGTAATGTTGAAAAGAAATTAAACATTCCCTTGTTTACTCCAATTGAATTGAAAAAAATTAGAAAACTGTATTTTTCTGAAGATATCCAAGCCTATTTTTGGAAAAAAATTTGTGAATGCTTTGTAAAATTATTACTGCCCTGTAAGCCACCTTTCTTTTGGGATTTTTTTAAAAATCGTTTACTCCATTTTTTTAGTTCTTCAATTCATTTTCCTTCTTGAAGGTTTTGATAACCCAATTTGTACATTTCATGCAACCATTGAATTCGATATGATTAAATTTGTCTCCACTATTAAATGTATTTGAATGAAATCTTCTTATTCCTTTCAATAAATCCTTTCTATGTTGAACCTGTTGTTTTGCTCTCCCCTTTGTCAAAAATTTTTGTTGGAAAATTTTCTTAAATCTTCTTATTATTTGGTTGGGTGCACTATACTTGATCTTCTGAGACTGATACCCAAACCTATGGTGCCCCTTATTCTTGGCTTTAGCATTGGCCCAGCCATGGCTGAACGCCATCTCTCCTCCCTTCTTGCGTTGTCGCCACTATAGTGATATGAGTTTATTGTGATATGGTTAAGAGATTGTCTACAATGATTTTTGTTCCATTGCTTTCCCTTGTGCTATGTTTGGTTGACATCAAATTATTATTTTAATATCAATCACACTCCATTAAAAGCAAGAAAAGCCTAATTCTTGAGCTATTTGATGCCCCCTGTTAAATGTTTTGCAACCGATTTATCTATGAGAAAGTTGTTGATTAAAATCGATACACAAGTTTCTTAAAACATATGTATGGCAAGCAGTAGATTAAGAAGATAACTCTATAGCAAGTTTGGCCTCTTAAACTATAGTAGGTGATTCATATCTTTTCACTTCAGGTATATATGTTCTTGAATTGATTTTTGTTGTGTCCTCTTAGATTGTAGATTTTTTTCTGAAGCTAGATAGCTAGTGATATAAGCATGATTCACTGTCTATGCATTCTTGTGGGTATGTGATATTTATGCTTTTCATTTAGTTCAATTTCTTTTCAACACCTCAGTAGAAGTGAATATTTAACATATTCGATGAGTTTGGTTAAGATTTCCATTGGTGTGTCTTAGGAAAAAACACTATGGAAAGAAGTACCAACCGATTAAATGGAGCTTCAATCCCTTTCTGAAATAAAAGGTTTCAATTTATATAAACATAAATTTATAATTATATATATATATATATATATATATATATATGTGGGTGTGTGTGTTTGTGTGTTTTTATATTTTTCTGGATTCTCTTATATAATAATAATTTTGTATGTTGAAAACAATTGATTGAAATTATATGTCTTTACTCCCTTATATATATACATATAAATATATGTAGATAAATATATATATATATACATATGCATATGCATATATATACATATGCTATGTATATATATACACACACATGTTTAATAAGGTTGTAACAAAAGAATGTTTCCGTTTTGGAGAATAATTGTTTTTGTAGAAAAGCAGATTTGAAATTAAGTAAGAAAAGATTGCTTGATACATAATTGGTAGATTTTATAAATAAGAAAATTATATTATTTTCCTTGTTAATTATGAGTAATGATTTCTCTTATATTTACTTGATAGATGAAAAAATAATCCATCATGTATTTCATAACTGCATTATTGGGATTGTTTGCTTGCATGATGTTTTATGTTAGATTATTGGAAAATTGGAGTATTATTGTTAATGTTCAAAATTAGAAATCTTATGAGTAAGGTAGTTATAGGAAGGCTACCAAAGGCTTAGGGGAGTAGCTTGTATGTTGGATTTCTTGATTATTTCATTTTGGAAATGGTTGATTATGTCCTTGAGATGTGTGCATGAGGGTTTATGCCTTGCACTATTTATTCATGTTTGTGATTATAATTTGCGAGCAAGATGGTCTATGCCTTGCTCAATGTGTGAGACTCATGTGATGGTTTTACCTTGCTTGTTGAGTAGGGTCTATTAGTTGCAAGTAGGGGGAGTGGCTCTCAATTGGGGCCGAAACCCAAAGTGGTTGAGCAAGGTAACCCATTTGAGAGTTTCTTAATTCAGTTATAACCTAATTAATGAATTAGGGGATTGGGTAGATTTCACATTAATCAAGATAATTAGATGCCTCACCCATGTCTATAGTTCTCGTTTAGGCTAACGATGGTTAAGAAGGCCTAGTTGGAAAAATCAACTTCCTTGTCCTCACGAAAGGAATGTTGGTTCTACATGTGTCACCCTATGGGGTCGGTGTCTAGTGAGGGACTTCCAGGGTAAGAATAGATGGGGGTCAGGGTCTAGTGAGAGACCGCCAGGGTAACCCATGCTAGGACCATGCAATGACACTCTGCCCTATTGCAGTCTAGCATTCACTAGTTATGTGTTTCCCCTTTATTATTTGTGTGCCTCTAGAAGTGGTGTATGTGTATATGTGATGTTAATGTGCTTCAATATTGTGTTAGTCCTTGCTATGTTAGCTTTTTCTCTTTTTGACTGTTTGAGTAGTGGGACCTTATGTTATCTCCTAGCTTGGGGGTTGGACCTTACGGTTCCACATGGTCGGGGGGTTGGTTCTTTTTCCTCCATTGGGTTTCCCTTGTAGTTGTTCATGTGCATGGAGGTTGTTCATTGTATAGTAGATTCCAAATCTTGTACCTATTCAGGAGACAGTCTCTATGTATATGTCTTGCTCTTACATATTTAGATGTACTATTTATTGTATTGTTGATGTAATCTCCCCATCTATATTTGAGGAAGGCCTATTGTAATTAGTGTAATGATGTAACAATTATGATGTACTCTCATGAAATGTGAATTGTATTTATACTTGCTAGATAATGAAAAATGACCTTTCATACTGTTTATTTGATAACATGTTATGGTGACTTATATTGTATAATCAGTTAATGTGTTGGATTAAAATGTACTTGTTTACTTGTATAATCATGTTAGCATATTGGTTAATGGAATAGTTCTAGTTCATGTTAGAATTGTGTTAGTAGTGTTGTCTTAGAACCTTAAAGGACTTAGGTTAGATTGTATGTTATGATATGTTATGAAAGATCACTATTATTTACCTTTAAACCAAAAAAATAATGTTCCATTATTGTGTCATTGTTGTGTTGTCCTCTGGGGTTCCTTGGCAGGGCGTTACATGATGCCCTCCATAATCTATGTCAAACAATAAAATGCCAAATTATTTATAAATTTCTCATAGAAATTATTTACTAACTACTAACATTAAATACTTATATATGTAATGCATCTATTATACAAGGTTTAGAAGATAAATCGTTGGTGTATTCCACAATTATTTGCACCATAACAATTTTGTTTGAATAGTTTATGACATTGAAATTTTTATGTTTGTTTCCATGTGAACTTCCATGTATCTAAAGAAATTAGGCCCAAGTAAAATATTAGCTCCTACTAGCCATCAAAATGCAGATGTTAATGCAATTTATTTATTTATCTAGTTATTAATTCATAATTATATGAAATATTTGTCATTTCTTAAATAATATGTAGTGTAAATACATTGTGGTATCGGTATATTCCTCAAATATGTTAAACTATTAACCTTTTTTTTTTGTGTGTTCCTTATAACTGCATTAATAAGCCTACTTTTTTTTTTGCCTATTAATCATCAAATTTTATTTATTTGTGCACTTCATATTTGTATGAACAATTATGGTAATTGTAAAACATTAATAAAATTGCATGTTTTTTCCCACAAACATTAATGAAGATTCGTTAAAATTGCACACCATATAGTAATGTTGCTTCATAGTTAACAATGTATGTAAAATATATTTTTTACATAATATAATATTTATTTGGGACTCTTCAATCATCTATAAAATTTTATGAACAAGGGATTGAGGAAATTTGACATGCCCAACATATGGTTAGTTATAGGAACACTTTCATAATATGTTTTGCTTAAATTTTACTCAAATTTTGAAATGATATATTCTTAGAGTCATTGGGGATGAGATCTAGAAAGACTACATAAAATTAGCATGGAAAGAACTAGTAGCTAACCATTTCCAAAAAAAACAAATTACTACATAAAGAACTATATTCATTTACAGGATGTATGCATTACTTGGAGGCATCAATAAATAGGAAATTCCATATCATTCTAGTTCATTAAAAATACTTAATATTAAAAATAAATAAATATCATTAGTCTTAAAATGATTATTTACCAACCAATTATCATCTTAGGTCACATTCATACTTAATTAGCTAAGTATACTTAGGAAGCTTAACTTTTGTAACTCAAGTAATAAGATTAAGAACCTTGTCATAATTGTACGGAGTCATATGTTTCATGCATTACATTTAGTATTGTATACACCTAAAAATGGTCACATCACAATAGTCTGGTAATTAATTAAATATTTTTAATATTTAATCTTTAATTCAATCTGTGTATAAATAAATCTAAATGATTTATTTATATTGTTCATTCTTTCATTTCAATTAAATAAATAAGTTTATTTAATCACTTTTCTTATCCATTTTCTTAATTAATTAAATAAACATTACGATTTATTTATATTAATTATCATATAATCTTGGCTTGAATATTTTAATTCAAATAAAGATTAAATATTCATCTTTTCTTAAAATCTTCTAATGTCCATTCACATCAAAAATTCAAATCCCCCAACCCACATAACACATAAAATTAAATAAATTTATTTATTTATTTTGGATTATCTACAACAACCGTGAAACAACTTCAAAACATAAAATCAACAAATTTCTCTATTTCTGAGCAAAGTTGTTCCTGTGGGTTGAAGACCAACCTCCATCCTTTTCTCCAACCTCCCAACATCTTCCATTCTTCTCTCAACCTCTCAATCTCTCACCATCCAAAATTACCAGACAATCCATAGCCATTGATCTCTGCCAGCCAGGCTCTTGCTTGTGAAAAGCTATAAAAGGGATTGTTGGGTCTCTAAAGAAAAGGAGAGAAGCTTTTGTATGGGAAAACTATAGCCAATCTGTAATAGCACAACCTTCTAGCATCCATAGTATTCTAGATTTTAGCATAGCATAGCCCAACATATCAACATTCCATATCATGGCCTGTCAACCTCATATCATAGTTTCAATAGCATTCATAATCTACAGCCCCTGTGCATATCTGTATACCAAAATTTCACTCCACCAGCATATAGGATAGAGAAGTACTCTCCCTTTGCATACTCAATCTGCAGATTGCCATTCTGAGAAGCTTTGCTTATACAATATGAGAGCAGCACCTTCAGGAAAATCACTGGAGATAGAGGACAATGGAATGATTCTGAAGAAGCTCTGTTTGATTTCTTTGATTTCATTCTATTTAGCTTTCTTTAGTTTAATGTTGCATTGGTATGTTTTTGTCAACTTGTTTTGATACTAGCATTTCCCACACACATTTTTGGCACCCACTCTGGGGCCATTGCCCCAATTTTAACATCTTTGTGTAGATTTTTCTAACAGGTTACGGCTGGAAGAGCGTATTAGTGCATCAAACACGTTTCAACGCATTTCATGCCAAGTTCAGCACATATTAACATCCTTTCAACACATATTAATTTTGTTACAGTGCATCTTAATCATCTTTCAGCGCATTTTAACAGTATTTTAGCGCATTTTAGTGATTCCTTAGTGCTATTTAATGATTCTGTAGCGCTCTTTGCAGATTCCACAGTGCTCTTTGCAGATTCCATAGCACTCTTTGAAGTTTCCTTAGAGCATTTATGTTTTAGCGCTCTTGATGTCTGTTTTAGCGCATTTTTTTATTTTAGCATAGAATTTGTAAGTTTGCAACTGTAATCTGTAACTTAAGTAGAAATTTGACTGGATCCGACGTGACTGCAGCTAGTAAGAGCTTAAAAAATAAAATGAATCAATCCTAGGATAGTCACTTAATTCAAAAATGAAGCAATCCTAGGATAGTCACCTCATTTTCTATTTTGGACTAAAAGGAACTCCATGTCTTTGTGAAGCAATATCTTCACCTAGCATAGAAAACTATTTATTTGGGCTTAAAATTGAACTCTTGCTTGCTATGATTAAACGGTGATAGGCCTATGCTCTCCCCTTAATTGGGTGATCAAAATTCCAGACTCATCTATTCTATTTCATGCAATTTTAAGCTTTGTTAAAACCTTTTAGAAGGCTTTCCGTAGTGGGAAAAAGTACTCACCCTACGGGAATGACCTAAGTGGGAACAACTAAAGCCAAGTTTTCCAACCCACTTTAATCAAATGCGGATGGTTGATGAAAATCCCATTCGACAGTAGTGTGCATTGATAACCATCCCCAAAGCCTTTGTTCTAAAGGTTGGGAGGTCTCTTGAGGGAGTATATCATTTGCCGCACGGAACATAAACCCATACTACGAACTTTAGAACTAGAGGCTAACTTGTTAGTTTCTGAACACCTTAATTCTCACAGTGCAAGGGGAGGGAAGAATCTGCCCCCAAGATACTCACCATATAACTACCATAGACCCTGACCATCGATTATTCTCTTTGGTTAAGACTTGGAAAAGGAAATAACACGGGCGCCCTTTAGGGGGTGACAAGGCTGTGTGAGCTGATGTAGTTTTAAGATGTGGGCTATGAAATTATGGTGACCTTTTGACCATAGGAGTGAGTCTGTTTAATTTATTTTATCATTGGTCTTTGAAACAAATATTCTACAACTTGTTTGATGTGTCTTCAAAATATTAATTCAGTAAAGATCATCCAAAACTCACAATTACATTGATTACTCTCATGTTAAGAGATTGGAAATCCACAACCTTTGTTAAGAAATCCATTCTCAAACAAATCAAAAAGCCAAAGAAACCACTTAGCTACAAGAAACTATTGAAGAAAAGATGATTCTTGAACCAAAGTCGAAAGGTTTTACTTGAACATAAAACCTTTATCCATCGATATCACGACTTTGTTAGAGGTTTCACTGATCATTATGCTATAGAACCGTTATACTCACAAGCTTTCTTTCAAAGAAGATCCCTTTATCAAAGGCACAACCACAGTCAACGTATTCATTCTTCTTATATTCCCAAACTTATATTCTACTCATCTGAATCAATTTATGCAATAGAGAACTCAATCACATTATGCATTTATCACAAATCCATCCTTTTATGAAGCTATGATCAAATTTCATAAAGTGCAAAGTCATTTTTTTCCTTGGTCTTTTGTTTAATTTCCCATAAACAGGATTTTCATCCTTTCAATCAGGGAAAAAAATGAGTTAAAGACTAGAAATATTTTAAGTCATAGAATCTTCATTCTATCCCGACTTTCATATCCATCAAAGTTGCATTATTTCATTCTTTTGATCAAAAGTTAGTAGAATTTGGGGCAAAGCTTATGCCTGTTGTCACGAGATCTCAAAAGCACATAGAAAAAGATGAAAGAGAAAGTACCATAAGCAAAATGGGAGATAGTAGTGAGAGCGAAGAGAATCCATTTCATACTGAAGAGATAATAGAAGAAAAGCTTCAAGAAGCAGAGCAGGATCCTCAATTCCATACTGTTATGGAAAGGATTTTAAAAAGAAACAAAGAAAGATATTTCCTTTCATTAGCTAATCAAGGAGCTAAGTTACCTACCGATTTTGATATAGAATGCATTAAAGAGAATCCTGAAACTCCTCCTAATGATTTTAGTGCCCTTACTCAACAGATAAAAGAATTACAAGGGAAAATAAAGGAAATGCAATGGGGTGCAACAAATAAGTATGTTTTGAATGAAATATGTTCTTATCCATTTGATAGGAGTCTTCAAATGATTCCTTTCCAAAACATTATGAAATCCCTAAATTCGATAGGTACAATGGGAAAACTAACCCCATTGAACATGTGAGGGATTTCCAAAATATGAGTCTAGAATTAGCTTATGAAGATACCTACTTAATGCGATTGTTTCCATGAAGTCTGGGTGGAAAATCCATGGAGTGGCTTTCAAAGATCACTCCCCCCATCAAAACCTTTGAGGAGTTAATAAATTAGTTTATATCACAATTTTCCTACAACATCCAACACCAGATAACCATGCTTGATCTTTGTAAAGTGAAACAAAAAGTAGGGGAATCTTTCACTACATTTTTGCAAAGATGGAGAAGATTGTTTGCACGATATTCCCGTCCTGTTCCTAAAAAGGAAAAGATGGATATCTTCATCAATAGCCTAGATCAAGAATTAAGCTACAGGCTTAATCTTCATTGTCCTCCTAACTTTGAAAAATTGATTGAAAATGCAATCACCATTGAAGGGGCCTTGGTCAAAAGAGGAGTAATAAAACTTGATAATCCAAGTTCATCCAACCATAACAACAATGATAAAACAAGGTTTTGGAACATAAATAAAAATGTTGTCAATGATGGTATAGTGGATGCAAACAATCTATGAACAAGACCATCTATCTTCAACCTATCAAGTGCCCCATGAAAAAACAAACAAGGAAATAACAACCAACAAGGAAACAACAATCAACAAGGACAAAACTCCAATCAAGAAAGCATAACCAATAAAAAAAACAAGGATAATTGTGGTAATTTTAATAACAATTTTGGCAATACCCAAACATCAAATCCATCCAGACCTCCATTCTTTTCAAATCGATGAAATTTTACCACTTTGGGTCAATCTCTTGAGTCTACTCTGAAGGAGCTTCTTGATAATAAGGTTATCACCTTACCACCACAAAGAGATTATGAGCCACGAGTCAAACCACCATCATGGAATGACTCATATTCTTGCAATTATCATCAATGTAAAGGTCATAGAACAAATAACTGTCAAGCCTTGTGAAATCTAGTACAAGATTTAATTGACAATGGCACCATCACAATTGAGGGACATCATACCAACGCCAATCATCAAGCATTCAAAGATCCTTTACCAAACCATCAAAAGGGGGAAACATCAGATACCAAAGCGAAAAGCATAAATAATGTTGAAGACAACATAATCCACCACATTTATGCAGATGATCAGCGGGTTAATGTTATCAAGATCAAGGAAAAACAAGAATATCAAAAGGTTAATGTGACTACGAGAGGACAAGAAAAATTTGTCTTAAAAGGAAGTTCATCTAAGGTAGATATTCCTTCTCCAAGTCATTATAATCTAGTTGATCAACTGAGAAAAACTTTAGCTCAAATCTCCATCCTTGAACTTCTCAAAATATCCCCAGTACAAAAGAATATTTTAGAAGAAGCTCTTGTAAACACAACAGTTGACACTGATCTAGATGTAAATAAATTTTAAGCCATGGTGGGACATTTGTCTTCCCCCACTTGTCTTTCATTCTCCAAAAAAGATGATGCCTCCATGACACATCCGCATAATTCATTGCTTTATCTTGAAGTCATGATCCATAAACACTGAATCAGACGTGTCTTGATAGATGGAGGAGCTGGTTTAAACATTTGTACCTTAAAGTTAATACATGCCTTAGGAATATTAGAAAATTCCATTGATCCACGAAGGAAAATAACTATCAAGGCATATGATGATGAAGAAAGAGCTTCTAAAGGACTAATAATGCTACCTATCAGAGTGGGACCTGTTGTGAAAAATACCTCTTGTCAGGTTCTAGATCATGATCTTTCCTATAACATACTTTTGGGTCATCCATGGATTCATGATATGCAGGCGGTACCATCAACGTACCATAAATGCCTCAAGTTTTCGTATGATGGATAGGAAATAACTATACAAGCTGACTACAATAGCACCCAAACTTGTTCAAATCTTTGAGAAACTCAAGACACCTTTGTGTCCCACAATAGGAAGGCTCTTACTACTTCTTCTTCCAATCTACAAAGCCAATTGCAAGAATTGACAAAGAATCTTGACACCAAGCTACATTTAAAAGACAAAGGAGTAGGCGAATATTCGCTATGCCTTTCTAGCTTATCTCCTTCTTCGAGGTCACATGGTCAGCCAACCCTATCAAATCAAAAGATCGCAACAGCCTCTACATCCCAAGCTTTTGTGCCAATCACAAAGTTCGATGGACAATTCATTAAAGCTAACACCATCGAGGAAGAAGCTGAAGATAGGGACATCCTAAGCTGGCTATACAAAGATGAAGATGTATCTGTCCTGCACATCAAGTTACCTACTGAACAATATGGCAAAGGGTATACCATCATGCAAAGAATGGGCTATGAAGGAAATGGTCCTATAGGAAAAAGAAAAGAAGGAATCATTGAGCCAATTCAACCTATTTCAATACATCCACAAGATAAAACAAGACTTGGATATGGTAAAGCTACAGAAGAGTCAACTTCACAGTGAGCACAACAAACTCATGAAGGAGAACCAATTTCAGATAAACCCCATGAAGATTTCACTCTACAAAAAATTTATGAATTAGTTTTCCAATTGTAGAATATTTCAGACACTGATTCTAATGAATATGAATGGGACACCATCTACAATGATGAATTTTGGAGAGACAAACAAGTTGATACCATACACAAATATGCACCTGTTCTCATACAAGGAGAAAGCTCGGGAACACAATCACTTGAATTTGAACCACGATATGACGATGAATCAAGTGAGAACGATTCAAATTTTAACGAGATTGATAATTGATAGGAAAATACCATCATAGACCTTGTCCATCATGAAAATGACAACCATATCATGAATTTGATAGCTCAAGACCTTACCCAACCTAATGATCCCATACCTTTAGTCTATTCAAAACTTATTGATTGGGACAACGATACACCTATTCATATCCCTACATTCCATGATGATGAGGATATTGTAAATTTCCTTTGTTTATCTAATCAAGAAAACAATTGTTCCATCAAAGAATCTCATACTCAAGATTTTGATAGAGAGGGTGTCAAGTCTCTTAGCTGTAAAATAAATAAAATAAAAGATAGATCTATTAGTGAAAACCAAAAAACGGCAGTGGTAGATCACAACAAGAGAAAAATAAAGAGTGAATCCAATGGTGAAAACCTTTTTGAGGCATTGAAGGATGAGAAAATTGACATTCTTCCCAAAAATTATCAAGAAATATCTTCTATTTTGATTGAGCCAACATAATCAATCAACATAGGTACAACAGAGCAGCCAAAAATCTTGCAATTTCTAGCATCATTAACAATAGAAGAAGTACTGAAATTCACAGAGTTCTTGAAGGAGAATCAAATCAACTTCGCTTGGTCATATGCCGATATGCCGGGGTTAGATCCTAATCTGATAATGCATCATCTATCTATAAACACAAGGGTAAAACCAGTGAAACAAAAACTCAGAATGATGCATCCACACATTGCCTTATTGGTCAAAGAGGAATTGAAGAAGCTACTAGATGTAGGATTCATTCGGTCTATCGACTATGTCGAATGGATCTCGAACATTGTCCCAATATCCAAACCAGATGGCCGCATCACGATCTGCATCGACTTTTGAGATTTAAAAAAAGCTTGTCCAAAGGATGATTTTCCTTTGTCCAACATTGATACCATTGTTGATCTAACTGCAGGACATGCCATGCACTCACTGATGGATGGATTTTCTAGTTACAATCAGATAAAAATTGTACCTGAAGATCAAGACAAAACTACTTTTACATGCCCCTGTGGTACCTATTGTTGGAATGTCATGCCATTTGGGCTTAAAAATGTAGGAGCGACTTATCAAAGAGCAATGACCACCATTTTCCATGACATGATTCACACCTTCATGGAAGACTATGTGGATGACTTATTGGAAAAATCCTACACAAGAGAAGGACATCTAGAAATCTTGTCAAAGATCTTTATCAGAATGAAGAAGTTCAATGTTCGACTCAATCCAAAGAAATGTGTCTTCGGCGTTAAATCTGGAAAACTCCTGGGATACATTGTTTGAGAAAAGGGCATAGAGGTTGATCCAGGAAAAGTACAAGCTATAATGGACATGCCCCCACCATGAAATATCGGTCAGCTCTGATCATTGCAAGGATGACTACAATCCATCAGGAGGTTTATAGCTCAACTGGCAGACAAAAGCTTACCATTTACACATCTATTGCATAAAAATGTCTCATTCAAATGGGAGGAAAAGTGTGAAGTAGCATTTAATCAGATCAAGCAATATCTCATGAATCCACCAGTCCTAATTCCACCAGTTCCAGGAAAGCCGCTCATACTCTATATTTCAGCAATAGAAGTATCTTTGGGAGCGTTACTAGCACAAGATGATTCTACAGGCAAAGAAAGGGCCATATACTATATCAACAGAACTTTAACAAGTCATGAACTAAACTACACTTTCATTGAAAAAGCTTTCCTAGTAGTAGTGTTTGCTTCATGTTGGCTCATACAGTTAAGTTGATAACCAAAATCGATCCACTAAAATACCTCTTAAGCAAAGCTACCTTAATAGGAAGACTTACAAAATGGGTAATGATCTTAAGTGAGTTTGACATTCACTATATAGATCGAAGAGCTATAAAAGGATAGGTCATAGCAGATCAGTTGGCCGAAGCACCTTTACAAGAAGAAAACCTAATGCACATTGAATTTCCTGATGCAGATGTCTTCACAACAACAATTAAGAAATCATGGACATTGTAATTTGATTGATCTTACACGCAACATGGCTCGGGCATAGGGATTCTTTTTGTCACACCTGAAGGACATACCATTCCAAAATCATATCAGTTGATGTTTCCTTGCACAAATAACATAGTTGAATTTGAAGCATTTCTCACAAGAATGAAGATAGCATTGGAATGGCAGATTACAAAGTTGCAAGTCTACGGTGATTCACAACTTGTCATTAATCAAATCAATGATGATTATCAGACTAAAGATGATAAGATGCTACCTTACAAGAACATGGTGGACGATTTTAAAAAGTATTTTGTGGCAATCAAGTTTTCACAAATCCCAAGGATTGATAATAAAGCTGTAGATGCAATGGCTACAATTGCTTCCTTGTTACAATTATCAGAAAATAAAAAATAGTACGAATTCTTGGTGGAACAATTTTTTCTCCCACCTATGATAATCCTGAGACTCAAGTCATATGCCATTTAACTAGTTCTGATTCACCTTTATATGGCAAGAATTATACCTACCTGAAAAATAACATCTTACCTCCAGAATTATCTTGAAACCAAAAAAGGAATTTCACACGCCAATCATCTCGCTATACCTTGATCACTGATATCCTTTATCTACGTGGTCTTGATGGTATGCTCCTTCGATGTCTTGAACGTGATGAATCTGAAAAAGCCTTACAAGAGGTTCATGGTGGTATTTGTGGAACTCATTCAAGCAGTTTAACCTTAGCCAAGAAACTTGTTAGAATGGGATATTATTGGCCTACCATGGAGAGAGAATCTTTTACTTTTTTCAAGAAGTGTTCTAAATGCCATATACATGGGAATCTTATTCATGCACCTATACAGGAACTGCAGCCTTTCACTCTGACATGGCCTTTTTCTCAGTGGGGACTAGATCTTGTTGGAAAAATTCATCCTTCATCATCAAATGGGCATAAATTCATCATCATGGCTACAAAGTATTTTACAAAATGGATCGAAGTTGTTCCTTTGATGACCGTGACTGGTAAACAAATCTCTTCATTTATCTTGAATTACATCGTCTTTCGATATGGAATTCCTAATTTTGTCATCACTGATAATGGGAGGCCTTTCAAGAATCGGGATGTTGATGAACTTTGTGAAAGATTTCACTTCCAACATAGGTTCTCTACACCTTATTATCCACAAGGAAATGGCTAGGCAGAGGCCTCAAACAAAATAATCTTTAAGATCTTGAAGAAGACGGTAAATGATGTCGGTCATGATTGGCCTGTCTAGTTAAATCCAAATTTATGGGCATATAGAACTAGCATTCGCACACCAATAGGAGCTACCCCATATGCCTTGGAATATGGAGCAAAAGCGATCTTACCATTGGAGGTTGAAATACCTTCACTTAGGGTCTCACTGAAAGGATTGATAAATGATGAAGACTACCAAGTATCTCGTCTGTAAGAGCTAGAACTGTTAGATGAAAGACATCAACATGCAGCTGATCATTTGAAGGGTTGTCAACAAGTTATGTCCCGTAGCTACAATCATAGAGTTAAACCACAAACATTTCAAATAGGTGATTTATTCTTGAAAGAAAATCCACACAATCAGCAAGATAGAGAAAAGAAAGGAAATTTTGAACCAAATTGGCTTGGTCCATTTTTCATCATTGTAGCATATGGTTCTGGAGCATATCAGTTATCTACGTTAGAAGGGGACCTGTTTGAAGAACCGATCAATAACATTCATTTCAAGAAGTTCTATGTCTAAATCATCAAAACTAAAAAATTCCAAAAAAAAAATCACAAAAAAAAACATCATAAAAGTCCAAAAAAAAAAGTCATAAAAGTCCTGAAAATGTCATAAACATCATAAAAAGTCCTGAAAAAAATCTATAAAAATTAGAAAAGCGAAAAAAAAAAAAAAACAAATGGTGAAAACCTGGCAAATAGGCGCTACTTGTGATCAAAATGGGCTCCTCCATCTATTAGCTTATGTCTTGTATTCACTTTACGACATCATCTATCCATATCTATCATCTGTACATATCTATCATATCCATATCATGCAACGAGAATCCTTGTGTTTCATCATGGCTTGATGAAATTTGCACATATCCATAATATTTAGGTTGTGTTTACACTGGGGGCAGAAACACAGACTAAACAAGAGAGGGGCAACGAGCTTTTAGAACATCAAAAATGGAAAAATGATGGATTGACAAAACACAACATACATTGATGCATCAAATCAACTTCAATACCAAAACGATTATTCAATGCCAATGAAATCAAACAACATGGTCAAAAACAACGTTAATCAAAACACAAACATCAATGTTGATAACCAAGTTGGATGATCTTAATTTAAATAATGTTTGGAATACTTTAGGAAATATTTGAATTGTTGGTTGATTTTCTATCATATCTCTGGAGCAATTTGATGATGTACTGAACTAGAAAAGCAAGGAAGGAGTATGATTTTTCTTTGTCTGTTGTTTGTGTGTGAATCATTAGTACTATGCAAATTGTTCGCGCGACATGCTCTACTAAGTATCATTAATGATATTTTAGAATTTTCATAAGAAATAGGTTAACTCTTGTCTGTTTATGCAAGCGATACTCAGGTCATCTCGGTTCAATTATACCTAGATGCTTGTATTATCTTGCTATATCAAAATTCATGAAAGCAATACTCAGGTCATCACTGGTGCTGATATACCCTTTGATGCTTGTATTAACTTTCAACATTTCAATGCTCTATGATGACACAAAAAACACAAATAAACTTTCAGAATGGCAATATTGTACAGATACCCTGCATGGTTAGTATAGATTACATTCATTTTAGAATCTGCATTTTGCATGTATAGATTTTCCCAAAAGTTGGCAAAGTATCAAAGTTTCATATCTTTCGAATAAATGACAAAGTATATTTGACATTCAAAAAAACATCATCACATACATTTTTCATACATATTTGCATCAAAAAAATAATAAAGCATACATCATAATCCTCATATCACTTTCGTTGCATTTTCATTTTCACAACATATCATTTCATTTGTTTCCATACATCATAAATCATATCATAAGCATCATGCATAGATAAAATAAAGGTACACATACTCATCACACACACAAATCATCGCTGCATATCATATATCTCAAAAATGAATGTCAAAATATACAAAGATGTCAACTATGCATGACATAATATGCATCATAAAAAATGGGACCATATCAGTATATATACAAATGTCTCAATAGGGTATCAATAAGACATCATACAAAATGCACTATGAAGTGCTATCCTCTAATGCTGCCTTTGATCCACCTGCGCCTGATCCACCTCCCCCTGATCCACCTCCCCCTGATGACCCTCATGGAGGTAATGGTTGAGATACACCCCTATTGGTAGCCCGAGAGCAACTATGTGTAGAACGAGACTGGTGGCACTGCATCATGATACTTGATCCTATAAAACTTTGCCTCCCGGGTGGCTCTGGTCAACTCTCTCATCATGAAAAGAAAATTTATCAAAATCCTGTTTGTTTTTAACAAATTTAGAAGCAAACTTATCAACAAACTATTTGCTTTTCATCATCATGAAAAGAAAATTTATCAAAATCCAGTTTGTTTTTAACAACTTTGGAAGCAAACTTATCAACAAACTATTTGTTTTTCATCATCATGAAAAGCAAATTTATCAAAATCTTGTTTGTTTTTAACATCTTTAGAAGCAAACTTATCAACAAACTATTTGTTTTTCATCATCATGAAAAGCAAATTTATCAAAATCTTGTTTGTTTTTAACAACCGTAGAAGCAAACTTATCAAACAACTATTTGTTTTTCATTAACTTGAAAGCAAATTTATCAGCTACTATTTGTTTTCCAACAACCTTGGGAACAAATTTATCACACAAACATCATCAAATCAAGGCAACACAATACGCAAAAAATCATACTTTTCGAACGATGAATCGACATCTTAAAAATCATTAAAAAAAAAATTTCCAAAAAATCTAAAAATTCAAAAACTTTCACAAAAATCAAAATCTTATCAATTCATCGTCCAAGGGGGCATATACCTATCAACATTCGACAATCAGCATCTAGGGAAAATTTTAAAATTCTTTGAAGCAATGCGTAAAACACATCACTTCAAAGAGGGGAAAAAGGTATACACCTAAAAATGGTCACATCACAATAGTTTGGTAATTAATTAAATATTTTTAATATTTAATCTTTAATTCAATCTGCGTATAAATAAATCTAAATGGTTTATTTATATTGTCCATTCTTTCATTTTGATTAAATAAACAAGTTTGTTTAATCACTTTTCTTATCCATTTTCTTAATTAATTAAATAAACATTACGGTTTATTTATATTAATTATCATATAATCTTGGCTTGAATATTTTAATTCAAATAAAGATTAAATATTCATCTTTTCTTAAAATATTCTAATGTCCATTCACATCAAAAATTCAAATCCCCCAACCCACATAACACATAAAATTAAATAAATTTATTTATTTAATTTGGATTATCTACAACAATCGTGAAACAACTTCAAAACATAAAATCAACAAATTTCTCTATTTCTGAGCAAAGTTGTTCCTGTGGGTTGAAGACCAACCTCCATCCTTTTCTCCAACCTCCCAACATCTTCCATTCTTCTCTCAACCTCTCAATATCTCACCATCCAAAATTACCAGACAATCCATAGCCATTGATCTCTGCCAACCAGGCTCTTGCCTGCGAAAAGCTATAAAACAGACTGTCGGGTCTCTGAAGAAAAGGAGAGAAGCTTTTGTACGGAAAAAAATATAGCCAATCTATAATAGCACAACCTTCTAGCATCCATAGTATTCCAGATTTTAGCATAGCATAGCCCAGCATATCAACATTCCATATCATGGCCTATCAACCTCATATCATGGTTTCAATAGCATTCATAATGTATAGCCCCTGTGCATATCTATATACCAACATTTCATAAACCAGCATATAGGATAGATAAGTACTCTCCCTTTGCATACTCATTCTGTAGATTGCCATTCTGAGAAGCTTTGCTTATACAATCTGACAGCAGCAACTTCAAGAAAATCATTGGAGATAGAGGACAATGGAACGATTCTAAAGAAGCTCTGTTTGATTTCTTTGATTTCATTCTATTTACCTTTCTTTAGTTTAATGTTGCATTGGTGTGTTTTTGTCACCTTGTTTTGATACTAACATTTCTCACACACAATTATTAATAGCATAATTCTATCTTAAATAGCTATGATCTATTAATTAAATATTCTTTTGAAGGTTAGATTAACTGATGAGCTATATCTTCAATAGGTTAATTCTTCTAGATAGATACCGCCAAATTTATTCGTAGCCTCTACATTATAATTATAAGAGCATAAGTTTATTAATTGAGAGAGTATATATGAATTATTTTATAAGATATAATTTAGTAATCTAAATTTTCTATTGAAAATATCCTTGTAGAATGATTATTTTCATTTGTAGGATGCTTAGCTACTATATGTTAATTCATGGAATTCTACATGCTTTTAGAGCTCTAGATGTAGAAAACCATTCTTGTGTTTGAGAATGTGTGCTAAGTGCTATTATATGGTGCATTTAGAGTAAATGGGAAACCTCGTTATTGAGTTTAGAAGACCCAAAGAAATTCATATATGTTGTATGGATATGTAATTTTCACATACATCATGTTATATAATTCAAGTTGTGTTCTACCTCCATAGCCTTACATTGAGTTGCATCAAATATGGTATGGTTTCAATTTTTTTATAAACTTTTTAATTAAAAAGGTTGTAACATATATTTTTTGTAAGGATCATGTCAATCTTGTGACAACACTAAATATTTCAAGGCATATCAAGTGGTCATGGGGCTATAATCACTTAGCCACTCCTAGGTAAAAGCAGCTTAGACACTAGTATTTACTACCATCACGAATTTTTGTTATTATTAACACAACTAACACTTTTTTATGAGCACTAGAAACTCATTACCCAACCTCCATGTAACCTATCTATATCCATTATAATAAGTATCTTACCCTAGTACCACCACCACTCAACCCAAACTAACAATTATATCTTTGCAAATTCCGAAGAGTGCATTAGGTAGAAATTTTAAGCCTAAAAGGGGGTTTTTCTTTAGGAGGTGTAACTTTTGACCATGAAGTCAAATTTATGACATCTAATAGGAACCAAAACTATATTTCTAAGAGATGCATATGCATGCTAATATTTTCCTATATTTAATAATAGATCCCTATAATTACTAATTGAAACATCCCTTTGTACTCTTTTTGGCAGGGAATTTTTTTTCCATGAAGTCATTTTGCAAATTTTTTTATGTTTCAAAAATATCTCTTAATATAATTCATTATGGTTCAAATACTTGAATATAGTTTCATAAATTGCATACCTTTGTAATTTTATAGTGTACAATTCTCCGTTTCTTAGTGCATGATATAAATACTTTCTAAGAATAAAATGTTGGCAATAAAATATCAATTGTTTAGCATTTTCATGATAATTCTAGCTTTCTAAGTTTATTTTTCCTAGATAGTAGTACCATGTGTGGCATCCACACTATGTTCTAGTGTCATAAAAAAATCATGATTGTAATAGATGTTTTGATTAGGTTAAAGTTTGGAAGGGCTAGTACTCATTTACAAAGCATCCATAGAGATAGAGGTCTGGTGACTCATATAAAATGAGAGCCAAAAAAAAAAGAGAAAGACTCACCAACAGTGAGCCTAGAAGAAAACAAACTATCTTTGCTTTTGACTGGAGCTTGAGACTATATAACAAATACCTACTACAAAGAAATAAAGGCATTGAAAACAATGGAAACCAACTCAAAAAACCACCCTTTAGAAATAGGGGAAAAGCAATGAAAGCTTTTAGCTTAAAACACTAAACAAAGGGCCATGACCCCCAAGCAACAACTTCAAATTTTATAGAATTAAACAAAAAATAAGCCAAAGGGAAAAAGGAATCCCTTTCCACAAAAATCCCACCTTACCAACAAACCCAAGCTCCACCTCCATAAGAGCACACTCCATCAATTGGAGCTGCAAAAGAGAAAGTGAACAAGAGGAAAGAGAACCTATGAAAATGCCCACAAATTAAATATCCACCTTAATAGGAGAACCAGACATAGCGGGCTATAAAGGAGAAAATAAACAAGCAGAAGGGATAAGAACAACTCCCTTATGGTCCATGAGGATCTAGGTTATCAAGATAGGCATGGAAGAAAATCCAACCAAATGTACCAAAATAGGGGCAGCCCCTACCCCCAAGATCGTAACCTTTAAAACCAAATGATTTGTCCAAATAACCAACGATTTTAAGACAATCCGTCCAAAACACCTCTAAAATAGGAGGCCAACAGTAGGTAGATACCAAATACCTAGAAGAAAATAAGAGAACAATAAAAAACCTTGAAAATAACACCAAATTAGTAACTTTGAACAAGGTAGGAACATGCCTAACTAGCAAAAGTATCACACCAAGAACAGAGCCACAGCAAACCAATATATCTATAGCTCTTCCTTCGAAAAAAATGAGCAAGAGGAGCTCAACATCCCTTTGAGAAGACATGTTTCCATTAAACCCTCTCTCACCATAGGTAAGAAAACAGGGGAAACCCCTTGAGTGACCTAGGATGAGGAATGCATTCACACACTCAACACTGAACGAGTATTCCAAAGACATGCACAACCCATCAACAATAATACATGGAAAGCTCTCCAAAGGACCCAAAAGGTTGAGTAACCTCTGAGAAGCCACACTACCAGAAAAATACTCTTGTTGATGATAGAATAGGGTGATATTGAAGTGACAATGAGAGTCACTAGGGGATCAAATAATACCCACCAACACAAACCCTCAACAACCAATATCACAACATAAAATAGAGACTTCAAAGAAGCGAGAGTAAGAAAGCTACAACAAGGCCTCCTGAAATGGAAGAAAAAGTTGCACAACCTCTGAGAAAGCACAAAATAGCCTCAAAGAGTAGACAAATGAACCAAGGCAAACAAAGCATCCACAATAGAAGGCTAAAACCAAGAGCATGCTCACATAAAAAATCACAACGAAAGTCATGAAGCTCACAGATCTATTCAAACACCAGCAACAACGTAACCACTAAAAACCAACCCAGTTAGCATAAAAAATCCACCCACCAGTATAGGATAAGCCCACGAATACCATCTTCAAGCCAAATCCAAAACACTAAACCATATAGTAATTTACTTCTGGCCCAAACACAACAGATAGTTTGTGATAAGGAAGACCCAAATAGCATGGAACCTACCAAAAGTATGAAGCTAGTGGCAAGACATCCACAAAGGAAACAAAAAACACCAATAAAGGTTGTTTCCAACCACAACTACCATAACTTGAAGCACAAGAGATAGCTATTGACTACACCAGAGGAACACCTCTAAGAAAAAAGGAGCTAGGTTATCAGTAGCAAACGAAGTTGAAGCCAAATAGCCAAGGAAATGAAGAAAGACCCCTCCCCTGCCAACATTCCAAGCAACAATATCCAACAACATCGGCCCAAAAGAGAAGCACCAAACATCACACCATCCCTAAAAGCTTCGTGATAAAATAAGAAGTCCACATAAAAATCCACAAGGAAGGGATGAGAAAAACAAACACACACAATAGGTAGAAAATCAAATCCAAATGCTCCCAGATCACCATCCTCATCATTTGACTGTGATTCCCCCTCGCCCACTTTTGTAGAATTCAAATTACTTCATTTGTGTCCATGAATCTAATGGATTTTGGAGCATTACCTTCCCACGAATATTTTAGAAGTAACACCTTTGCACGACAATCATGTGGTACAGAGTGAACCAACTTGTCATTTTTGAAAAAAAGAAAGAGAAAGAGAAAGGTGAACTCTCAATTTCTCTCATCCTCATGCTAGAATATTGAAGCTTTTTTAATTTCTTGAAAAAATATTGATATGTTGAATGAATAGGATGCTACTAGGCTATTACATATCATATTTCTAAAGTGAGATCAAGTAAGTGTTGTGTGGTCTCACAACACACCCCATTTTTCCCTTTAGCTAAATGTGGACCCCCTCTTTTTCTGTTGTTTTCCCCCTTCCTTTAATTTTCACTTTCTTTGGTGTGCTACTTTTGGAGGAAATGGTAAAATAATGAGGTCTTGATCCAACTTTCCTAGACCTCCCTTAAGTTCTTGCTTTGTCATACTTCGATTGTTTGCAAAATATTTTCCTTAGCCTCATTAACCAACTAGATCCTCGAGTCCCCAGTATCAGTTGTTGTCACTCTACGGATATTGTATCTTCTGTTAGTTCCACCTTTTTTCCTAGCTAGTCCTTGGGTATGTGCAGGATCATCATGGAAAAAATAGGCCCTTAAGTGGCAAAAAATTCAGAAAAATCAGAGTTAGGCAACTTGACATAAAAATTTGAATAAGTTATCTATATTATTTCAAAAATGTGTAAGAATAGAATCTATAGAAAATTGAATGTAGTTTCTAAACTACTAGGTTTGTTTAAAAAAAAAAATCTATTTGGTGAAAATTTGAAATTTCAATGCAAGAGTACTTAAATTTCGGGAAAAATAAGAAGTAGGTGTCTATTTGACCACCTAACCACAATAAAATGATAATATTTTTTATAATATTTTAGATATAAGTAGAGGACTCATGTCCCGATGTGATGCATATTTTTTGTAATTTTTTTCCAAGTAAATAATTAATTATGATTTTATTAACTTTTAAAAATATAAAACTTGTATATCGACCACCTTAACTTGGTCAAGAATTCATGAAATTCAAATTTTCTTTTTAATCCTATAGTATGTACAGAGAATGTGACACATGTTTTGGATTCAAAAAATGTGATCTTGTTTGAAAGCTATAGATTTTTCAATCACTTATCAATTAGGACTTTAGTCGTAATTCAAATAGAAAATGAATAATAATTACTTATTAAATTCAAAGTAAAGCATAATTTATATTAGTGGAAAGCTGAGAATCTCCTTTAAAAACCCTTTTCGTTTCTTCAATTTTGGGTAAAAAAAAAGTCGACAGCTACATACCCATCATATTGCCACTTTTTGGCCCATCATGATCTTGCACATACCCCCTTGCACCTGATAAGTTGTCACCAAGGTAAAATTGTCCTGGTATTCGTGTATCAAAATTTTCCTTGGTTAGCCCCATAGTGGCTTTTCTTTTCTTTAGAACTGGAGACCAAAAGTTTTTGCATAAGTTTTTTTTGAACTAATTTGGTTTCACATACGCTCAGTCCTAGGTATTCCTTTCCACCTAGTTCTCATGAACCCGATGGATAAAAGACCCAACTCTTGGTAATTCTTCAATGTTCGTTGTTGGATGATTCAAACCTTGTTGATTATCAATCGTTAAGTATTCAAGATGGATGCTTCCTCTAAGTAATTTTTCCTCATAAGAATTAAAGTGACATATAAGCATGCCACGTTAGCCACCTATGCCACTTACCTCTCAAAATGTGGGCCCCTACATAGGAATCAAGGAGTTCATAATTTTGAAACCTAATCTGCCACGATTGTACCTTTATTTAGGGTAGTTAATGTATAGAAAATGAAATTGATGAAGGTGGAAAATAACACACATACTTTACACCACCTCAAGCATGTAGTTGCTTCCATAACACTCTACCTTGTCCCAGATTATTCACTTGTAAGGACATTAAATAATCAAAACCAAGATTGTGGCATGAAAATAAAGGTAAATTTAAGAACACTAAATAACACAACTACTAGGGGTTTGCACCTGCATTCAATCAATCACCTTATCAGTGAAACTAGGTATGCTTCTAGTAGCTAAATTTTAGTTAATTATTTTAAATACATGCATGGCTTAGGTTAAATGGTGTTACCACTGGTTAGGTCATTGAAATGTTGATTATTTATAAATAATTTAACCTAATTGTAGATTGTAAATGTCATGAGTAAAAAGACTTTCATGAATTATTGCAAACGTATTATTGAATTTAACCCTAACTCGCACACAAGGCACAGATTTGCTAATAATATAGGAAATCAAGAGAAATATTCAAGCACTTCCAAGAAGAAGAAACTAGATGAGGAATTTGAATTCCTATTTTGTAGGTTGTATTAATTTGTAGGATAGTTATAGGTACTCACCAAGGAGGATTTAGTGATCATAAATACACTATGTAGATTCAGCAAGCAGGTGCCTCTTAGTGCGCTAAAAATATTCTTTCAAATGGACTGCATTTGGTAAGAGCACTTCCACTAGTGATGGATGCCCCTGAATTGGTATTAGAACGCATGAGATTGTCTGACCCAAACAAGAGGGTCATTGAGAAAAAAGGAAGAGTATATGTAGACCTCTCCATTGAGGGCATTGTGTACACATTTGGGCTCCCCATGTTCAAATACATGAATTTGTTGGATATGTGGGTTTTGGCCACAACATATTTGAATGTAGAAGAACAAAATAAGAGGCTTATAATTTCAACATGGTTCTAGGAATAGCCAACGAAGTAGATGAAGAAAATCTTGAGGTCATCATTTATTTAGGATGTTTAGGAAATAATAACCCTATTGAGCAAGATAGCTAGATGCAAAGATTCCAACAAATTGGAACCCTAGATGTTCAATCTTATAGTGAAAATAATGGAAGGCCTTGTACGAATTCACTAGGAGAATTTTATCAGTGACATGCTTTGTGAGTAGATAATGACATTCTCAAACATCCAATGGTTCACCATGCCCTCATATGTTGTCTATTCTTATGCCTTGAGGGTAAATATGGAAGGATTGAACAGAGTTGGTACCCTAGGCAAAGAACCAAGGAATGATTTGATTTATTCTCATACACCCTAGATTACTATCCACCAGTATCGGGAGCATTACTGGAGGGTAAATAATGGGTTTTCTATGATGCCAGTAAGAATAATGGAAGGGGACAAGGCCAAAAGAATATCCCTATAAGAATAGAGTGTTATCAAGTTTGTTGGAGGCTGGTATATTCAATTTCCTACTTGTTGTGCCCTCAGCACACATGCCCCGTTCAGAATGGGGACCCTCTTTTCTTTCATCTTGCTAGATCATTTTTGTCACTACCTCATTTTGTGTGCCCTATTTTGGTGTCCTAGGTGGTTAGCATGCCTCCAAAGTCTCATCTCAAATTGACCGTGTTTCGCCCCTTCAATTTTGTCAAGTTCTAGTGCCTTGCGGGGTCTCCTTGGCAGTTTGCCTCTGCCAGCGACCTTGGGGCCTGCCGGGCCCGCCCCTTCAGATTTCCCTGGCTGAGTTTCCCCTTTGTATCCATTGTCCTAAATGGCGGATGGATTCTGCCTTCCCGGGCCCCAGGTCCGAGATCCCTGTTCTTCGTCTGGTGAAAATTGTAAAGTTTCTTGACTGCCTTCAAACCTGCCAAGCCCGAACCTCCAGACTTCCGCTTCTGGAGTTCTGTGAGGACTTTTCCGTTCCTGACGAAAAACTAGTGGCAGAATTCCACCCTCCAAGCCCTGACTTCCCCTTTGCTGCTGGTGTTTTCCGAGTAGAATTTTCTAAGATGGCCACTACCTCGCGTCTTTCTGGCCTTCGGGTGTCGGACCTCCTGCCACCATCCGTGAATTCAAAATACACCAACCCAATTATTCTCCATACTTGCATTTAATGTGGCCATTAATGGTAGTGGGAGTATAAATATCTTGAGCAACCTGTCATTCTCACTTGTCAGTGTTGTAGAGAGAGGTCAAAGAAATTTCTAGAGAGGATCCTTGTCTTCGTCGATCATCTCCCTCACACCTATTGCCATCACTTGCTGACCGTTAGTTGATTTCATGCCTTGCTGCATTGGGTGTCCAAGGTAGGTTTACCGTTTGGCCTCCCAAGCAATTTTTCATGATTTTAAAACCTAAAGTGATGAACAACCTAAGATAAATACATTTAAAAGATGAAACAAAGTGCAACGCATAAAACCCATGATCTGGAACTTTCAAAAAACATCCAAGGTGCCTTCATGACCGATCCAGAACTTGGCCCCTGCATGGCTATTCTTCATGCAAGGGCATTCGCCTTTTCAAGCCTAGACTCTTCCTTCACTGACAGGGACTTAAAAAAATAACCAAATTTTCAAACGGCTTCACCATTCCCTGGGCCCGGACCATCAGATCTCTGTCGGTGGTTCGCCGTCTGGCATCACAAACTTAGGTTTTGAAAATGACCTCCATTTAGGCCTCTCAGGCCCGTGACCCTAGGTTTCCACATCCGAGATTCTGTTGAGCTCCCGCTGTTCCCAATGGTGAACCTGCCCTGTCTGCCTAAGTCTCAAGTCCTGGGCCTGCTTTTGGCATCCTTCTTAGTGCTCATATCCACCCTCCAACACCTTGTTGGGTCCTGGTCTACACACTTCCATCTGCGAAGTTCCGCGGAGTCTTTGCCGTTGTGAACGGCGAATGCGCAATGTCCTCCTGCCTCATGGGTCCTAGGCGACCTTTTGTCATCATGGTTTTCAAACAATCGAACCCCAGCATCCTCACCCTTGCTGGGCCTTGTCCTCCAGAGCTCCATTCAAATTTTACAGCCCCTAACATTGAACCTTCGCCAGAACTCCGACCTCCGAGCCCCAAGGTCCCCTCGGTCGTCTGTGTGTAAGATAGATTTCAAACGACCGCTGCCTTGCTCCTTTCTGGCCTCTAGGCTCTGCCTCCCTGCTCATTGTGGAAGCTTAAAGTGTAATCTAATGTCTGACCCTGATGTCGGGTCCAATCCGCTAGGCCGCCCCCTCCAGACTTCTGCCCAACGATTGTCGTCCCGAGTGGCGAGTGCATGACAGCTTCCCATACCCTCCAGCTTGGGCACTTTAAAACTTTAAAACTTCTAGCCACCCTTAGATCTGCTGGGTCCCAGACCCCGAAGTTCCACCCCCAAAACTTTATTTCTGCTTGGACGTTCCAAACGACCAACTCTAGAAGGCTTTTCGGCCTCATACCTCCAGTTGCTCCCAAATCGATCCAAATGACCTCAAATTTGAAATCTCATCTCGACCCACATGCTTAATTTTGACCCTCTTCATTATGAGCCTTTGAACCATCAGAATATAGTTGAGAAAGATCTCTTGGGTCACTCTGCCTAGTTTTCCCTTTCAAAGCAGCATTCCTGCCAGAGAAGTCCGGGCCCCCGAGCCCGAATTGTCCAAAAGCCCTCAATTAAAAGACTAATGACATCAGGAAGTAGAAGTATCATTTTGTGAATAATAAATTATTTAAATTTGACTTTGCCCATGGGATTTTAACTAACATGAAGACTTTCATGATTAGTTGCACTGACTGTGCCTTTGCTTGCAGAATATATGGAATTGGGTGTAAGACCTTTGGGGGCAGCTGTGGAAAAGGACAAAGGAAAGAAGTCAGGCAAGACTCCCTGAGCAAAAGAGAACAAGGACCAAATGAATTACTAGTTCTAGGGTGAACCTTTGCACTCAAAGGTTGCCACAGATTGGAAAGAAATTACCAACACCAATATCGGCCATGTCAATATTGACAAGTTTACACAAAGGGTTAGGATCAATCCAACAACCAAGAATGCGAGGCTGATCAGACAAAGTGGAATTGCAAAGGCTACAGGTTTCCCTCCATCCCTCGTGGCCCCTGAGTTGGGCATGGATTTTCAGCAGGCATATCAACCAGACATAAGGACCATAATTGACAGAGATGGTAACATTCTCGCCGACATGTCGACTGAAGGAATCACAAAGACCTTCCATATTCCCACTTTTCAAGAAATGGAAACACCTACCATAGAGGAATTCCAGGCAGCATGGTATGACAACTCGGTGGGCTACAAGAAATTGATAAATCAACATTGGCTTAAAGAAAAGCGGGGCAGCACTGCAAAGGTTCCTCATGAGCTCTTCCGCAGTGATTTTCATGAAGATTGCCATGACTTGGTCACAATGCTAAGCAGGGTTATGGGTCTTCCTACGACTTCTTTCTTTCAAGAGTGGATGATGTACTTCATCAAACAAATCCTTCATGGGAATGAGGACATCACCACAAAGTCCTCATTCTATTGGGGAGGTATAATAAGTGACTACTTCCATGAGCAGTTCGTCAATGTGAAGAAGAGTTCCAAGTTCTATATGACTTCATATCTCATCTACTCCTTGGTAGACCAGAGACAATACAATGGGTTGTTTTTGGCACCTGATGAGGAGTAGGGTCGAAGACTGAAGGCCTATGACAAGTACCTCGCAGTCGCCAATTTTCCAATACCAACAATAGACTGGGATGAGCATGAGGTCGATGACCTCGATATTATAACCAAACCAATCTTGGCTCATACTAAGGAGTGGGTGGATGGACAAGTGGCCCGACTAAAACAACAAGGGGTGGTCTTGACATACGAGGGGCTCAAAAGTGAACCAAGTGCCATAGAGGAGGTTGCTGCCACTACTTCAACGACTGGGACATCCAAGTCCCCTCCAATCACCAGGTCCAAGAAGAGGAAAGAGACAAAAACAAAGCAGTCTCCTGACCCCAAGGTTTATACAAGGAAGGATCCAGGGGGCTCACCCTCCAAAATACTTAAGCAAACAGGGGGCATGATGTAGCAACCCTTAATCCAAGAGGAAGAAGCAAAGGGCACAGATCAAGTAAAACCTCTTTTGGCTCTCCTTGCTTCAACTGCCCCATCATCTACCACCCTAGCCATGATCTCCACATCCCCGCCAGCGGTGGACATCTCTATCCATCTTGCCCATTCACCTCCAGCTGAGCCTGTGATAGTAATTGATTCTTCCTCTACCGTAACTACTCCTCCTTCCTCCGCTGCCATGTCATCGACCACATCGCTCCCTTTAGTTGTGGTGACAACACCAATACCCACTTCTTCCTTTCCTAAGGCCTTCTCCAAACATATGTAGAATCTCCCCTCTGAGCTCTCCCAGATCCTTATGGACCCCACTCTTCAAGCAGCCCTTGCCCAGGTCCTCACTACCGCTAAACCTCCGCAGCCTCCGACAGGGCCATCGGCTATGGAGGCCACCATGTTAATTTCTAAAGAGTGGGAGAGGTGTGAGCATGAAGCCTCAAAGAAATTTGAAGAGGAGGCTGATGAGTACCATGAGCACCCTAAATATGAACATCAGACAATTGACAGGGTGGCCTACGAGGAGGAAGGAACTGGCTCCTCAAAGAGTAGGGATGAGGAGGATGACACCGATGGTAAGATCATTGTGCAAACCTTCAATGATGATCTTGAAGAAGAGATGGCCTGACAGCTGAAGGGTACTGAAGAAGAGGTAGAAAGGTCACCTCTTGGCGAAGAAAAGCAACAGGAAGATAAGCCTAAGGGTGAGGCTCAAACTATCTAGAGCCTAGAAATTGAGCAGCCCAAGGAGCACACACACGAGGTTGAGCAAACTAAGGAAAAGAAGGGGGAGGAAATAGAGAAAGAAGAAAGTCCCCGACAACTATTATCTACTATGCCTCCCATTAAGCACCTCATGTTCATCCAAGACTCCGACGAAGAGGAAGGAGATGCTGCTAAAAGGGAAGAAGGGGCCCCCAAGGATAGGAGAATAAGGGTCTTGGCCGAAGAAGGTGAAGGTGGTCGTGAATCACCTAGGGGAAAGTCTGTCCTGCCTAAGTGGTTGGAGAGACAGCTTGAAAGAAAAACCCCCATGTTGAAGGACCCAAGAGCGAGGCTGGAGGCTATCTTAGCTCGAGCGTAGATCACAACTCAAAAAGAGAAGAAGCCCAAGATTAGATCCAAGGTAACAATGGATGCTTCTGGGTCTCGAGCTGTGCAGATAGCAACGTCGGTGGTAGGCCAGGAGGGAATAACCTACAACATCTCCACCATGGATCTGGGAACCGCTACTAGGGAACAAAAGGTAGGAAACCTTGAAGAGTCAGTGGCTACAATGGTGCATATGATAAAGTAAGACAAGGTTTCGAAGGATGAGCTCAAGGCACAGGTAGCCACTTTGATGGATTACATCCAACAATGGTCTTCGGTGGATGACCTACCTACCACGTCCACGGCCACACCCCAATTGCTGTCCAAAGAACAAATTGATAAGATGGAGAGAAGAAAGAACTTGGAAAATACTATGGAGAGCTGGTTCTGAAAAGTCTTGTACGTCGGGAACATGGGAATTAGTCGGGTTGTGCGAACAACCAACAAGTTCTTAGATCTGCAGCAATCTTTGGAAAGCACGAGAAAGCTTTGCACCGACTTCCCCGCAACATACGACTTGACCTTTCCAAAGATCGAAGCTATCCTTTAGTTGCCAAAATCCATATGGGAGAAGGAGCTGACATTCAAAAAGGATGATCAATGGCTAATGGATGTGTGGTGGTGGGATTTTGACAACAGGAAAGAAAGGCTGGAGCAAATAATGAGTAAGGTGGATCCGGACATCGAGTGGATCAAGGAAATCAAAGCGGAATGCACTCGATACCTCAAACTGATGACAAAATATGACATGCCCACAATACAGATGGATCCAGAAAAGGTAAAACCTTACTTCCAGAAGAAGATGGAGGATGGGATGTCTAGTGAAATAACGGTGGAATTCATGAGTTTTTCCACCCGTGCATTCGACCAATTAGAGTTGTTCAGAGATCAGGGCACAAAATATGGTGAGGACTGGAAGAAGCTGGAAGATAATGCAAAGGAATGGAGCTACCAAATGATGCGGTATGAGATTATTGAGGTAGACAAGCTCCAGCTAGTCATTCTAAAGTTCATGGAGTATACAACTTCAAACAAGCAAGAAGATAGCCTTGTTATCAATGAAGAGCTCCCCAAGGAGTAGCTACACTAAAACAACAATCAACAAAAGATGAAATTGCTATAGTGACTAGCACTAGATGACAAAATAAGGAGAAGACAAAATGTAATATATTAAGGGTTGGTGAAACCCTATTTTGTAATGAATCTTGGCCACACAATGAGAATCAATATTGACCATTCATCTAACTTTTGGGGCACTATAAATAGGGGTCTCCTCTCATTTGAAAAGAGAGTTGAGTTGTTGTAAAGACATGCTGCAAAAATTCATAATGAAAATACATTGACTTGGTGCATTTTTTGATTTTTTTCACATGTTACTTGATTCAGCTTCCATTGTTAGATGCTTTACTTAGATTTGTATTGTTGTTCTAGTTAGATGTATTCTTGCTTTGATAGATTTTAGAAATGTTGTTCTGTAGTTGTGAAAATTCATGCTGTGTAGATGCCTACTTAGTCCATACTCTTTATTGTTTGCTACTGGTAGATGGCTGTGTAAAGTTAGCCTGGGATTAAATTCAAAGTTGCTCCACACTTTCATCTTTGTTCATGCATGTAAATGGTGAATGAAAGGTGAAATATTTGCAGACCTTAGAAGATAGCACAAATTCCATGAGACTATGAGATTTCTCGTTAAGTGGAATATTATTTTCAAAAAGCTGGCCATATCAGGAACTCCATGATTACTGTTCATAGTTAGTTGCAGATCTAGGAACTTTTTGTCTTCTCTGCTCTTTCTCTTTTTTTTTTAATGTAGCCTATACCAATGTTCATTGCACATTGTAAAGCCAAATTTGAAGAAACATTGAAGTTTTGGATTACTGTCCGAACCTACAGCAAGGTGAAACTCAACCTCTATCTCAGAAAATTTGTATTTGAATATCCACCTCGCATCCAGCTACATAAGTCTACCCTATGATTACCAGCAAAATAACATCAAAATCAACTAAGGAGTTCTATGCAAGTCATGACCTGACACCTGAGAGACCTTGGGGAGATTTTCAGCAACTTGTTGTGGGAAATTTCCTTTCAAGAGAGGTAGTGCATTCATGTAGTTCCTATGTTGAGAAAGTGTGCAAAACACCCATCAACACTACTTTGACTTATATTAGAGTGGAAGGATATACGGGATACCCCTTCATGCTACCTAGGTATGCATTAGATAAATTGTTCTTATTGGAATTCGTGAGGCAATTGCAACTATCTCATGCTCTTTTTGTACACACACACAAGAAATTTTCTGTTAAATTCCCTATCACAATTGTGAATTATAAGTGCACTACAATCAAAAGTGCTAGTATGTGCAAGGAGGAGTTAAAAATTTATGTGTTGGATTTCCTTGCACTCTAACAAAAAAAAAAATGATCTAGACAAAAACCTTGCCAAGCAAATAGGCAAGAAGTATGCTCATGTTTATCAACTAGAGGATTTTTGGATTAATTGTGATGATGATCATGATGTAAGGAAAAGGTCATACTAGAGGTTGACACTATAAGAAACAAAGCTTCTCAGAACTCATGATATTCTAGAACAATTGGATATTGATAATGGAGAGGTGTTGAATACAATTTATGAGACAATTTTTTTTTTTTGATGAACCCATCCCAAACCGATATTATACAAAGAAGGAGATAGTAACCATCAAGGAGATTTCTAAGCATGTGTTGACATATACTCAATATTGGATTAATGGTTATGTTGAGGCACTGAAAGAAGTTGGGATAGAGCCCACATACTCATGTAATTTCAAGAGAAAGCTAAAGTTGGTGGATGAATTGGGGTATGGAGGTACTACTAGAAAGAAAAAAAAGACTATAGAAAAAGAGGTAGCTAAACAAGGTGAGGAGGAAGTTTCTAATACTTCAAGCTAGGGAATTCCAATGGTGTCACAACCATCTAGCCAATGCAAAGAAACTATGGCCACTCTAACCAATGCAATGAAAATACCAAAGGTAACATTTTCTTCCACAACAAAGCCAAGAGCTCAGCCTATGATTGGCAAGGATGTGAGAATGAAAACATAAGTGCATGCTAAGACAAGGTCTACATCATAGAAGGTTGTAGATATATTCACTTCTCCACCCTCTGTCAATATGGTGGAAATGAGACAAGCTTTAGGAGGGAATCTTATAATTCAAGAAGAAGGTGTTGTCCTAACTAAAAAAGAAGTCAAGGAGTAGCTAGAGAAACTTACTACTAAGATGAAACAATTTAAAGAAAAATGATCTAGAGGAGATCCAATAATGTAGCCAGTAGTGGAAGAAGTATCAGCTATAGTCACATCCTAAAAATATAGAAGAAGAAGATTTTATAATAGGATCACTCACTCTAGAAGTGGGAAACCCTAAAGAAGTAAATGTAAGAGAAACAGGGGACACTGAAAGTTAGAAACCCATTAATATTGTTGATGAAGAAGATATAATTGATGATCAGCTTCTACAAGGAAGAATTGAAGAGACTGTTGAGCAACCACAATCTTTTGATATATCAGAAGAAAGTTAGGATAAGAATGAAGGTATAGAGTCCTCACAGACCTCAAATGATGAACCAAGAAATGATGAGAATCCTAATGTTTTAGGACAATAGGAAAATAATGCTCCAAGGGATGATGTTGAAAATAGGGCAGGACAGGAAAATGTAGGTCTTAGAGAGGAAGCAATAGTAATTAATTAAGGTAATCCAGAATCCATGCCAATTAGGATAGAGATTGTTAAGGTCTCAGAGGTTGTGGTGGGAAATGTTGAAAGTATGATAGAGGAGATTCCTAAACATGTTGATCATCAAGTATGAGGTAATAATGAAGAGTCAGAACAAAATGAAGAAGCACCTAACTGGTTAGTAAGGAAATTGGCTCCATCATTGGAGGTGGAGTTAGTGCCTCTAGATTTCAGAAGTTTAATGCAAGGAATATAAACCCCTAAATCTAGAGTTAGAGCAAATACAAGGCATGTTGTAAAATGGAATGCAAATGAAGGGAGAACTCTCTAGATAGCTACTCTGGTAGGAGAGAGGAGCAAGCATGAAATAACATCTAAGGATTATATTGCAACAACAATTGATGTAGAAATTCATCATGGGGATAAGAGTTACAAGAGATGAAAGTAAATTTAGAAAATAGTGTTGCCTAAGTGTAGAAGAATAAGCAAAAGAAAAGAGAATTAAAGGAACAAATTGCTTTCCTAGAGAATTTCATCAGGTTGCTAGCCCAATCTGGTCAATCACAAACTGGGTTGTCATAGAATCCAATATTAATGTCCAAGAAACAAGTAGATGCTATTATAGTGCTTCGCCATAAGGTAAGTCTATTTGAAGAATGGATGGAATGCTTGCTAAGACAAGGAGAAGAGTTAATAAAGGATGTGATTGGGAAGTGAAAAGAAGCATACCATTGGTACAAAAAGTCCATAAGACCTGAGGGTGAATTCTGATGTCACCAAGAATAAATTTATGTAGAGAGGTGAAAGCTAAAATTTCTTCTTTAGACAGATGTCTGAGAGTTGGTAAATGAGAAGATAGCCATAAAATAGGAAGTTTCGGTATTTGAGAATTGGAGGAAGCAATTGAATTGGGGAAAGTGAAACTTTATTACAATGTGTAAATGGATTGGAAAAGATCACTAAGATATGTAAGAAATTGATAGATAAAGATGAGAGCTTTATTGAAATGCTAGCTTGACAAATATATGATTCTCACACTTGAGGACATGATGATAAGGAAATAAAATCTTTCAAGGAATGGATTGAAAAGGTGAATAAGGATCTTTTTTTAGTTATTAATTCGAGAGGTTATAGATGATATCATAAGGTGCAAGAATGCTATGAACAAATATGAGACAAAGGTAATCTAGAGAAATGAAAATATCATTCAAGTATCAGAAGAGTATGTTAGGCATAAATACATCTGGAAAGTAATTCAAGGAGTTCCAAAAGAACATATGCATCAAGTGTTGATTTCTTTATGGGAATATTAGCAGAGAAGAGGTGAGGATGAGTCTTCAAACCAAGAGTCCAGTGAAGAAGAATAGATAGTCGGGTACCAAAGGTCAGAATTTTTGTACATGGGTATAGTTTTGAAATTAATTTTGCAGTTTATTCCTGAACATGATGAAGGTAGCTAATCCCAGAGGTTTTGAAGAGTTTCGATAGTTTTTTTTTGTGCAAAGTACCTGTGACTCGAAACCCGAAGTTTGGAGTTTGCTACTAAAGAAAGTCAAAATATCTTTGACTTTTCTTAGAAAGTTTTGATGCCAACTGCCACTTTCCACATGTCACATTTTGATTTGTTTCTCTGATTCTCTTTCATGGGATTAAGTTCAAACTCTTTGGGGCCTTGTTTCTATAAAAGGTCGTTAGTTTCTCTATTTTATTTTAAGTTCAAAATTTGTGGATGTTGGAGAATTAATTTTTTTTCAAGTATTCTTTTTCCTATTTTTTGTTCCATTCTAGACTAAAAACTTGTATGTTTCATTAGAAGTTAAGTAATATTAGATCTAATTTCAAAGCTATTTATTGGTATGAAATCTTACGTAGCTAATTGTTTGTTCCTATCGAACAAGGATTTATGTTGTGCATACTGGCACTATCTGGTGGCAAATGACCCCCCTTTTTATAAACCCTTGCATCATTTTATGTCTAGTTGTGAAGCAATCTAGTGACGTATGGAATGGTTTTCTCTAGTTTGGTTATTTCTTGAGGCATGCATGGATAATTCTTGGGAGAAATTTTACTTTTCAGTAATTTTATATGCTTTATTTTAGAATATATGCTTTATATTCTAGAAAATGTTCCAAGAATGATAAATACATGGAATTTAATTATAGATATTTTGATTCCATGGGGTTATTGAATGATTAATGCTAAATCTACTTGAATGAATGCAAGTTAATTTGAGTTTCATGAAATATATTTGAAAATTATTTGATTTCATGAAGTTATTGAGTGACATTTGAATGACCAAACTGAATAAATGTTTCTCTCTTTTGGGTACCAACCAATTCTTTACAACGATTTAACCCTCATGTTTAACAACAATATCACAACAAACCTTAAGTAAACATAATGCATCAAGACCTGATAGAAATGAGCCTTGGGATCAAACCAATTTTGCATTAGATTTAGGTTTCTCGGTGGAGTCTTTTAAGAAAGGTTTGTGTGTGTGTATAAAATTCATGTCAATGGAAGTGGCACTAGAAGGAGGGCCTATTTTTTTTGCTAGGAAGGAATTTGGAGTCTTGTAGAGTCACTAGGACTTAGTCTAGCAATCCTCATGTGACATTAGTTGAACTTAGTGGTTATATGTCATCTAGGCCCAAATGGTCGAGAATTGTGAATGTAGTATTGTAGAATCCGATTGTTGTTATACCACCCTTTGCTGCAATAATTGCTTTCTTTAATGTAGATTCACCTATTCAATTCATTGTGTATAATTATCTTCCAAAGAATCCAAAAAAATTGTGTCCAAAGTACTATCTTCACAAAGACGTGCAAGAGCATATTGGTATCTTTAAGGATACATGATTTAGAGAAAGGATACAACACAAAGATGTTGTGTGTAGATTGTTTCCTTACATGTTAAGTGATAAAGTTTAATAGTGGTATATCAGCCCACCTCGTAATTCTGTTAGGACATGGAAATACATGGAAAGCCAATTCTTAGCTAGGTTTAGAACACTAGTAGATCCTTCCTTGCTACATCATTAGTTTTCTTAGATTAAAATGATCGATGGTGAACCTATAACTAATTTTAATGATATATTCCAAAAATATTACTCTAAGTTGCAAGCACCCTACGTTGTAGAAAAATTTTCCATCGTCATGTTAATTACATGAAAATGGATCCATTAACTAAGATGTTTGCAAAATGGAGGGAAAATCCTCCTAATACTCTAACTAAGGCCTATGCAGAAGCCATAAGTGTGAATTTAGAAATGAAACACCTTGGAAGTGGATCATCCATGAATGACGGAAATGGATTGAATAACTATCCTATACTAAGTATGAGTGGAGTTCTATTAAATCATGCAGACTCCCAAATCTTTTCCTTTAGTGGTCCGAAATGGGACACTTCCTCAGAATAGTTTATTTCAACTAGGAAATGTCAAGCTTTTGTCCCACACCCTAGTCCAACTATCACAAAAATACATCCCAATGGAAATTATTTCTTCACATAAACTTAAGAGAGTCAAAGAGTCAAGACTTAAGAAGATAAAGAGGAGGTTACAAAAATAATGGGTCAACTTAAGAGATTAATCATAGAGGTTACACAATTAAGCAATCAAAATTCACAAGGTCGAGCATACAATGCTCCCAAATCACCTAGACCTTGGAAAACACAATTGAATAATAGAGGAGTATCCACAACTTTAGATAATGCTAATTCCTCTAAAGATAGGTCTATGTCTAGGGTGAACTTAGCTAAACTCACCATGAACAATTGGTGTAGAATTCATAATACAAGTGCTCATTCGAAAGTGGAATGTTAATAGTTTAAAACTATGTCAGATATCTTTCTATCCGCTATGAACTATAAGGATAAGTGTGACTCCCACCTACCCCAAGGGAATGAGTTAGTTTCAGTCGGATATGACTTCATGTTGGCCTAAGATAGTTACGTGTGTTTTGAGTCACCCACCATTGCTAAGAGTAACACCTATGAGCAAGAGGACAGTTCAACCATGTCTTTGGAAACTTACATGTTTCCCTACCAAGATGAAAATGAACCTTAGGATGAAGATGATGAAATTAATGCTTTCCAACAATACCTAAAGGGACAACTATAATTTGAGGAGTAATACCAATGGTGGAAGTAGATTTAAAGGGCCTTTGACCATGTTAATTCCACCTAAAAACTTCAATACTCCACCAGATGAAAAATGTAGTAACACTTTGGGCTTTCCGAAGGTGAACTCGCAATACAATAACTCACATAATATCTCATGGAGTGGAAACATGGAATTCACCAATAAAAATAATCTAACTAATTATTTGGTGGAATAAATAAAAAGGGTAAAAATCAACCTATCTTTATCAGAATTGCTTAAAACTCCTATAATCAAGAAGGATTTCTTGAATACATTAGAAGAATTTCCCAAAGAAACCATACCTAGTAAAGATATGTATGTGAAGGACAACTCTATTAAGGAAAAAAATAAATATGCAATTCCTATGGTGGATGCACAAGTATCCTTTTATAATGGAAAGATAGAATCCCCACCATTTTTTCTAACATTGAGAATATTTGGTAAAAATCTTCATAATTTCTTGGTAGATTCAAGAGGATCTACCAATGTGATGCATTTGTCCATATGTTAGAATCTAGGCTTAACCTTGGAAAATTCCCTAAAGAAAGTTACTAAATTGGATAAAAAAAAGGTAAATGTAATCAAAGAGTTAACTAACATGATCCATATGCAGTTAGCATTAAAACCTAGGATTCGGTATTATATTGATATCCAAGTGGTCAAGATACCAAATATTTATGGGATGTTATTGAGAAAAGATTGGTTAAAGAATTTTAATGAATATATGGCCACTGCCTTCTCACATATGTGGTTAACATGGAAAGGAGTCCCTAATCAGATCAGGATAGAGAGGGAACCATGTATGAAACACATGATCACAAATTACAACCAGAAAAATGTTATATACATATATGTAGAACTAGGCGTATATGGAATTAGAAGTTCTAGAGTTAAGATAGAAGAAGTATTCATGTGTAATGCAGAGAAGCATAATTAGATGATTCCCGAGATGGAAATGATAGTTGAATTTGACTATGATTCTTCTGACTTCCGAAGGAGAAGAAAATTGTTTAGAATTTTTTTGGAAGAATATTTCTAGCGAGGCTCAAAAGAGAAAGAAAACTAAAGATTCACTAAAAGGTTTGTTGTTACAAGGTTGGTGTAGGTTACACAACTCTACACATTACAAGATAGTTGTGTGATGTGCTTAGAGATCATTCACAAAGTTGAAAATCAGCACTATCAAAAAAATATAACTCTTAACAGGTTTGAGCCTGAAAGACTTGAAGGTAAAATGTAGGCAATGCAGACTGAAAATATTAACTTATTAGTTCTTAAGAATGCTAAACTCAAATTTTTTGAGGATCAAAATTGGACCCTTAGGTTTGATGGGTCAAAATATAAACAAGGAATTGGAGTTGAGGTTAAGCTCATCAATCCCTAAGGTAAGTCGTTTCTTGTTGCCTATAGATTACAATTTTAATGTACTAACAATGTGGTAGAATATGATTTGATGCTCACAATCAAGAAGAAAGTTTAAATTCTTAAGGATTTTGGTGACTCGGAACTAGTGGTCAAGCAAGTTAGGAAACAATATATTTTTCATTGCAAACACTTATCTAGTTATCAACACTGAGTGTGGGACCTGATAAAAGATTTTGATGCTTTTCCCATGAAGATTCAATCAAAGAGCAGATGCTTTGGCTATTGCTGCCAATGCTCTACAACACTGGATGCTTTCGATTTGGGAAGGTTTACTATCAAGATGGTATAGTTGCCCTCGATTCCAGATAATGTTACTAATCTATAGGTGTTTGAGGATCACTGTCACATTTTGGATTTTATCATTAATTTTGGTATCTTTGAGGCAAAAATAATTAAGGAAATAGATTGCCCAGATGGAAAAATTCAATATGAAGAGTTAGCTCAAGCAAAAGATAATAATATTCCAAAATGAATAGTTGAGTTGAAATGATTATTTGATGTGGATCAGATAATTTGGCAAAAAGACCTACCTAAAATTGACGAGGGATAGTTTGAATTGTATAATATGAATACTAAAGAGGACCCAAAGAATTTGTTTATAGGGAAGGTATGTACTAAGGAAGAATAGATAAATATTTCTTAGGCACTCAGGGATTACTAGAAAGTTAATATAGCATGGACATATGAGGATTTAAAGTCATGAAACTTCCATTATTACTCATACAATCCTACTAAATCCTGATGCAAAACCTTTTAGGAAGAAACAAAATCCTATGAATGCACTTCTAGTACCCCTGATTCAAAAGGAATTACAAAATATCCACTCAGTCCAGATCATTTTTCCTGTTAGAAATTCTACTTGGGTGGCTAATTTAGTTCCTATTAGAAAGAAGAATATAGACATTCAGCTGTGTGTGGATTTTTAAAATCTTAACAGGGCGTCTGAAAAAGACAACTATCCCTTACCTTCACTGGATGAAGTACTACAAATTGCTAATGGTTCACATATGATGTCCTTCCTAGAAATATTTTTTGAGTATAACCAGGTAATGGTTATGAAATAGGATAGGATGAAGACAACGTTCACCACAAAGTAGGGAACTTTCAATTATAGAATGATGCCATTTAGATTAATAAATGTTGGAGCCACATTCTAGAGAGCTATTGATTATGCCTTCCAAGACATGGTAGGAAAGTGCATTATTATATATTTGGATGACCTCACGGTGTTTTCTAAGAATATAGGAGATCATGTTCATGACCTCAGAGAAATACTATAGAACTGTGAAACATATAGAGTTTCACTAAGTCCTAAGAAATACATTTTTGAGGTGACTGAAGGAAAACTACTTGGACATATTATCTCTAAAAGGGGTATTTCAATAGATCCAGATCTAGTGAGTTCCTTACTCAAATTGTAGCCCCTAAGAAGTAAGAAAGAATTAAATTCATACTTCGACAAGATCAATTTCGTCCAAAATTTTATTACAGGATTTTTCAAGATAGTGAAACCTCTCAATGATATGTTGAGGAAGGATGCGAAGATCGAATGGAAAAATGAGACTAAGCTTGCCTTTGAGAACTTGAAAGTTGAAATCACAGAAGCTCTAGTGTTGGTAAGTCCAAATTATGTTAAACTATTTTATATTTACTCTTTTTCTTTTGGTCACACATGTGCAACTACTTTGATACAAAGGGCAAGAATAAAGAGGAAAACCATTTGCTTTCATGAGTTCTCCCTTTAAAGAGGTGGAGCTACCATATATGGATATCAAGAAACAAGCTTTTTCTTTGGTCAATGATGAAGAGAAGGGTGGATGGTCACAAACTAACTCAACAACTCATACTTTTCAAACTTATAACCATATCTTGATGGGTTTCCTTACCAAACGGACTCTAGGCCTAGTAGGACAACAAAATGAGGTTTTTTGAAATAACTTGAACAGAACAACTCAAACCAACAACCTAAAATATGTTTTGTATACCATTTTGGGTATTCTAAAAGATATTCAAAATTTAGGTATGGTTTTTTTGGAATAACAAAGACAAAAATTGACTGTCCCGCTTGACAATAGGTTGAATAAGGCTTGTATGATGCTAGGTTTGTATAAAAAAGTCATTACAAGGTTCCAAATCCTATTCTAAGGATTCCAACATATCAATTAGGGTTTGTACACTCATTTCCAAGTCATTCAAGCAACTTCCCAAAAGCTTTCTATCAAAAACCTATGCCAATGTAATCCAAATGGCCTAATACAAGGAAATATTTGGCTAGGGCATCATTGTTGCACGTGTTGCATGCCCCCTCTGCACCTGCAAGTTTTTAGAAAGAAAAAAAAACATTATTCCTCCCATTCTACTAAATTTCAAAGATTTTCACTAGTGGAATGGTGAGATTTTCATTTTTCTTCCCTCAAAACACCAAAACCTAGGGTTTCAAAATAGTCTGCAGTAATTTGGTTCTAAAATGCTCAAATTTAGATGAAATTCAATGAAACTAGGTTTGACAGAAAGTAGATTCAATTCCACATCAACTTCAATTGATTTCACATCCTGAAATAATCGTATAGGACCGTACAAGGCACTGAAATAACAAAATAATATTCAGAATTGCAGCAACAAAGATAGTTTTATTAATTTTCCTTCAAAGTACAACTTGCCAACCTTGGCTTCAACCTTCCCTAGCTTATTTTAACATTTCCCCAATGGTTCCCAACTTCCATTTGAATTCCAACTATGTAACTTCCTCATTTACAACTGATGACTCCTCATATTCCCTATTTTTGCACTTTTACAACATTAACAACATTTTTCCAAACTTAACAACATATGCAACTTGACTTTCTAACCCACCTAGTAACCCAATACTGACTCAAACACACATGGAAATGGTCTTAAATGACCTTATTAAAAAAAATGACTTAACAACTCAAAAACTAACACTTGACCCCTTTTTTGCATCATGAAAGCCTAGGTGCCCTGCACCATACTCCCTGGGAAAAATGAACTCAAATCCCATTGAGGACAATGCTACAATAGTAGATTTATTCTTGATCATGTAATTCTTTGACCCCCAAGTGACATCCTCATTTGTTAAACCCTTCTAATGGATTAAATACTGAAAGTAGGCATTATCCCTTATCTTTTTGAGTTTCTTGGCACCTAGGATATGCTCCAACTTTAGAACGTTGACTCCTTCCTCATCTGAGAATGTTGTTGAACCTACATAATTACCTACTACCATATATCCTCCTTCCTTGTAATGAACTTCCTTCTTCTTCACTTCAATTGTGTGCTTGGACTTGTCCACATTCCTTTGCAGTTCACCCTTGACCTCTTCACCTTTGCTACTCACCTCTTCCATCTATTGTTGTGCCCTTATGAATGCTACTTGATCATGGATAATAACCTATGACATGAAAGGAATGGAATGACCAATATCCCCTTTTGAAAAAAAAAAGTGGAACACTTCTCCTACCATCATGGAAACATACTTCTTGAGTCAATCTTGGATCCCTAAAATCAAGTCATTCTTCATTTCTACTGTCATAATATTTCCATGTTTACGAGTGGCCACAAGGTCCATGTCCTTCTCTTCTTCTATGTTTATGAAATCTTTCCTACCTACCATCATCACATTAGATCCCATGGTTTTCCCTCTATCCTTCTCCTTCAATGGTGTCAAAGTATAGGAGACCCCATATTTTTCTATCTCATAAGTATTCCTCCTTCCATCATACATAGCATGCCTATCAAACTGCCAAGGCCTCCCTAGAAGCAAATGACACACATCCATGGGTAGTATGTCACATAATTTTTTCTCCTTATACCCTCCTATGTTAAATTCCACTCAACTTTATTCATTCACCAAAACATACTGACCCTCATTTAACCAGGAGACTTTGTAAGGGGTAGTATGTGGTATTCTTGGCAACTTAAGCTTTTCAACCATCTCAAATGAAACCATATTATCTATACTAGACCTGAATCAATTACAACTTTATAAACCTTACCCAAGAACTTACAAGTTGTCTTAAAGATGGTCTTCCTTTGTGGTGGCTCCTTCTCTACTCGTACCTTGATAAGGGTTCTCCTTACCATGAGTGATTCACCAACTTCTGGAGTAGCATGCTATGATGTTGAGTTCACACTCTCACAATCATCTCCTTGAACAATTTTATTTCTCCTTTCTTCTCTAGCTAAAGTAGTAGCCTGATCTTCATTGCTTTACCATGATTGATGTCTAAACTTGTTGCATTGGTAACACCTTCCTGTGAACCCACTAGATCCTCTTCCTTGACCTCCAAATCTACCTCCAAAGCCTAATCTACCTCCTCTAAATCCACCTCTTGCATCTGAAACTTGGTCTTTTACTTTGCTTGTATCTTCTTGGATCTCATATGAATACCTTGGATTAGAAAATGACCCTCTTCCTATGGAATTGTTGCCTCTGCCCTTGTTTTATTTGTATTTCCTTCTCTTCAACTTTTCTTCAACCCTAATTGCCAATTGATAGAATTCCTCTACCGTTCTTGGGTTTGTCAAACTCAACTCATCTTGAATGTTAAATCTTAACCCACTGAGATATCCAGCCAGCTTCTCCACGTCATCCTCCATGTGACCTACATTTATACTCAGCTTATAAAACTCATCAGTATAGGCTTTGACATACATATCCCTTTATTTCATATTTTGAAGTTTCTTGTACAATTGAATTGCATAATCACCTAGTAGAAACTTTCCCTTGATTTTGGCCACCATTCTATCCCAAGAGACAAGTTTTGACTTTCCTTTCTTCCTCCATTTAGTTTTCTCATAATCCCCCCAAAGTAGGGCATGACCCTTCAGTTTTGTTTTCACCAACTTTACCCTTTATTCCTTAGGCATATCTTCACATTCAAAGTAATTATCAAGTGCTAAAATCCAATCCAAAATATCTTCATCATTCAAGTTCCCTCCATACATAGGTACATCTATCTTTACCTTTTTTTATCATCCTTGACTTCCTTTAGTAGCTTGGTCATCCTCTGCTTATCAGGATCCAACTCTTCCTCTTCTTCTTCTTCTTCTTCTTCTTCTTCTTCTTCTTCTTCTTCTTCTTCTTCTTCTTCTTCTTCTTCTTCTTCTTCTTCTTCATTCTCCTCTTCCCCTTCTTTCTTTGGGGTCACTCACATCACCTAGGGCCATACCTCTCCTCTAACTGGTTTCAATAGCCTAAAACCTTTCTACCAACATATCTTGTAGTTCCTTCAATCTTCTAATCTCTTTTTTTGTCTTATCTTGCATCTCATTCATTTCCCTAGCCATAGGCTTACCCTTTGGAGTCATCTTATTCTCTTTTGTTTCATACTTTCCCTTTTTACAGACCAACCTATGATCTGATACCAATTTGATGTAGATTAGGGTGGATGGTCCCTAACTAACTCAACAACTCAAACTTTTCAAACTTAGAACCCTATCTTGATGGGTTTCCTTACCAAACAGACTTTAGGCCCAGTAGGACAACAAAATGAGATTTTTTGAAATAACTTCAAGGGAACAACTCAAATACACGACCTAAAAGATTTTTTGGATACCCTTTTGGGATTTCTAAAACATATTCAAAATTTATGTATGGTTGTTTTGGAGCAACAAAGCCAAAAATTGACTGTCCCATTTGACAATAGGCTTAATTAGGCTTGTATGATGTTAGGTCTGTATCCCAAAGTCATCACAAGTTTCCAAATCCTACTACAAGGCTTCCAAAATATAAATTAGGGTCTACACACTCATTTAAAATTCATTCAAACAACTTCCCAAAAGCTTTCTATAAAAAACCTATGCCAATGTAATCTAAATGGCCTAATACAAGGAAATATTTGGCTAGGGCATCATTGTTGCACATGTTGCACACCCCCTATACACCTACAAGTTTGTAGAAATAAAAAACAACATTATTCCTCCAATTCCACCAAGTTTCAAATATTTTCACAAGTGGAATGGTGATATTTTCATTTTTCTTCCCTCAAAACACCAAAACCTAGGGTTTTAGAACAATCTAGAGTAATTTGGCTCTAAAATGCTCAAATTTGGATGAAATTCAATGAAAATAGGTTTGATAGAAAGTAGATTCAATTAAAAATCAACCCTAATTGATTTCAAACCCTGGAATGACTGTATAGGACCATACAAGGCTCTAGAACAACAAAATAATGTTTAGAATTGCAACAACATAGATAGTTTTATTGATTTTTCTTCAAAGTACAACTTGCCAACCTTGGCTTCGACCTTCCCAAGCTTATTTTAACATTTTACCAATGGTTCCCAACTTTCATTTTAATTCCAACTATCTAACTTCCTCATTTACAACTAATGACTCTTCATATTCCCTATTTTTGCACTTTTACAACATTAACAACATTTTTGCAAACTTAACAACTTATGCAAGTTGACTATCTAACCCACCTAGTAACATAATGTTGACTCAAAAACACATGGAAATGGTCTTAAATTCCATTATTAAAAACATAAATGACTTTGCAACTCAAAAACCAACACTTGACCCCTTTTTTGCATCATGAAAGCCTGGGTGCCCCGCACTAGTCAAGGCGGTACAAAAAATTTAATATTACATTCTCAAAAGTATAGTTAAGGTGATTATGCTCAATGTAATAGTAAAGATACTGCTAACACAGAGCAAGCTTAGAGAAAAAATAGGTAAATGGGTTATGATCTTGCAAGAGTTTGATTTAGAAATCATACTCATGAAGCTAGTTCGTAGGTAAGCCTTAGTTAAATCCATTGTTGAGATTGGTCCACAAATTTTTATCCTATAGCATACCCTGGATGTAGAAGACCAAGAAGAGTGGTACTCATATATATGGTAATCTAGTAAGCAAAAATTTTCCAGACCATATGCAAAGGAATCAAAGAAGAGCCCTAAAAATTAAGGCCCAGAGCTATATGATTAAAGGAGGGGTTCTATTCAAGAGAAATCATGAAGGGATTTATTTGAGATGTTTAAATCACAGAGAAGTGAGTGAAGTATTGCAAGAACTACATGATAGGTTTGGCACAACTCTCATAGCACCCTTGGCCACCACACACCTCATTTTGAGAGTTGGCTACTACTGGTCGACTATTTTGAAAGACACATATGAGCACATAAAGCACTATTATACATTCTAAAGTATTGCAGATAAAGGGAGATCTAATATAGTCATTGCAACCCATGATGGAGATGCATCCTTTTTCAAAATGGTGGTTAGAATTTATTAGAACAATTAACCCACCATTGTCCACAGGCCATAGGTTTGTGCTAACTGCTATTGATTATTGCACTAGGTGGACTAAAGCATGCCATAGTAAGCAATGCACCAAGGAAATGGTAATTAAATTCTTGGAAGAAAGCATTATTACAAGGTTTGGAGTACCATATGCATTGGTATGTGATAATGGCCTCACTTTTTCTTCATTGAAATTTTCCAATTGGGCATTTGAATATGGTATAGCATTGAAATTTTCATCTAATTATTACTTGCAGGGAAATGGATTAGTGGAATCATCAAACAAGAACCTGCTAGATATAATTAGAAAGCTAATTGAAGATAATCCTAGGGAATGACAATCCTTGTTGAAATTCACCCCTTGGGTAGATCGTACCAAGATGAAATCAACATTGGGGAATTCCCCTTACCACTTAGTCTATGGGATAGATCCTATATTGCCTATAAATTTAAAGATCCCTACTTGGAAATTTGCTCAATAGTATATTGGATTAGATGACCAGACTAAAGCTCAGTTGTTACAACCGATGCACTTATATGAAAAGCATACTGGAGAAATATATCATTTTTCCAAGCACCAATCTATGGTTAAACATTAGTTAAACAAATGGGCTAGATTGAAAACATTTAGAATATCTAACCTAGTCTGATATTGAGATAAAGCCCACGAGTGTAAGGGTGTACATGGTAAGTTTGACAAGTTATGGACTAGCCCTTACCAAGTATCTGAAATCTTAGGCAATACCACTTATAGGCTTAAAACTCTAATCGAATAAGATGTTCCATTGTTCATCAATGGGAAATTTGTAAAGCATTATTTTCAAGCCTTGTGTTGATCACTGGTCCTTGTTGTAAGTATGTAAATAATTTTTTTTGGGTTTTTGGCACTTTTCATTTTTTGTTTTGTTTAATTTTTGGGGTTTTATGTTGTTGATATATGCAATAGTTAGAAACCTCCGTAGGCAGTCAAAATAATAGAATGTCAACCCTAGGAATGTGATTTGTGCTTTGACTAGAAATAGTTCTTTAATTATAGATGATTGGGAATTTTTTTGGATTCATTCACTTTAGTTATCACAAGTCATTTAGATGATGTTGAGCTACAAATTCCCACACCTAAATCATTCTACTGAATTTGGGATAGCAGTTATTTGCATTGAGTGAAAAATCAAAGGTATCATTTGCTACCATTGTAATTCCCAACCTAATAGCAACTTTGTTGCCTGTAAGTCAAAGAAAAAGAGCTTACAATGAAATATCAAATGAAAAAATGAAAAAAATGAATATTAAAAAAGAAAATTCAACTCTTTAGGTTATCCAAATATCTTATCAGGGCTATAGATGTCTGAATGACAGTAGAAATATGTTTGGGAGAATTATAGAGATAACCTTGCTAGGGCTATGGATGCTTGACTAGCAGCAAGGCTCTATCCAAGGTTTGCTTAAAATGAAATTACCAAATTATGTAGGTCAATGCAAACACATGTTATGCTCTGAACTTATTGTGGTAGAATAAATCATTTTCACACACATAAGCTTAGTGAATTTTTTTTTTTTGTTGGTTGAAGTGAAGAGGAATTCCAGAATGAGGGTCTGATTGTTTATAATTTAAGGATTGTAGAAAGTTGAAATATGGTTATTATTTCTTTAATTGACTTTTTATTATTTTTTTTCGTTTTATTGGTTACTAGTTGTCATGTGGTCTCACAACATGCCCCATTTTTCCCTTCAACAAAATGTGGACCCCCTCTTTTTCTACTACTTTTTCCCTTCCTTTGCTTTTTGCTTGTTTTAGTGTGTTTCTTTTGGAGAAAATGGTAAAATGATGAGGTCTTGATCTAACTTTTCTAACCCTCCCACTTAAGTTCTTGCTTTTCTAGACTTGGAGTGTTTGCAAAATCTTTTCCTTGGCCTTGTTAACTAACTAAATCCCCGAATCCCGGGTATCAGTTATCGTTGCTCTAAGGATATTGTATCTTCTTCTACTTCCACCTTTTTCCTGGCTCTAGTCATCACACCTAGTAAGTTATCACCTAGGTAAAATTTTCCCAGTGTTCACGTATTAGCTTTTTCCTTGGTTAGCTTGGTAGTGGATTTTCTTTTCTTTGGAATAGGAGACCGATTTTTTTTACATAAGTTTCATTTCGAACCAGTTTGGTTTTGCTTGCACCTATTCCCAGGTATTCCTTTGCACCTGGTTCTCATGAACCTAGTGGGTAAAAGTCCCAACTCCTAGTAATTCTTCAATGTCTAGTGTTGGATGATTCAAACCTTGTTGATTGTCAATTGTTAAGTATCCAAGATGGACGTTTTCTCTAAGGCCTTTTTCCTCATAAGAATTAAAGTGACACATAAGCATTCCATGTTATCCACCTATGTTGCTTCCCTCTCAAAAGGTTGTTCCCTGCACAAGAATCAAGGAGTTCATAATTTGAACCCTAATCCACCATGATTACACCTTTATTCAAAGTAGTTAATTCATAGTAAAATAAATTGGTGAAGGTGGAAAATAGCACACATACTTGGCACCACATTGAGCATGAAATTGCCTAAATAAAACTCCATCTTCCACCAAATTACTCACCTGTAAGGACATCAAAGAATTAAAACCAAGATTGTGGCACACAAAGAAAGGTAATTTTCAACATGCTGAAGAACACAACTACCAGGGTTTCGCACCTATGTTCAATACATCACCTTACCAGTGAAACTAGGTATGATTCTAGTAAACAAATTTCTATTAATTATTTTATGCATGCATGGATCAAGTTAAATGATGTTACCACTAGTTAGGTCATTCAAACATTGATTATTTCTAAATAATTTAACCTAATTATAGATTGTAATTGTCATGAGTAAAAAGAACTTTCATGAATTATCAAAATGGTATGATTGAATTTAACCCTAACTTGCACACAAGGCACATATTTGCTAATAATGCAAGAAATCAAGAGAAATATGAGCACTTCCAAGAAGAAGCAAATAGAAAAGCAATTAAAATTCCCTTTTTCATAGGTTGTATCAATTGGTGGGATAGTTACAAATACTCACCTAGGAGGATCTAGTGATCATAAATTCACTACGCAGATTCAGCAAGTGGGTGCCTCTTAGTGCACTAAGAATATTGTTGCAAGTGGATTGCATTTGGCAGGAGGGTTTTTGTTGGTGATGGGTTCCCTTGAATTGGTATTAGAATGCACGAGATGGTATAACCAAAACAAGAGGTTCATTGAGAAATAGGGACGAGTATATGCAAACCTCTCCATAGAGGGCATTGTGTACACATTTGGGCTCCCCATGATCAAAAAGGTGTATCCATTGGATATGCAAGTTTTGGCCACAACATACTTGAATGTAGAAGAACAAAACAAGAGGCTTATGATTTCAACATGGTTATGGGAATACCCTATGAAGAATATGAAACAAATCTTGAGGTTAGCATTTATTCAAGATGTTCAAAAAATAGTAATCCTATTGAGGAGGATAGTTAGATGCAATGATGCCAACAAATTTGAACCCAAAATGTTCGAGCTTGTAGTGAAAAAAGGGAAGGCCCTATGTGAATTCACTGGGGGAATTTTATCAGTGACAAAATGCGCGAGTAGATAATGACGTTCTCAACCACCCAATGGTTTGTCATGTCCTCATATGTTGTCTATTCTTGTAAGCTGAGCAAAAATATACAAGGATTAAAGAGAGTTTGACCCTAGGTAGAGAACCAAGGAATAATTTGATTTATGTTCATATGCCCTAGATTACTATCCACTAGTATCAGGAGCATTACTAGAGGGTAAATGATGTGATTTCTATGAAGTTGGTGAGAATAATGGAAGGGAACAAGGCCAAAAGAATATCCCTTAAATCACAGAGTGTTATCAAGTCTGTTAGAGACTGGTATATTCAATTTCCAACATTGACTTATATCAGAGTGGAAGGATATATAGGATACCCCTTCATGCTACCTAGGTATGCAATGAATAAACTACAATTATTGGAATTGGTGAGGTAGGTGCACCATCTCGTGTTTTTTTTGTACAAGCACACATGAATTTTTCTATTAAATTCCCTATCATAATTGGGAATTATAAGTGCATTGTTGTCAAAAGTGCTTGTATGTGTGAGGAGTTGAAACTTTATGGGTTGGAGTTCTTTGCACTTTGACAAAAAAGCTATGATCTAGAGGAAAACCTTGCCAGGAAAATAGGCAAGACATATGCTAATGTTTATCAACTAGAGGATTTTTGGCTTAATTGTGATTATGACCATGATGTAAGGAAACATTCATACCATAGGTTGATGCTAGAAGCATGAAAGTTTCTCAGAACTCATGATATTTCAGAACAATTGGATACTAATAATGGAGAGCTATTGAATACATTATATGATTCAATTTTTTTTTTTATGAACCCATCCCAGACCTAAATTATACAAAGAAGGAGATAGTAACCATTAAGGAGATTTCTAAGAAAGTGCTGAAATATAATCAATACTAGATTAATGGTTACATTGAGGCACTGAAAGAAGCTAGGTTAGAGCCATCATACCTGCATAATTTCAAGAGAAAGGAAAACCTAGTGGATGAATGGGGGTATGGAGGGTCGCTAAAAAGAAAAGAAAGACTGTAGAAATAGAGGCAATTGAGAAAGGTGAGGAGGAAGTTCCCAATACTTCAAGATAGGGAATTCCAATGGTGTCATGGCCAACTAGCTAGTGTAAATAAATTGTGGTCACTCCAACCAATGTAATGGAAATACCAAAGGTGACATATTCTTCCTCAAGAAAGACAAGAGGTCAGCCTATGACTGGTGAGGATGTGAGAATTAAAACATAGGCATGTCCTAAGACAAGGTCTGCATCATAGAAGGTGATATATATATTCACTTCTCAATGCTTGATCAATATGGTGGCAATCATACAAGATTTAGGAGGGACTCCTATAATTCAAGAAGAAGGTCCTAACCTAACTAAAGAAGTCAGGGAAAAGCTAGATAAATTTATTGCTAAGATGAAACAATTTAAAGAAAAGTGATCTAAAGGAGTTCCAATAATGCAACCAGTAGTGGAAGAAGTTCCAGATACATGGTCACATCATAGAAATAAAGAAGAAGAAGATTTTATAATAGGATCACTCACTCTAGAAGTGGGAAACCTTGAAGAAGTAAATGTAAGAGAAATAGGGAACACTGCAAGTCATAACCCGATTAATATTATTTATGAAGAAGATATAATGGATTATCAACATTCTCAAGGAAGAATTAAAGAGATTGTTGAGCAACCACAAACTTTTGAGAAATCAGAAGAAAGTTGGGATAAGAATGAAGGTATAAAGTCCTCACAAACCATGGATGATGAACCAAGAAACTATGAGAATCCTAATGTTTTAGGACAACAGGAAAACAATGCTCCATGGGATGATGCTAAAAAATAGGGTAGGATAGGAAAATGTAGGTGTCAGAGAGGAAGAGATAGTGATTAATCAAGGTAATCCAAAATCCATGCCAATGTGGATAGATAATGTTAAGGTCCCAGAGGTTGTGACAGGAAATGTTGAAAGTATGAGAGAGGAGATTCTTGTTCATGTTAATCATCGGGAACAAGGTAATAATGAAGAGGTAGAACATAATGAAGAAGCACTTGACTAATTGGTAAAAAAAAAGGCTCCGTAATTGGAGATGGAGTTAGTGCCTCTATATTTCAGAAGTCTAATGCAAGGAATAAAAACCCCTAAATCTAGAGTTAGAGAAAATAAATTGAATGTTGTAAAAATGAATACAGATGGAGGGAGAACTCTCCATATAGCTACTCTGATAGGAGAGAAGAGCAAGAATGAAATAATAGCTAGGGATTATAGGGTGATGACAATTGATGTAGGACATTCATCATGGGCATAGGAGTTATAAGAGATGAAAGTAAATTTATAAACTATTGTTGTTCGAGTGTAAAAGAATAAGCAATAAAAAAGAAATTTAAAGGAATGGATTGCTTGCCTAGATAATCTCCTAAGGTCACTAGCCCAATCTAGTCAATCAAAAACTGAGTTGCCATAGAATCCAATGCTAATGTCCAAGGAACAAGTAGATTCTATTACAACGCTTTTCCATAAGGTAAGTGTGTTTGAAGAATGGATGGAATACTTGGTAAGGCAAGGAGAAGAGTTAATAAATTATGTGATTGGGAAGTGTAAAGAAGCATACCATTGGTACGACAAGTCTAGAAGACTTGTGGGTGAATGTTGATTAAGAAAAAAATGATGTAGAGAGGTAAAAGATAAAAGTTCTTCTTTAGACGAATATTCAAGAGTTGGTAAATGAGAAGATAGCCACGAAACAAGAAGTTTTGATATTTGATAAATGGATGAAATAATTGAATTGGGAATGTGATGCTTTATTACAAATGGATTGGAAAGGGTCATCGAGATATGTAAGAAACTGATAGATAAAGATTAGAGCTAGATTGAAATGCAAGCTCAGCAAAGCTATGATTCTCACACTTTGGGATAGGATGATAAGGAAGTAAAATATTTCAAGGAATGGATCAAAAAGGTGAATAAGGATCCTATTTAGTCATTAAGTTGAGAGTTTATAGATGATATCATAAGGTGCGGGAATGTTATTACCAAATATGAGACAGAGGTAATGTAGAGAAATAAAAAATCATTCAAGTATCAAAAGAGTATGCTAGGCATAAATACATTTGGAAAGTAATTCAAGGCATTCCAAAAGAACACATGCATCAAGCGTTGACTTCTTTCTAGGAATATTAGCAGAGAAGATATGAAGATGAGTCTTCAGACCAAGAGTCCAGTGAAGAAGAGTAGATAGTTAGGTATTAGAGCTCGAAAGTTTTGTACATGGGTATACTTTTGAAATGAATTTTGTACATTTACTCCTAGACCTGACGAAGGTAGCTAATCCCAGAGGTTTTGAAGAGTGCTGATAGTTTTTTTTCTATGTAGACTACCTGTGACCTAGAGTCAAAAGTTTGGAGTTTTCTATTGAAGAAAGTCAAAATATCTTTGACTTTTCCTATAAAGTTTTGATGCCAACTGTCACTTGCCACATGTTGCATTTTTATTTGTTTCTCTAATTCTCTTTATTGGGATTAAGTTCACACTCTTTAGGGCCTTGTTTCTATAAAAGGTCATTATTTGGTCTATTTTACTTTAAGTTCAGAATTTTTGGATGTTAGAGAATTAATTTTTTTTTCAAGTTTTATTATTTTTCATGTTTTTTGTTCCATTCCAGACTAAAAACTTGTATGTTTCATTAGAAGTTAACTAATATCAGAGCTAATTTCAAAGCTATTTCCTAATATGAAATCTTACGTAGCCAATTGTTTGTTTCTATCAGACAAGACTCTATGCTATGTCGTTTAAGGGTGCATACTGACACTATCTGGTAGAAAATGACCCCCCTTTCTTTAAACTCTTTCATCATTCAATGCCTAGCTGTGAAGCAATTTTGATACGTATGGAATGTTTTTCTCTAATTTGGTTATTTCTTGAGGCATGCATGGATAGTACCTAGGAAAATTTTTACTTTTCAATAATTTTTATGCCTTATTTTAGAATAGATGCTTTATATTCAAGAAAATGTTCAAAAACTGATAAATACATGGATTTTTGTATAAATATTTTGATTCCATGAAGTTACTGAATGCTTAATGCTAAATATACTTGAATGAATGCAAGTTAATTTGAGTTTCATGAAATATTATTGAAAATTCTTTGATTTCATGAAATTATTGAGTGGCATTTTAATGACTAGACTGAGATTATGTTTCTATGTTTTGGATATCAACCAATTATTTATAATTGTTTAATCCTCATGTTTAACAAAAATATCATGATGAACCCCGAGTGAACCTAGTGGATCAAGACCTGACATAAAAAATCTTTGGGATCAAATTGATTTTTCCTTAGATTTAGCTTTCTCGATGGAGTTTTTCAAGAAAGGTAGGTTCCTGTGGTACTCTATGAGATTTTATCTTTATGTTGGTGTGTGTGTGTGTAACATATGCATTAACAATAAGGACACACAATTGAAACTATTGCATCTTTCTTGGAAGTTTTGGGGACTTCCAGCTAATCATATTATGTTTTTTTGTCTCCTTGTGAAAATTATCTTTAAGATAGAATTTAGATATATATGGTGTTACTATAGTATATCTCCTATCATTTTTATATCTCTAGCATCATATTTGGTTTCAAATCAATATTTTTATCATTTATACTAGGGTAAAAATAGTTGTGTCACACTTTTATAAAGGAAACAACAAACACTGATCTAACTTTTAAACTTGTATAGGAGCGAATTTGCACCCCTTAAGAAAATTCCCCTTTCACATACCCTCACCTTAGAAAATCAAATATAAAGGAAAAAATCCACATCGCGAACCTTCCTTTCATCCACTTGGTGTTTAATTTGTGTGTCTGTGAGAGAATATTTGTTAGGGATGCAAAATGTAGTGTGCAAAGTCTACACGAAATGATACCATCCCTAGCATATTCAAATGTAGTGCACAAAAGTCTGTGTGGCATGCTACCGTCCCTGACGAATTCCTATGTCTAAAGTTGGAAAAGTTACACACCTAATTGGGGTCAGATTGTAACATCCTTCTTTAACAAACTAACCCAAAAAAAAACTTATTCCTTTTCATCCCACCTACAAAAACATTCTTTATGCATTCATTCCATCCTCTACACATTCAATCTCTCTTTTCACATCCTCTTAGTACTTTATTCACTTCTTCACACTCTCAAGTAGCATTCTAGAATTTCATTGTGAGCATTGCATTAGCATTGACACTCCATCAACTCCACATTGCAAGTGTGAGGCAGCCATAGAATTTGTGGGCTTGGAGTCTTACGAGACCTCCCTTTATCACCATTGCGGCTGTGGTGACTTTGCCAAGTTTGTACCTTGCATTCTCCCTTCATTGGATAGAGAGCCTTTGGGTGGAGGTGGTAATGCTTCAATCCTCTCCTTTTTGATTTGATATAGTAGTATAGTATTGGTTTGCAGTGTTTGAAAGTTTTTAATTTCTGATTTCTTTATCGCATATTCTACAACATTTCTTTCTAGCTGTCTGTGGAGGTAGAAACACCAAAATGGGGGTTTGAATAAGGTAGGCCCCTATATAGCCCCAAAAATTTTCCCCTTCTTATTTGTGTGTAGGTGAATGTGCACATGGAGCTAGCTAGAAAACTGGTGCTTCTATGAGTTGATTTTTATCACCTTATTCTTTATGTACTTGCTCCATTATTTACACATTCACTTTATGTATTTTACTATTATGTCCTTTTTGTTAAAGTCAATCAACTAAGTTGCTTAGTCATTTTTCTAGAATTTTTACTATGTCTTACATTTTCTAGCCGTATAGATGCCAGTGTGCTAGAGAGACACCAATGCGCTACACTATCATCCCAAAACTGCATTGTTCTTCTTAGATAAAGAGCTTTTTGAGGTGCAGTATTGATCCTAAAAAGCAGCTCGCATAGCCCAAACCTGAACTTTAGGTTTGCAGAGTGAAAGAAACACTTCATAGTGCTCTTCATTATTGATCCTCATCCCTTTAGAGTGAGGTAAGTTAGGGAAGTCCTTCGCTCTTGACTCTCTATGACCTAGAGCCTTGATGTGGTTGGTCCCCCTCTCTTACATTTTTGGTGAACCTGACGTGAATCATTTTGGTTCCATTTAGCAATAGCAAAGGATCCTTTCTCCATGCTCTAGGAGTATTGTAGGTGTGATTTTTGTGAGTCCTTTCACCTTACAACCCAAACTTCAACCCCTAGTAGGCATAGTTGGAAGGTTCTGTAAGTGTTGTGTGATGAAGCCATAGTTGGTTCACTGTCTGATTGTGAACCTTTGGGGGGCTTTATGAGTGTTTCATTTAGTATGTGTGATGGCCTCTTTCTTCCACCTGCGTATCCCCTTTGTGTAGCCTATGAGTATTGGTCAAAGAATAACCTTCACCTTGCAAGACCTGCTAATGGGTTTTAATAGAGAACCATCTCCTCTTTACCTCCCTGCGTGAATAAATGAAAACATTGTAGCAGGTGTTCTTGTTGATTCGACGTGCTAGGTAAATGAGATTACCAAGGAGATTATGTTCAACATCTTGAATAAAAATGGGTACAAAACACCTATGAGCACCATCCATACACATAACGTACTTTTTGTACCTCCCCTTAGTAGCATCGTTTGGTTAGTCCTTGTTGGTCATCAGTCTATAAATATGTTGTTTGACATTTAATCCTAGAGTTTAAACTCTTCAAAGTGAAGTTGGGTATCCCCTGGTTAGTAGCTATGAATGTAATTCCATCGGTTGTGCATAAATGCCTGAAATTTATTCATAAGGGTTCAGTGTGTGTGATCCATGACACTGGTTATAAATTGCCAGTTGAGCATGGTAGTTATTCTTTAGACCACTTTTGGCTTGCACCCGTTGGTTCACTCCCACCTAGGAAGGACCTCTTGTACTAGACATATGAAAAGTACAATAAAGGGCACTTAATACCTATAGTGATATATCCTACATCACCTTATGTTGTTTTGCATAGGGCGTGTTTAAAAGTTGAAAGTGATGCCACAATGTCACATAGAAGGGAAGAATAGAAGTTCTCTCAAGGTTCCTCTTCTTCCTCTTCTGTTGTCCAACCTGACACTTCCTCCCACCCTATTGTAGAACCATTATATTTTATCTTGTGTTGGCTGTAGAATCCTATGGTGCCCACTTTGTGAAATCCTAAGCATCCTATGTTTGAGCTACCTGTCTTGCCCACAGAGCCTAGGCCCATTCAATATAGCATAAGGAAGGGTCCCCATGGGGAATTCTCTATGTCTCGGCCTCTACAGACTCCCACCGCTCCTACTCCTAAAGTAGTGAATGGGAAGAGACCCACCACCAAGGTGCTAGAGCTAACTCCCCTCGTTGCCTCTCAATCTCTTCCTCCTACTATTGTTTAGGAGTCTCTTCGTCTACCAAAAACAACTATGATGAACACCCCTATGGTTGAGCAGAAGCCCTTTTTCCCTTTGCAACTCTTGACTTATATCTTTTAAAGAGTCACAAAAATTTCCTTGCATGTGAGTGCAAGTGCCGGTGAAAGGCTTTGGTGGCTGAGTAGGTCACTTTGTAGAAAAATGAAGAGGACTTAACTGCCCCTGTCTCAGGGCCTCCCACTGTGTCCTCATCTCTCCTCCCCTCTGCTTCTATTCAATCGAGTTTAGCCTCGCTTCTAGCTCCTACTGTGAGTGTTAGTGCACTTGACCCCAAAAATATGCAGGTGTTCATCGCTCCTTCAGTCAAGCCACCCAATTTTATGTCCCTTTCAGACATCCCACCATTCCCTAAACCCATGGAAATGTTGAATAAATTGGTAGTGTCCTTCATAGTACTCTCCTCCTCTTCCACACCTCTCACCTCATCTATGGGGAGTTCATGTCCTATGATGAAGCATAAAGTGAAGGTTGGCCCTTCCAGCAATGGGGGGTGTAAGAGGATCCCACCTTCTCTAAAACGTGGTCCTATGTTAGCTTGTTCCATCCTAGTTACAGAGCAAGTTTTAGCTTCCCCTAAGTTTGTCACTACTCCCAAGTCACTTAATGAGCCAAGTAGTGAATCTCGGGTGCTATGCTCCCCGTCTATTGAGGTACCACATGACACTCCTATGAAGTGCATGTTCAACTCTTTGGTCAAGCTCTTGGTCCTATCGGCGATCTTCATGAAATTTCTAACCATAGCTCCACAAGAGCTAAGTAGAGAAGACCTTGCAAGGCCTTCTTCCTTATCCCTTGTTGCAAGAGGGTCGAAAGGTCCTCCCCTTAATATTCCATGCATGCAGGCTCATCCACCTTTCCCTTATAATGATCTAGATTGGGAAGCAGACAACCTCTTGGTCGATGAGTGTTAGGGGGAGGCATCTTCTTTACCTTTAGATTAGGTGTGTGTGTGTGTGTTGTGATGTGTTCTCCTGTGCTTGCGTTATGTGTTCCTAGATGACCCTTGTCACCCTTCTTGGTGCTTGGATACAAGAGTGATTTTGTTTCATGAACTTTCTTCTATCTGTATCTTCATTCTACCTCTGTTATGTGTTTTTACTTTCAGCAAATTGGGGATGATGCAAAGCGTTGGGGGAATTTAGGCTTCCCTTCCATGTTGACCCAATTTTTTATTTTACATTGTCTTATCATATGGTCTAACATATTAGGGGATTGATGACAATTAATTTATATACTATTACTATACTTGTATATATTTATGAGCATCTCTAACCCTAAAATATTTGATCACACCTATGTCCTCTATTTGTGATTCTTTCTTTTGCACTTTTCTTATCTTTCTCTCTTATTTGCTCGATTTGCGATGTTGTGGTGCTTATGTGTTGTCCCTCATGTATGCAACAACATCACCATGCTAACATCTTGCAATGTCTCATAGGCCACAACATTGATTTTTTCTTTCTTTCTTTTCTCTCCTTAGGACGTCGTGTGCCTTTGCATTCAACATGCATCACCCTAAGGGAGGGTGTCATGTCAAACTCTAATTTTTAGAAAGTGCATTTTTTGTCTATGAATCCTTTCTTGAAAATCCTTTGCAAAACCTTTCTCAAAAATCGTACTCTCAACTTGGACCCCTAGTGGAATGTGTTTCCTTCATCATGGGTTTGCAAAGAAAGAACATGAGAAATTTCTTCCAAGGGGGGAGTAGCCTTTTCCTGCGGGAGAAGCCTCAACCTTCCCCTCAAGAGGGGGAATTTTCTTCCTTTCAAATTCCTCGATGAAGCAAACATATTTCGAAAGGATTCCTTGATGATGAATTGATTTGAGAAAAAACATATCTTTTACACTTTTAGACAGTGCGTCCCTTGTGTGGACACCTCTTCTTTTGAAGGGTTCCCGAGGGACCCCTTTGAAAGCCTTCCAATTTGTTGACTTTCTACATGACTGTCTACATTTTTTCCTATGTGGCTGCTTCATGCTTTTTGGCATGTTTTATCTGTGGATTAGCATGTTACTTTGCAGATGCACTTGTGGAGTCGATTTCTAGTCTAACTATGCAGAGTCCCCTTACATAACGTTTCCCTCAGGAGAGAGAACTTGGGGGTTTCCTTCTTAAAGGTCTACATGCCTGTAAGGTGCTTACCTCACTAGGATTCCTTCATGAGAGAGAACTTGGGGGTTGCCTTCTTGCAGGTCTGCGGGCCTATGAGATGCTTACATCCTACAAGATTTGTCCATTGTTAGTTTGAGGGCCTTCAACATACTTTTTGCAACTTCATAGTTCTACGAAGCTATTGAGTCCTTTTGTTCAAAACTCCACAAGGAGAGTACCTATGGAGTCCTTTTCCTGCCTTGCATTTTTGAGTTCACCAAATCGTAGTTTTCTTCCTTGATATATTAGGTGTACATCTCTAACCCTATGATCTACTTTACCAAGCACTCATCGATACTCATAATCACTAAAGTGGGGGAAAAATGAATAGGAGTAAATTTTTACCCCTTAAGAAAATTCCCCTTTCACATACCCTCACCTTAGAAAATCAAATCCGAATGTGAAATTCCACATCACCCACCTACCTTCCAGCCACTTGGCATTTGTCCTGTGTGTCGACCAGTGAGAGAATATTTGTCAAGGATGTAAGTGTATGCTATCATCCTTGACGGATTCCTGCATCTGAAGTTTTTAGAGGCATTACACACTTGATTGGGGTTGAATTGTAACATCCCTCTTTGACCAACTGACCCAAAAAATGGCTTATTCATTCTCATCCTACCTTCATAAAAATTCTTTATGCATTCATTCCATGCTCTACACATCCAATCTCTCTTTTCACATCCTCTTAGTAGTTTATTCACTTCTTCACACTCTCAAGCAACATTTTAGCATTTCATTCTAAGCATTGCAACAACATTGACACTCCAACTCCACATTGCAAGTGTGAGGCAGCCATAGAAGTTGTGGGCTTGGATTCTTGTGAGGCCTCCCTTCATCACTGTTGCAGTTGTGGTGACTTTGATAAGTCCATACCTTGGATTCTCCCTTCATTGGCTAGTAAGCCTTTGGGTGGAGGTGGTAACACTTCTCTCCTCTCCTTTGCGATTTGATAGAGTAGCATAGTATTGTTTTGTATTGTTCAACAATCTTTACTTTCTACTTTATCACATATTCCACCCCATGGCTTTTTGGTTGTCTGTGGAGGTGGAAACACCAAAACAAGGGCCTGACTGAGGTAGGCCCCTATATAGTCCCAAAAATTTTCCCCTTTTTGTTTGTGTGTAGGTGAACACATGCGCGCGGAGCTAGCTGGTGAACTTGCAATTTTGTGAGTTTATTTTTGTCACCTTAGTTTTTATCTACTTGCTCCATTATTTACACATTTACTTTCTATATTTTACTATTCTATCATTTTCATTAAATTCAATCAGCTAGGCTATTTAGTAAGTTTCTAGAATTTATATTGTCTTACATTTTTTGGCATTATGAATTCCAACATTCTAGAGAGATGCCAACATGCCACTCTGTTGTCCCAAAACTATGCTGCCATCATTGGATAGAGAGCTATCTGAGGCACAATATTGGTCCTAAAAACCAACTCGCCTAGCCCAAACCTAAACTTTGGGTCTGTAGAGTGACAAAAGATCTTCATAGTGCTCTTCATTCTCGATCCTCATCCCTTTAGAGTGAGGTAAGTTAGGGTAGCCCTCTATGAACTAAAGCCTTGACGTGGTTGGTCCCCCTCTCTTACAAAAATAATAAAATGTGTATTTTTTAGTATATTTTATGTTTGTATTTTTGGACAAAATTAAAAATTATTTGAATATATTACTTTATAAATTAACACTATAATTTAGTTGTTGATAAAATTTTAAAAAAAGATGTTACATGAGACATCAAGCTATGTATAGTAAATTTTCCTTTTTTCCTTCAAGAGTTTTGTGTGTATTTATAACTTGAAACTTTAGGGCATGGATATTTGTTTTTGTAATTTTAATAAATAGATATTTTTAAATAAATATTTAAATGTGTATTAAAGCACGGTTATTTCCACTTGATGTCTAATTTTATATTAAAAAATTGTCTAATATAGAAAACAAATTATGCTATCTTAATCTATGGTAATTGCACCAATCTATGACCCAATTTTGATGCCAAATTGGAAAAAATCATAAAAATAAGTCCAAATTGAGCATTTGGTGCATGCCAAATTTGGCGTGTGCCAAATTTGGTGTGCACCAAATGCAAAATTTAAGTAAAAACAAGAAACATGTTTCGAACCTCATTTTCATTTCAACGCATGGCTTGGCTTGGAGGATTTCAGCTCTACAACTCATGCTTGCCAAATCTCTTCCATTTTTTGCACTCTTAGCTTGAAATTCTTCACAAGAATGCTGCCAACACATCAAAGAGGTCGAAGATTGTGAAGAGGTATGTATTTTTATTATTTTTATTTTGAATTTGATTTAGAATGTAGATTGAAATAGGTTTTTTTATTAAAACTTTGTTCTAATTCTCAAGGAATGAATCTCCACCTCCAAATATTGAGAATTCACAATCACCCCCTCACGAAGAGCCTCCTATACAAGAACAATCTAAAACCCCTCCATCAATTCATAGGAATCCTCAAGAAACACAAGAAAATATCCTAAATCAAATTAAAAATAATAAAAGAGACATTGAACAATTAATTGGAAGATTAACCAAGCATGCCGAAACCCACCCTTATAGGAGAGGGATTGCCAAATCATTGAAGTAAATTGTATCTCATGTAGGAGAAATGAGCGAGAAAATAAATTTTTGGTCAAATAAGAGGCATGAGATGAGACAATTCTATGCTAGTGGCTTGTCATATGCAAATGTGATTTTTTTTTTTAGCAAAGCTGACTTGTGTGCCCTTTTTATAGACCCGAGAACCAACACACATTTATCTCATGCATGCAGGAGGTTCCCCATCCATTGGGGCCACCGTGAATTAAATAAAAACAAATTTTGGGAGTGGTGGTGGATGGTATTTCACTAACCTCCATGCAATAACCATGAGGTACCAAAATACTTTTTGAGGAAACTCTATTGCACGAGTTTGTCCTCAATATGATGCCAAATTATTTTGACATCTTAGACTTTCAAGGTAGAGGTGGGGGCTCCACACATGATAGACCTATTTCATGACATAATCCATAATTGGCACCGAGACCCTTGGCCAAACCCATGGTGGAGCATGTCACCATTCCTTCCATTGTTAAGGATAATGTAGAGGTGGACATACTAGAGTCGATTAGCTCACTCACCAAGACCATTATACATTGTGTGAGGCCTCTAGTAGAGCTTGATGTGGAGGAGACACGTATGCCCCAAGCTCCACCCCACCATTGTGGCACTTGTGGTGCTTTTTACATATGATTATCAGAGTGCTCGAGATGTAGCTACACAACCTACATCAGTTGTTGATGTGATGGCTATGACAAATGAATTGCTTAATAATACATTTGGCATTAGTACTCAGGTAAAATTCAGCAAGTTCATTTAATTTTAAATTTATTAAATTATATTTTGAAATTTAAGAGTAACTAAATTAGTAGAATTTTGATAATGATCAAATTTCAGGGTCAGAATGTTCATGAGACGTGATCCATTCCTGTAGGCATTTTTTCATTCTCGACATTCAGTCCACAAGTATGCAACTAGTATTAAAGATATTATTATTGCATTTTAACAGTTGAATTTTATATTTGAATGTTTGTCTCATAACATGCTTTGGATTTCAAACATTTTCTGGGTGGACCTTTGACCTCCACACCTCGCAATTCATGTCCTCAAACAACTTTCACTCAGGTAACCTTTATTCATTAATGGTGTTCTAAAATAATGTTAGCTAGTTCTTCATAATTTTGTGTATACCAATCTAAAAATTGATGAGAAACACAAACATTGGTTGGTCTTTTGAGATCCTAATTATATTTACCATTCAACCTCCATCTCATTCTTCCATTCCTTTCATCACACATATTTTAACCATTTTATATCACATATCCCAATCTTTAACACCTTACATATTATACCACCTTCCTCCATATTTCATCTTATACACATGTCATTACAAGAAACATTTCCTTCTACTCATTATTGATGAAATCTCTAATACATTATTACTACACACCTCAAGTTCCCACTTCATGTCCTATATTCAAACCTTAGACACCGCCTAATTCACTTTATGGTCTAATATTCCCTCCTAATTACTTCCCATTAACCTGTAGTATATTTCACCTTAAATTTTTATTATTATTCCATCCTAGCTCATCTAATTAATCTCTACTATTCCATTCTATGTTCCTTCATCCCCTCTTGATTGTGTCACATTATCTTCTCCTAATTCACTTTTTGTTCCTTTATTCCTTCCTAATCCCATCCCATTAACATTTAATAGTTCACCCTATTTTCCATGATCCCCTCCTAGCCCATCCCACTAATATCTTCTAGTCCATCCTATGTGTCATTATGCTTTTCTACTCCCATATTATTGTACCCATTATTATTTCACCCTAGATGTTCCATGATCCCCTATGTTCCATGCTATGTTCCTTTATCCATTCTATGTTATACCATCTTTATCCACATTTCATCCTAGATAACTCTTCTCTATTATTACTACACACAAGTCAAGTTCGCACTTCATGTACTATAGTCAAACCCTAGAAACCTCCTCATTCACCCTATATTGCATTATTCACTACTAATCGTATCCCATTAACCTCTAATTGTCCACCCTATATTTTGTTATCCCATCCTAGCCCATCCCATCAATCTATGCTAGTCCATCCTATGTTCCATTAACCCCTTCTATTCACATCCCATTACCCTCTCTTATTTCACCTTATGTTCCATTATCCCCTCTTGGTCTTGTCCCACTATCTTTCCCTAGTTTACCCTATGTTCCTTTATTCCCTCCTAATCCCATCCCATTAACCTCTAATAGTTCATGTTATATTTTTTTATCCATCCTAGCCCATCCCATTAATCTATTCTAGTCCATCCCATGTTCCATTATCGCATTCTACTCCCACCCCATTGGACCCTCTATTATTTCACCATATGTTCCATTATCCCCTGTTGGTCTTGTCTCTTTATCCCTTCTATGTTATAACACCTCCATCCAAATTTTATCCCATGCACCATTAGAAGAAATATTTCCTTCCACTCATTATTGACCAAAGTTGTCTTCTCCATTACTATTGCACACCTCAACAACCAACTTCATGTGCTATAGTAAAACTCTAGACACATCCTAATTCATCGTATGTTCCATTATCCCTTTGAAAGCTACTGGTAACATAGTAATCCTCACTTCATTCATGTGAATTTCATTGTGGCATTATCACTATGTTGATAGCATGCCCTCATTAGCATTAGTTCATCAACATATGCAATACAAATCTCAATGAGCATTGAACTTTGGCATTTACAAGAGTTTGGACTATCCCAATGGACTTAGTACTTTCACAATTCTGTGATCTATAAGCACTATAATGTAGTCTCAACTGAGGCCAACCATTTACTCTTTCATTTATGACAGTTATAAAGGGACTACCTAAACTTCTTTATATTACCATTAGATATGTTGTTTCATTTGTAGTTGTTGACATTAGACAACCTCAGTGATGTTGGTGGCATGATGGACCATGGAGTTATTGCATCAATAGCCAGTTTTGATCCATTGAGAGAGGTATGCAACATATTAGTCGATTTGACATTATATTTTCTCTTTTATGGTCTATTAAAGAAAAATTTCATGACACTTTTATGTAGTTTAATTTCTATGTTAATAGTTGCTATAGGTGGTTGTCACTCCATATCATGGACGTGGTAATGCTATAAATGTGCATGATGACTATATGTATGCAGTAAGTGATTATATTTTGTTATATTTCATTCCACAATTCAATTTCTACATGTATTAATATCTTTACTTTTTATTATATTAGTTGAAGGTTTAGAGTGAAGAGAGGAGGACTAGTGAGCATGTTCAAAAGACAAAAGAACCAATAGACACTACATCCAGTTGAATTTCAAAGGAAGTACAAAATCATTTTCCTTCCCCTAGAGGGAAATGGCTATGTATTAAGGTCGTTTGTTGTATGCATATGTGGCATTTTGGAACATATGTTTTGTAATATCGATATATATGTGACATTTTATGTCCATATGGCTCTTTTGTACTAAGCTTGTATGGATTTTTTGGATATATTGTATAAAATTTTATCAATATATATCATTGTGTAGCCTCATGTATTTTTTATTAAAGAAAATATTATTTTACTACTGTCATTCTTGAATGATGTTATCATGCATATTGTGTAAATTGTAAGCTTGATTGTTGTAGGCATGGATTTTATTTACATGTAATACTTAATTAATTATTGTCGATTGCTCAATAAGCTCCATCTAATGCGTATTGTGTAAATAAACTCCATTCCTAGTGGTTTGTATCCTTTGTAATTCTTCAATTACTTGTGTCTCACTTATTCACATGTATGCTTCACTTATTTATGTGTATACTTCACGTATATTATGTGCATGCTTTGTGCTTCCAATGTATAATTCATGTGTTCATTTGTATTCTTCATGATTCATGTGTATACTTCATGTATTTGCGTGTATGCTCCATGCTTCTTGAGTTATATTATTGTCTAGTGGCAAGGAATTTAACACCAAAAGGTTTCAAATGAACTATGAGAGCTCCTTCCCATAAAAAAATATCATAGCAAAATGTATTGCTTTTAATTCATGGCTGAGGCTGGCATCCAAAAACTAATGGCTTTGAGTCTAAAGCTTAGCAATCATTGCATTTGCATCTATAGAACAAGTGGATGTTTCAAACCTCATAGGAATATATATACCTCTATGAACTTGTATGAATGTGCAAAAAAACACATGATAGTTGTTGATCCAACCAACAAAATTTATTTGCATCTACTAATATCACAACACTTGACTTTTCATTAAATGAAATCAATGCACAAGTCAATTTTAATGATATTATGAAGATATTAGATGTATATGAACAACAATATAAGCTTGATTTCTAGATGCATCACCCATGTGCAATTATCACATTTTTCACATATTCCTCATCTAAATAAGTTAAAAAACCTCCTTCCATTTTCTATGCATGAAATAACATGATCATTAGGAAACATGGTCTTATAATTGTTGCCACATCATGTTTTATAACTTTAGAGCATGAAAAACCATACGTCATGGATATTGAATATCTAAATCCAATGTTTCACTAGTACATTGAGTTTTGCATCTCACCAAGGGTGCACTATTCGGTGACAATAACTGCAGTTCAGACTCATAAGGGATTCAACCAATTAAATGTAGATAAAAGTGATTTGGAATGTTTGGGTGCAAAAAAGGACCATTCCTAGTGTAAACATACCCACCCAAATGCATTGGAATAGTTCATTTTGTTACACAAGTTGTAGAACCAAGTTTGCACCATTTTGCAACTTTGCACTACTTGCATTTGACAACCTTTTCCCCAAGCGAAAATTTTCCACCATGTGAAATAAACTCTGAGATAGAAAAACCTAAGAGAGTTTATTGTAGAGAGGCCCAACATAATCCCATAGGCTCAAACAAGAAGTTTCTAAGCATCATGGTACCCAAGTAATAGCATGTTGAAGATTGCAGTAATTTTGCACTTTGGATTCAAAAGGAATTCAACCAGTTGAATGTAGCTCAGAGTGATTCGATGTGTTTGGGTGTGAAAGAGGACCATGCATAGCATAAAAATATTCACCAAGACATGTTGAAATAGTTTGTTTGGTCACACGAGTTGCAAAATGAAAGTTGCACCACTTTGTAACTTTGCACTACTTGTATTTGACAAAATTTTCTCCATACAAAAATTCACCACCACGTGAAAACAACTCCGAGATGGTGAAAACTGAAAGAGGTTATTATAGAGGGAACAAATGTGATTTCATAGGATTAGATGAAAAGTTTTTAAGCATCACAGTGTCCGAGTAATAGCATGCTAAAGATTGCAACCATTTTGTACTTTGGACTCAAAAGGGATTCAGCTGGTTGAATGTAGCTCAGAGCGATTCGGTATGTTTGGGTGTGAAAGAGGACCATGCCTAGTATAAAAATACCCACCCAAATGCATTGAAATAGTTCATTTGGTCACACGAGTTGTAGAACGAATGTTGCAACACTTTGCAACTTTGCACTACTTGTATTTGACAACTTTTTTCCCATGTGAAAATTTGCCACCATGGGGAAACAAATCTAAGATAGTGAAAACTAAGAGAGGTTATTGTAGAAAATACCAATGCGATCCTATAAGCTTGGATGAGAAGTTTCTAAGCATCACGGTGTCCAAGTAACATGCTAAAAATTGTAGTCATTTTGCACTTCAGACTCATAAGGGATTCAACTAATTGAATGTAGCTTGGAGCAATTTCGTGTTTTTGGGTATGAAAGAGGACCATGCCTAGTGTAAATGTACCCACTCAGACATATTGGAACTATTCATTTGGTCACACAAGTTACAGAATAAAAGTTGCATTACTTTGCAACTTTGCACTAATTGCATTTGACAACTTTTTCCCTAAGCGAATATTCACCACCATGGGAAAACAAATATGAAATAGAAAAAAATGAGAGGTTATTTTAAAGGGGACCAATGCAATATCATAGGCTTAGATGAGAATTTTCTAAGCGTCATAGTGTCTGAGTAACAGTATGCTGAAGATTGCAACCATTTTGCACTCTGGACTCATAAGGGATTCAACCGTTGAATGTAGCTCAGAGCGATTCAACATGTTTGGGTATGAAAGAGGACCATGCATAGTATAAAAATACCCACCTAGATGCTTTGAAATAGTTTGTTTGGTCACATGAGTTGCAGAATGAAAGTTGCACCACTTTGCAACTTTGTACTACTTGCATTTGCCAACTTTTTCCACATGCAAAATTTTTTCACCACGGGAAAACAAATCTGAGATAGTGAAAATTGAGAGAGGTTATTGTAGAAGGGACCAAAAAAATCACATAGGCTCAAAAAATAAGTTTTTAAGAATCACGGTGTTCGAGTAACAACATGTTGAAGATTGTAGTTATTTTACACTATGAACTCATAAGGGATTCAATCGGTTGAATGTAGCTCAAAGTGATTCGACATTTTTGGGTGTATAATAGGACAATTGCTAGCATAAAAATATCCACCTAGATGTGTCAAAATAGTTTATTTGGTCACACAAGTTGTAGAACGAAATTTGCACCACTTTACAACTTTGTACTACTTGCATTTGAGAACATTTTCTCCATGTGAAAATTCACCACTATGAGAAAAAATTGAGATAGCAAAAACTAAAAGAGGTTATTGTAGAGGGTTCCAACGCAATCCCATAGGATTATATGAGAAGTTTCTAAGCATCATGGTGTCCAAGTAACATCATGTTGAAGATTGCAACCATTTTGCACTTCAGACTCATAAGGGATTCAACCAATCGAATGTAGCTTGGAGTGATTCGAAATGTTTGGGTGAAAAAGAGGACCATGCATAGTGTAAATGTACCCACCCTAATGTGTTATAATAGTTCTTTTGGTCTCATGAGTTGCAAAATGAAAGTTGCACCACTTTGCAACTTTGCACTACATGCATTTGACAACTTTTTTCCCATGCGAAAACTGGAGACCACAGGAAAAAAACTTTGAGATAGAGAAAACCAATAGAGATTATTGTAGAGGGGAACAACATGATACCATAGGCTCATATGATAAGTTTTTAAGCATCACGGTGTCCGAGTAACAACATGTTGAAGATTGCAACCATTTTGCACTTTGGACTCATAAGGGATTCTGCTAGTTTAATGTAGCTCAGAGCGATTCAACATGTTTGGGTGTGAAAAAGGACCACGCCTAGTGTAAACGTACCCACTCAGACTCATCAGAATAGTCTATTTGGTGACACAAGTTATAGAATGAAAGTTGCACCACTTTGCAACTTTGCACTACTTGCATTTGACAACTTTTTCCCAATGCGAAAACTTGACGCCACGGGAAAAAACTTTGAGATAGAAAAAATTGAGAGAGGTTATTGTAGAGGGGTCCAACATGATCTCATAGGCTTAGTTAAGAAGTTTCTAAGTGTCATTGTGTCTGAGTAACAACTTGGTGAAGATTGCAGTCATTTTGCACTTCAAACTCATAAGGGATTCTACTGGTAGAATGTAGTCTAAAGCAATCCAGCGCATTTGGGTCTAAAAGAGGACCATGCCTAGCATAAATGTGTCAAAATAGTTTATTTGGTCATATGAGTTGCAGAACAAAAGTTGCACCACTTTACAACTTTGCACTACTTACATTTGAAAAAAAAAATTCCATACAAAAATTTTCCACCACGAGAAAACAACTCTGAGATAGCAAAAACTGAGAGAGGTTATTATAGAGGGGCCCAACACTATCCTAGAGACTTAGATGAGAAGTTTCTAATAGTATGTTGAAGATTGCAACCATTTTTCACTTCAGACTCCTAAGGGATTCAACTGGTTGAATGTAGCTTGAAACGATTCAACGTATTTGGGTGTGAAAGAGGACCATTTCTAGTGTAAACATACCCATCCGGATGCATTGGAATAGTCCATTTGGTCACATGAGTTACAGAGAAAAATTTGCACCACTTTGTAACTTTACACTAGCATTTGACATTTTTCTCATCAAGTGAAAAATAGACACCATGAAAAAATGACTCTAAGATAAAAAAAATTGAGAGAGGTTATTGTAGACGGGTCCAACATGATCTTGTAAGCTTAGACAAATATTTCGTAAGAATCACAATTTCTGAGTAATAGCCCGTCAAAGATTGCTGCCCTTTTACACTTTGGACTCTTAAGGAATCAAGCTAGTTGAATGTAGCTTAGAGTGATTTGGCATGTTTGAGTGTGAAAGAGGACCATGCCTAGCGTAAATGTACCCATCTAGATGTGTTGGAACAGTCCATTTGGTCGAACAAGTTGTAGAACAAAATTTCCACCACTTTGCAACTTTACATTGCTTGCAATTAACACTTTTTTCATCAAGTGAAAATTGGACACGATGGAAAAATGACTCTGAGCTAACAAAGAATGAGAGAGGTTATTGTAGAGGTGCCCTAAGTGATCCTAATTCCTCACAAAAAATTCCCATAACTAATATGGTATCTGGGTAACAGGCTATCAAAGATTGCTTCCCTTTTGCAATTTGGACTATTAAGGGATTACATTACATGAATTACAAATGTTTGAGGGCAGCAATAAATTTCAAAATTTGAGTAAATATCATTACAAGTGTTTATTTGAATAGATTGTATGCTATATTTATATTGATATATAATCATTAGGTTGATTCATTTTAATAAATATAGTTTTTATAATAAGTTAGTCAATTGGACCTAATTATAATAGGGAGAGAATAAAAGAAGAAAAAGAATGATTAGTATCCATCAATGGTTATTACACTCACTATATTAATAATATGATGTTTACAATAAAATGAGATTTATTTGGTTTTCCTAATTCTTTTGTTTGTGCTACAATTATCTAATTTGCTTCATACACCGTTCTAAAACCCAAGTGCTTGTACTTGTAGGTACAATGCCTTAGGTACTTCATTCTCATAGATCTTTTACAATGTCACTCATGCATTCAATATTCTCTTATAATTTCTACATCACCATGAGACCCCATTTCTATGAGGCATACACTACCACTACCTTGTCGATCCTACTGAATTGGCAAGCTAGTGAGCTCACTAGCTTGCCAATTTGGTAGGGTTGACAAGGTAGGGCTAGTGAATGCTTCATAGAAATGGGGTTTCACAATGATTTGCATCACCGTGAGACCCCATCATTATGAGGCATACGATGCCCCTACCTTGTCAACCCTACCAAATTGGCAAGTTAGTGAGCTCACTAGCTTTCCAATTTTGTAGGGTTGACAAGGTAGGGGCAGCGTATGCCTCATAGAAATGGGGTCTCATGGTGATCACTGTGAGACCCCATTTCTATGAGGCATACACTGCCCCTACCTTGTCAACCCTACCAAATCAGAAAGCTAGTGAGCTCACTAGCTTTCCAATTCGGTAAGGTTGACAAGATAGGGGCATCGTATGCCTCATAATTATGGAAGGAGTTCTAGGGTTTATAGAAGCGCAAGAAAATATGCCTTTGTAAAATATAAGACATTGTTTCAGATTTTGTCATAAGTCCACATGCTTTTCCTTCATGACAACTTTAAATGTAAACCATAAACCATTACAACTAACTTTAAATGTAATATACTGTAAATTTAATTGAGGCATTTATTAAGGAATATACACATTTGCATGTATTAATTTCTCATAATTTTTGTATCTAAAATAATACACTAATTCAATAACAAATATTACAATAGTGATGTAAGAACATATTAAAAATCCCCCCATTTCTCAATACTTGTAGCAATACATGCAGGGAAATAATCATCCCATTTGCAGCCCAGATCATGAAATATATTGTACAAGAAGAAACAAAAGGAGTTGTTTCCCAGTTTGTTTTCTCCAATCCACCTCAGGTGGCCTAGTTATTTGCATTCCAAAATGCTTCAAAACATGTACATCCCCTACTCCCTTAGAAACACATGAGTAGTAACCTCTATGTGGTTGTGTAATCTCATTAGAATTTGGTCCACAAAAAACCTGCAAAAGCCTAACAATTTCAGACATGGACTCACATAAAAATCATTAAAAGGCCAATAATTGAATAATGTTAGAAATACACCTTCTGACTAGATCTATTATCACCTTCATGCATGTTATAAGTAGATCAATTGAAGGCTCTACAATGGTGATGTGGCCCATATTTCGCTACTTTCTCATACCACTAAACACTTGCACCAGCAACCAATGTTGTTCTTTTCTTAAGTTGACAATATTAAGTATAACCTATAGTCACAAATGCATAAATGAAAATCCTAAATGCATATGACATCAAACACCAATAGAGAATACCAACTTAAAGGTAGTCAATAGAGAGCAACATATAATTATCATTTTGCGAATTAACAATAATGCAATTTTGCAAACCCTTCTACAATCAAACTTAAATTCTTGAAAGAAAGCAGTGATCAATAACATGACTTTGCAAATTCAATATGCATGTACTTACAAATCAATCATAGTTCGGGTCTGCTCTGCTCTTTATTGTGTCAAGTATTGCCTCGTGGTTAGACTCACACACTTTCCAAAAGTTCTTATTCATAGGTCTACCCTTATATTTGATCAAATGAAAGTTGGTTGCAACTACAAGGTTCGAGTAGTGATGAATCTTATGATGCCTGTCGAAGTCCTCAAACAACCAAACTGTAGTATTCTTAATTTGGTACCTTCTAAGCCATGTTCTAGTAACAACCACTAAACTTGTAGGATATTCTATGTTTTCTCCATCTATAACTGGGGCCTCCAATTTCTTTTTGGCCTCGATACAATGACATAGGTAATCATTTGTACCCTCTTCATTGTCTTCATCTGCAATCACCGCATAAGCATGTCCTACATTGATATGTTCATCTTGTTAGATGTATTTAATGAACATAAAAATAAAACCTAAAAGTAAAATATATTACCTGGTTCTATTAGGTCTGATACATGATCAAATTCAATGGATGATTGCATCTCCATGATTTGTAGAGCCATCAAGAGTTGATAAGTGTCAAGTGGGGTTAGAATTCTTACAAACTATCTATCAACCCACTATGTTAACTCACAATCATTCCATGCTTGAAGTATACATGTAGAAAAAAAGCATGCCATCTTCTGTGTATGGATAGTCCATGTACCCGCATTGGAGCTTCTAAAAGAGTGTAGCTCGCTCAATACTATTAGTGTACAAAAATCCTCATATTTTGCAATGTTAGTATCATCTACTAAATGAAAAAATCTGTGAACTAAAGAATTACCTTCACTACCTGGACCCATTGCATAATTGCACCACTCGACAATTGATCTTGCATCTGTCAACTTTACATTGTCTTTGTACTTTAACTCTTCTCATGCTAAGACTCTTTGATACATGCTCCCCCTTTCCATGCTCGACCTCTAAGAAGTTCCACAAATGGGGAAAACCATTGATACTATGCATCCTACTCAACCAGTAAAACATTTTCGAGTTCTTGAATTGCAATGTACTATTATCTGACCATATGATATTCCCCTAAGTTATCCATATCAACATAGAACATCTAAAAGCAACCTTGGACAAACTTTGTAGAATGTGTGCGATCATCATTGATGTAAAATTGATACTCCCTCAATACTTTCCAATTATCCTCTATACTATCATTTGTGTGAATGAATTATATATGCACAATTATAGAAACCTACGTGGAGTTGTAGTACTAGGATTCCACCTCGTTCTATGGTTGTAGTGTGTAATTCTCTACAAATTTGTCAACTAAAATGATGCTATGAAGTGGAAACGTGTCCTTGCATAACTTGAACTGTGATTCCAACCATCAACCTCTATGTGTATGCCTTGCATACTCAAAGACCAATTGATCACAAAAAATTCCCATAAACTGATACACTAGAATCTTATCGCTGACCAATTCTCACTTCTTTTCTTCTTTCCCATTTTTTAAATTGTAGGCCACTATCTTGTATTTTCCAAATTCCACGATTTCGTCTCCAATTGTGTGTGTACTAGCCATGTGTTGGAAAATTGGAAAATGTTGCATGCCACCACAATGATCACATGTGTCATCCAAACATGAATTCTTGTAACAAATTCGACCATCCACTCTTTCACATAAAATGGAAGATAAGAATTCCCTTGAGGATTTAGGTGGAGGCCTTATGTTACATTCCTACAAAACACTGTCAATATGCATATCTACACATATATGTCGATAAACATCATAATGGTTAGAAAACTCAATATGTACTCTACAACAACAAGTATTGCGTGTGTGATTTATTTTGACATAAAAACGCTTTAACATTTCAAAATACCTTTGACATATTTTAATTTCAGGAAACTTCTGTACAAAATCAGTAAAAAATTGGGTTTGAGTGGTATCCAAATAATGATTTGGATGTGGCTCACAGATTTTACTACCAATTCTCCTTCTTACAATATCTATTTGATTGGGAGAGGTCCTTGTGTTATCCTTCCAATAATCTACTATTAAATATCTCAAGGCTTGAGCAATTTTTTTATCTTTATGTGGCACTCTAGTCGAGAATTCCCATAACTCATTGCTAATTGGATCCTCCACTCTTTCACACCTTCCTTTGGCTCTCATTAGAGATGATCTACTTATTTTCAAAGACTTATTATCATATCAAAAGGGATGAATTATTATTTAATTAATTTAATATACCTCTAATTTGGGGACATGATAGTCCTCCCTTCCCAAAGATTGCTTTCCCTTAAGCAATCCACAACTGCCAATCTAACTCAACTGCCACATCATCTGATCCTTGAATGTCAACTCATCTGTGCCTATCCACTAACCACCTAGATCCCAAATGATCCTAAAAAGAACTCCAACCAAAAAATCTTGTATACAACTGAAGTTCCTATCACTTTCAAGCCCTGTCACTCTGTGAAACCAACTATCCAACAAATCAACTCCTGGATCCCAAATCTAAAGAATCATCTCCATCATGCAAACTCCAAGTACTATGCTGATACACCTCAAATATCATACTTGGATCCAATGGATAAAATGTAATTTCTCCAAACTCAACTCTAATTGACTTTCACTATGTCACTCTAATACCTCCCCCTAAAGTCCAATTTGGCCAAATCTCAAAGCCTTGCTTCTAGAAGCAACCTAATGGAAAGGGCCAAGTAAAAGACTTGGACTCATAACCTGAAGTTGGGAATGTATCACACCAGAGTGAACCTAAATGCCACACATTCAACCCACCTCTTTGTGCCAACAATGACATAGTCAACTCCTATGTATGTGGGCTGAAAACAAACTGATGAGCACACCTCAAGATGCAATTGAGGTGAAACTCACCTACCTGTGCCAATGGAATACGTGAGTAGTCAGGTGTATTCATGTGCCATAGAAAAATGGCCCCTTGTCATTTTCATGGCCCTTTAGGTCTTGTTTCATGGTGTTGGAACTATGCTGCTTTGATTTTATGTTGTAACATGGCTTGAACATGCTTATTTAGATACTAAAACTCAAAGAATGACATCTTGTGAAGGTGTTGTGAAGCTTTTTAAGACATTTATACATTCTTCTAGACTCTATTTAATGTAATTTACCTAAAAATCACCTTTTTACTCATCAAAAATCCCTACTTTGAAGTGTTTTAAAGTCTTGTAACAAGCTTTCATGCTCCTCTAGGCATATTTTCACTATTTACACCCTTCTCATGCTTTATTGGGTCCCTTTATGCCCTCATAAGTTGTAATTAAGTGTATTTTTAAATGTTATCTTGACAAATGACATTAAATACATTTTTCCCGACACATGTTTTTAGGTCCTAGGTGGGACCCATTCGCCATGGGTGGTGAATGAGTCTCCCTTGGCCCCAAATTCAAAATATTCCAAATTTCCTTTCAGGATTTTATTCAAAATCACTTGATGTTGGCCTATGATGAGGTATGAATGGATACTAAGGCACAAGAATTGTATAAATATGTGATTTTCACCTCATTTTACATCTCCTCACTCATTCAAGCATTCAATCACACATTTCAAGCATTCAAGCACTTTACATCAATAATTCAAGCACTATTCAAGCACTTTGAAGCAGACATTGACATTACTTCAGACTAGCATTATCAAGGGTTAGGAAATTTGATAACACTTGCATGTTATTAGTTTATCTTTCTCTTTCATTTCATTGTCTTTTCAAGGGTTTAATTACCAAAAGTGGGGTTTGACCAAGGCAAACCCCTATCCACTAACCCCTAATCATTTTCCCCCTATTGCATGTTTGTTTGCAGCCCTTTTTTTGTAGATTTGGCAGGTTATTTGGTGTTGAAGATTGATTTTCAAGTCAACTTGAGTCAAATCCAAGCTTGAAGAGAGTTATTTGTCCATTTTTTGCAAATCTGACTTCAACAACTTGACAAGCAAACATTCCCAAATCTGGTGTTGTGGAGTTGTTTCCTGATTTTTCAGAAATTTGGGAGAGGACTGATTTGCCACCTATGGTGAATGAGTCCCACCTTAGGACTGGAAACTTGAGTTTTGTCAAATTCTGGATCCCAAAAGACAGAAACTAGCTCCCGACAGTTTTTCACTAGTAGGTGGACTGATTCGCCACCCTGGGCGAATGAGTCCCACTATGAAAAATCAGTGATTTCCATTAGCATCTAAAACACTCCAAAATCATTACAATTCACCCATGTGCACTCATATTCATCCATGTGCTCTTTGTTTTGCATTATTTCTTCATTTACATAGTTATTTTCATTTCACACTATGTTTTCAAACAAGTCATAAATCTTAGTTTTGCATTCATTTTGTCATTCAGATTAGTCAATTGCATTTAGTTAGGTCCATTTACATTAAACAACATTGCATGCATCCTAATTTGAGTGATACATTAGCATTTTTGGTCATATCTCTCTCCTTTTAGGTGAAAAACCCTAGAAGTGCAAGAGTAGTCCATAGGGTACCAAAAATCTATGTTTCATTTTAGTGAACCCGACTTTTGAACACTTTAGATTTTTGATTGCATTCACATATTGCATCCTAAATTTCCATTTTCATTAGCATTCAATTAAAAAATTGATTTGTTATTGCATTCTAGGACTTTTCATTTTGCATTAGTGAAACCTTCATGTAGCTTTAATTTTTGCATTACATCTCATTGAAAAAAGTGAAAATCTGCATTCTGCATCTGAAAGTTGCATACTATAGAGCATTTAAATCATCTTAAAATTTATGAAAAACACTAAAAACCTTCATACTGGGACTCATTCACTACCTAGGGCGAATCAGTCCCTCTGCACCTTTTGGATAGCATTTCTAGCATTTTTCTAGCATTTGTTTCCATTTCTGTTGTCTATAGTTAGATCTCTATCATAGTTAGCAAAGTCTTTGCTATTTTTATTTTAGAGCTCTTACATTAGCTTGCATTTGTCTTCACCCCTCCTTGTAGTACTTGCATGAGTGTTTGGTGCCCCATTGATAATACTTTAGTGAGATGAAGTTCTAGACTTATGGCATCCTGCGATAACACTTTTGTTGTGGACCTTGGGATCTCACGAGCTCCTACTCCTAGTATGAACAATGGTGCATTATGCCCTGAAAATACCACTTCCATGCCTTAACCTTTCCATCCAATGAATGTTGACAACCAAACCAATTCCCTCTCGCAAGAAATGGTCATTAATATTCATGAGGACTTTGCACATTTACAAAAAGACTTGTCACTTGAAAACATTTCCACAACTATCATACTTTCCATTGAGAATCTTCATCGTTTGGTTGAAAGTGATGATGGCTTGCAAGTGATGAAGAAAATTGCTGAGATTTACAATAAACATGCCTCTTCAAACACCCAATTTTCAACCATTCCTATAAGCCAATGAGCACCTCAAGTTCCTCCCCCTTCAACCATTGCTTCCATCCAAACTTATACCAATCTGCAAGTCCATACAACTCTGCATTAAGCTACTTCTTTCTCGATTTCCACTAGCATTCCTACTTCTTTTGTGGCATCACAAGTCCCTTCTACCACTTTCACACCTCTTAGCATTCCTTTCACTTCCCCCAACATCACTTACACTCCACCATTTTCCCTTCCACCTCAACCCACATACCTCGATCCTCTTCATACACAACTTCTCGCTACCGTTTCATCTATGCAACATCAACTTTCCAACATCAATCAAGGTCAACCCACTCCAACCACATATCATGTTCATAGTAGTCCCTTATCCTTATAAATCTTACGTACCCCAATGCCACAAGGGATAGAAATCCCTCAATTTGAGAAATATGAAGGAAAAGGAGATCCTACCAACCATATTAATGCTTATACAGCTTTGTGTAGTGACTTTGTCCTTAACGATAAACTTTTAGCAAAAACATTTCCAAGGACCTTGAAAGACACTGCCTTAGAATGGTTTTCCAACTTGCCCAATCATTCCATCCATTCATTCAATTAATTGGTGGATGCTTTCATTAGTAACTTTCAAGTTCACATGACACCTAAAAATACAATGGCCGACTTTATGAGATGTAGAGAAAACACGGATGAAAAAGTGATGGATTTCATCTAACGTTACCAATCCTTATATGCTCAAATTGATGTCAAGATTCTTGATACATCTACAGAAGTTGTTTTTCAAAAACTTGCAGACCAACCTTCAGGATAAACTCACCATGGTGAAATTCCCTTCATTCATGCATTTATGTACAACCTTATGTGACTACCAAATTTTCGTTTCAAGTCGTGATTCAAAATCCACTTCCAACTGAGTTAACAAACACGAAGACACCAATCAAAACCAAAACAACACACAAAACTTCTGCAAACCTAATAGAGGCTTTTTATAGTTTAACTTGCCTCCTCAACCTCAACCACAACCAACCCAATTCATTCCAAATCAAGTGGTCATTGTTAGGGCAGTTGTGCCTTATCAATATGGAGATCCAAACAAACAATTCACTCCTTTACCCGATACCCGCCATCACACAATGAGCCAATTAATCCAAAAATGCATGCTCACTTTGCCATCCATTCGACCACTTGATTCAAATAAGCCATTACCACCTACCTTCAAACCTAATGATTATTTCCATTTTCATTGTCAAAATGACCACGACACTGAACATTGTAAGCATCTTAAACATTTAGTTCAAGACCTCATTGATTCGGGTGAATTGACCATTGCAGGTGTTAATGATCAAGGCAATAAGTCTGTTGCACCTCCTAACCAGAATTTACAAATTTTCACCAATCATATGCCAAAACATACTACCTCGTTTGTCAATGCTAGTGAGCCTTCCAAGCCTGATGTAATGACTGTTGATACAAATGATGAACAACATGATACAACTCCTATTGTCACCCAAGCTAGTCCTATGGATAACCTTGTGGCTATGAGAGACGTTATCCCTTGTAAGGGCCAAACCACAAAATTGCTTGATATTACTTTTTCTACTAAAGACATATTCCAAAAGCTTCATGATGGTCCTCTCTACATAGTTGGCCGAATCTATGATAAGCCCACTAATGGGATATTAATAGATCCCACTTGTGGTGCAAACGTAATCACAAAAGAGATTTTGGTATTACATGAACTATATCAAGATGATTACAATAAACCCACTGCATGGATTAAAACACATAATGGTTTTGCATGCCCTATGATTGGATTGATCATGCTACCCTTACAAATAGGACCTAAAAATTTAGAGATAACATTTTCAATTATTCCACAATCTGACTAATTTTGTTTGCGGCTAGGCCTCCCTTGGCTTCGCTCAATGAAAGCGTTCCCATCAGTTGTTCATAAATGCTTGAAGTTTCCACATGACAACAAGATAGTCACCATACACCATATTGGCTTTAATCCTTTATTTTCCAAAGGTAACTTCTCATTAGAAGCCTTCTATCCTAAACGCATAGAACCTATCACCCCTCACAAGGACTTCTTTTTCATAGCCTATGAAAAATTTAAAGCCAAAAAGATAGCCAAATTATCTCTTCGTAACTCGTCCCCATCCACTTTCATACCTCCTATCATAGATGAAACCATGCTTCAACCCGAGTCTAACATTGAGCAACCCATCCAACCTCCTGAAAAACCACCCTTTGACACTTCCCCTCCATCATTTAAAAGACCAAGAGAAAGTGCAACCAACCCCATTATGCCTCCTTGAATTAAACAAGTGTATAAAGCCAAAGAGAAAGTGGTTGATCCATCCTCTTCAGTTTCTTTTGTTCTTCCCCCTTTGGAAGCAAAAGAACGTATGATGAATCAATCCGCTCTTACACCTCAGCAACTCCAAAATAGAATTAAATGGAACCGCGGTGCTAGGGAACGAAGGTGTCATCATCGTCTCCTTGCTCATCAATCTTGCATAGAAGACAATAAAGAAAATCAACCTTTACCTTTGATAGAAGTAATAGATGACCACTCTCCTTCTCTTGACCCAACACAAGATAGTCTAATGCAACAATCACAACAAATTGAAACAATCCAACAACCTCAAATTTTTAATACATCCATCTTTGGAAATCACCCTTCGTCCTCCTATCGTCATTAATCTTGATGATGATAATGATGATAATGACGAAGCAAAAATTTCCAAAATAGATGAAGAAGTGCATAACGATTTAAATTCTTTATTTTCCTCTATAATAAGCTTAAATGATACATCCTCTCCACCAAGTGAAGAACCTGGTACAAATCCTGGTTCAACGCTTGCACTTATTCCTTTGGATAGTCAACCGCCCTCACATTACACTGAACATGATTGGGAGGCGGATGACCTATTAGATGGTTGACTTGCATTCGCCTAAATTTCCTTTTTACTTTTTCTTTTTATTTTCCTTTTCATGTGCGTATTGTGTTCCCCCATATCATGCATTTGATGTTCTATCTCTTTGTACACTTCTTCTATTTGTACCTCTATTCTTCTATTCGCCGTGCATTATCTTTTTATTTTTGTTTTGTGTTCTCCTTTTCAAGATGACGTAAAGCATAGAGATGCCCTATGTCTCTTCCATGTTGACCCAAAAGGTCCTTATCTTTTTCTCTTATTGTTTTGTGTTCTCCTTTTGGGGATCACGCAAAGTGTAGAGATTCCCTATGTCTCTTCCATGCTGACCCACAAGGTCTTTGTATTTTTCTCTTTTTGTTTCGTGTTCCCTTTTTGGGCATGATGCAAGGCATTAAGACTGAAATGTCTCCTTCATGTTGACCCAAAAGCTTTTTTTTTTCATTTTCTTTCACCTTTTTATTTTCTTTCATTTCACTTGTGTTTTCCTTTTGGGGATGATGCAAAGTGTTGAGACCGCAATGTCTCTTCCATGTTGACCGAAAATGGACTTTCATTTTCCTTTATTTTCAATCTCTTCGTGTCATTCTTCTCATTCTATGTATTCAGGGAATGATGACAGTTCCAACCTCTTTCATACAAAAACATAGTAGCAACGAACATACTGACCCCAAATCCATAGATCCCTTAAGTGTTTGGTGTGCTTTCTTTTCTAGGGGGAAACTCCCTTTCTTTGTTTTTCATTTTTCCTTGACATGACACAGCCTAACTTCGAAACATATGACTTGGCATAGGGCTTTCCGAGTTGGCTCTCATGTCTTGTTTTCTTTTTTCTTTTTCTTTCCTTCACTACTTTAAAGTAATTTCTCACAGAACGATGTGTAGCAATTCCTTTAAAGTAGGGGGGGCATACATTACCATTAATTCATTTGCATTCTTGGTTCCTAGTGCAGCTTTGTCATTTACATGATGTGTTCGTCACTTTATGGATGAAATTGCGTGTGATGTTCTTCATAAGTGTGATCTTTCTTAGCATATTACATTCCTCTTGGTGGCTTGATGTGACACACTGCATCCCCTAAGTTGTGAATATAATATTCTTTGATTGGTCCTCTCTTGGAGACATTAGATGCAATGTTCCCTAAGTGATTGACCTTGCATAAACTGAACAAGACTCCTTTGAACATCTTTTCACATTTTACACAAGTTACATTTTACACTTTTGTATTTTTACATTTTGCAATCCTTTTTGCCTCCCTGCATGACTGTGGTAACTTTCCTTTTTGTTCATAGAATTTTTCTTTGTGGCACCTTGTTAAAGTTATCAACGGGTATAACTTTGACATGGTTAAGCAGGAAGCCCACCTAGCGGCATGACTTTTCCCCACAACCACTTTTGTGTATGTGAGTGCATACCAACTAGCATATGTATCTTACCTTTTTGGTCTTTCTCAACCCGCGAAAAACTAGTTCTGTGGCCCCAAAGTGAGTATATAGTTGGGCCTTCTCACCCCACAGAAAGCCTGAAGTTTCGTGGCCCTAGAGTGAGTACACATTCTCTTTTTCAAACAATCAGCCTAGATCTCTTTTCACAACTAGTTGGATTGATGATCAAAGCTTCATCCAATCTTTTCAATACTTGTCTGTTCCTTTGTTCTTACGTCTAGTTTTCCATGGGATCTTCATCCAGGGGGCTTGATCATCCCTCTTGGTCGTTGTCATTCCATCCTGCTAACGTAAGTGCATTTGAATTCTTCCCTCAATGTTCATGGCTACTTTAGTTTGAGTTTGAAGCAGGTTCATCCTCTCACTAAAGTGGGGGCTAAATGTGTCATAGAAAAATGGCACCTTTTCATTTTCATGGCTTTTTAGGTATTGTTTCATGGTGTTGGAACTATGTTTCTTTGATTTTATGTTGTAACATGGCTTGAACATGCTTATTTAGGTATTAAAACTCAAAGAACGACGTCTTGTGAAGGTGTTGTAAAACATTTCTACATTCTTCTAGACTCTATTTAATGAAATTTACCTAAAAATCACCTTTTACTCATCAAAAAGCCCTATTTTGAAGTGTTGTAAAGTCTTGTAACAAGCTTTCATGCTCCTCTAGGCATATTTTCACTATTTACACCCTTTTCATGATTAAGTGTAATTAAATGTTGTAAAGTCTTATAACAAGCTTTCATGCTCCTCTAGGCATATTTTCACTATTTAATGGGTCTCTTTATGCCCTCATAAGTTGTAATTAAGTGTATTTTTGAATGTTATCCTAACAAACAACATTAAATACAACATTTTTTCTGACACATATTTTTAGGTCCTAGGTGTGACCCATTTTCCATGGGTGGCGAATGAGTCCCCCTTGGCCCAAAATTCAAAATATTCCAAATTTCCTTTCGGTTTTTATTCAAAATCACTTGATGTCGGCTTGTAATGAGGTATGAATAGATACTAAGGCACAAGGCACAAGAATTGTATAAATATGTGATTTTCACCTCATTTTACATCTCCTCACTCATTCAAGCATTAAATCACACATTTCAAGCATTCAAGCACTTTACATCAATAATTCAAGCACTATTCAAGCACTTTGAAGCAGATATTGACATTACTTCTGACTTGCATTATCAAGGGTTAGGTAAGTTGATAGCACCTGCATGTTATTAGTTTATCTTTCTCTTTAATTTCATTGTCCTTTCAAGGGTTTAATTACCAAAAGTGGGGTTTGACCAAGGTAAACCCCTATTCACTATCCCCTAATCATTTTCCCCTATTGCGTGTTTGTTTAAAACCCTTTGTTTGTAGATTTGATAGGTTATTAGGTGTTGAAGATTGATTTTCAAGTCAACTTGAGTCAAATCCAAGCTTGAAGAGAGTTATTTGTCCATTTTTTACAGATTTGACTTCGGTAACCCGACAAGTAGACATTCCCAAATCTAGTGTTGCAGGGTTGTTTCCTAATTTTTTAGAAATTTGGGAGAGGGTTGATTCACCACCTATGGTGAATGAGTCCCACCTTAGGGCTGGAAACTTGAGTTATGTCAAATTCCAGATCTCGACAGATAGAAATCAATTCCCGACAGTTTTTCACCAGTAGGTGGACTGATTCGCCACCCTGGGCGAATGAGTCCAACTGTGAAAAATCAATTATTTCCATCAGCATCCAAAACACTCCAGAATCATTACAATTCACTTAGGTGCACTCAGATTCATCCTTGTAGTCTTTTTTTTGCATTATTCCTTCATTTACATAGTTATTTTCATTTCACATTATGTTTTCAAACAAGTCATAAATCTTATATTTGCATTCATTTTCTTCCATTCAATTTAGTCAATTGCATTTAGTTAGGTCCATTTACATTAAACAACATTGCATACATCCTAATTTGAGTGATACATTAGCATTTTTTCCCCTACCTCTCTCCTTTTAGGTGAAAAACCTTAGAAATGCAAGAGTAGTCCACAAGGTCCCAAAAATCTATGTTTCAATTCCATCCAATATTGTTGGCATTAGAAGAATCCAAATCCAACGTGCAAGACCTAGAAGAAACCATCTTCTTCTGAAAAGACTAACCAATGTCAATCTCAAAACTATCAATGCAGAGCCTAGTGCTCAAATTTGCCATGAGGCCTGAACCTGCAGCCCAAACTAAAGTGTCTATATCATCATACCAATCCACCTTGAGTGGTCTCTTGCAAATGTGAGAGATGCCTAATGAAGGTGCATAAAAACATATACCAACATTTGAGAAGCTACTGGTATAAATAAATAAAACACCATGCAACCTGTAAATCAAGTCCATGATGAAGCATAAGATATCACTACTGCCCAAAGATGAGAACTCATCATTACTCCATGCTCTAACTAAAAAGTGACCATCCCAACTCCTGCTATCCATCTCAACTGTTGTTTTCCTCAAAGTAGTATTGTCAACAACCAATGTAGTATGAGATAGAACCCATGGTAAAGCTGGAGTACAACTATCCTCATGCCTAACTCCAAACCATAGATTGAAATCAATTGGCCACTCAATCATAGACCTCTTAGGAATGATGCATGCATCACCAACTAGTTTCTCTTGCTTATCCAACACAAGAGAAATTGCACGTGTATCCTGAATATAGATGCTAGGAGAACTCATGCTACTATCCTCAACATGTGCTCTAGCTTCCATAGATAATTGAGTCTCTACTATACATAATGAATCTTAAGCCAAACTCAACTCTAAGCAAAGCTCATCAACATGTCTCTCTAAATCCTAAAGTACCAACTAAGTGCTCACCAAAGAATTCCTAGTGACCTCAAGCTCTCAAGAGAGCTTATCAACTTTCTCTTCTTTCCTCATCAAGGCATCTGAATAGATCCCAACAAGGTTAAGAAGGTCATGGTCTGAAAGAAGGTGTAAATAACTTGAATTCATTGCTCCCATACCTTCTTTGATCTCTTGCAATTTGTCATGAGAAGACTCTGCCTCAACTCCTTTTTGTCTTCTCTCTAACTGAATCGTCCAAAGATGATTCTCAATCACGTCAAGTGCATCCTATCATGATGAGACAATGCTACCAAGATCTCATCCTCACTCACCTTTAGCTGGTTCCTCAAATTGTGTAGACCATGCAGTGTATGTCTAGCTTCAACCTCGCATGAAGAAGCCTCTAATTGTGCCTGAAATTTCTTTTCCACAAATTCCTATATACTCTCACTCTGATTTGGAATTAGGACAATGCTAATTCCATGTATAAAATCATCTTCAATTCCTTGATGGGGTGTCCAAACACAAGAGGGCTCAGGCTGCTATATATACTCATCATCCAACTCAGCTACTCCACTAGATGATGTCATACTACCCTCCTATTTTTCATTCCACTTTTGCAATTTTTCAATCAGTTTACTTTGTTCTTTCATTCTTTCCATCATGTTATCATATTGTTGAATCCATGCTCCTAGCAAAGCTTCTATTGTCCTGCTAAAAGTGGCCATGAAATCCAACTAGATTTTTTATCTACAAATGAATAGCTGATACCAAAACTGATTACCCAATAGGCTGGCAAGATTCTTAGCTCTGATACAACTATAATGTCCCTTGCTGATTTAAATGTAATTTTCAATTTCAGGCCTTAGAAATTTTTCCAAACACTTTGTAAATGAACTTCATACTACTGTTTGACTGATTTGATTTGTATTTTTGCATGTATTTGATGTTTACATACTAAAATGACTTTAAGAAGCAATCTAAATATTGGAATTTAAAGAGGATGCAATGCAATTCTATTTCCAGACCTTTCAAGAGCATCTAATGACCGTAAATTGAAAGCAAACTTATCAATGATTAGTTACAACTAAGACATTCTATCAAACAATTCATATGCAAGCATACCAACTCCTTATATTGTTGTATAAGTCTAGTTACATTATTATCAAAGATGATGGCAAGTGTTCTATGATGATAAAGATGCAATTGGACAACAAACCAATGACTTCTTTTTACAATCACATTACATTGCCATTGTAGATGATATTTCCCTGTAGTGCAAGATCATAACAACTGATTGCTTTCTATATGAAATGACTTACAAGATGATATTGCAACTCAATAGCATTGAATCAATGGCATTTAATGTGCATCTACAAAATTATAGGAGTGTTGTATGTGTAGCAACTATGAGACAACAATAAACGAGTATGACTATAATGAATTTAAATAGCTATAAAGACATCGACATTAAGAGGAAACTATAATGCAATGTATGTAAAGTACCTATCATCATTGATTGTCTTTTACTTACTCACGTCCCTCCACACAGAGTTAACCCGTCTTATCTTTGATGGCCGACGACTCAATACAGATGCTCGTTTGTTTTTAGAATGTTTCGATATGCAATAGTGACATGGTGAATTTATCTTACTTTGTCTCCCATGAAATATCCAATGTATGGTCACCTCAAGCAGCTCCCGATAGGTCCTTGCAGCCTCCTTGTCTTTTTGCGGCAACTTAAATAAATCTTCAAAATTATTGAGTTCTAGGAAACTATTCAGAATTATCTCCACAATGCTCGATTTGTCTTATTATGATATTTTTCCTTATCTGGGATTGTGTGTCTTCTTAAAGCCTAATACTTTCTTTCAATAGCGTATATTAATCTCAAAAGTTATTTTGTCTCTTATGCTTTGTAAGCTACTTCTGACGATTTTGTCAATGACTGAACAAGACTAAAACAAATTTGTCTCTATCCGAACTAGATCTCCTTTATCTTTGTTGACTCCTGTCTATACCTTCTCAAACTGAATTTGGTTGATCAAAACTAGCAAGATAACTCTCTAATCGATTTCTTCAAATTTGGCCCTTGGCACAAAATTTTCTCAAGTGGAAAGATTGAAATATCTTCCCCAAACTCCCACCTAGGATTGGTGTCTCACAATCAAAACTAGCACTCTAGAGTCTTCAAACCCTTGAGCAAGCTAAGTATTCAGCTTTAGTCTCTTACCATGTAGGTAATGAGAAAATGAATATCAAATCAAGCATGTTCAAATTCTTAGCCAACAACTTCTTAAATAGATTTTTCATTCACTATTCCAGAAGCTTCTAGAAGAAATATCATTTTATTCCTCAAGTGACTTTTATTATTTTATCATTTTATTTTTAAGTCACTTAAGGTATTTTTTATTAAATTAATTAAAAATAATAAGTCATCCCTTTTGATATGATATTTTATTGGGATAACTTAATAAATAATTAATTTAATACACCTCCAATTTGGGGACATGACATCTTGAGGGATTTTATCATAGTATCCCCTAAACTGGATGCCCTTACTAGACACCTCTTGTTTTTAGAATCCTAGCCTTTCGGTCATTGCTTGGTATAGTGTAGGGTATAGTATCATGCTCGAAGATACTCAGTACTGACTCCCTTGAGTAAAGATGGAAAATTCTTCTTTGGGGAATTCAAAGTTGGTGCGCTCAAGAAGTGAGTGTCGTGGAGGGGAGCTAGTGCCACCAAAATTCTAAGCTATCCACTCTCGAAAGAAAGAAGTGTTTCACACTGATCTTCAGGTGTTTCAGTGGGCTATACCAAGTATACAAAACTTTTTGAATAACTAGGTTGTACTTGTCTTGAAGTCAAGTCAAAGCATTCAGATTTTGTGCTTTCGTGTTTGAACTGTATTCTTGTCACAAACATTTTCAATCACACTCAAACATCATCGCCTATCATAACCTTTGGATCTCATGCTTCATCCATCATAATAATAATCCCTAAACCATCCATAACCTTCCCAAAATTTCACTAATCGTCCTGCAACATCCTCACAACATCCCAAAACTTTCCGAGATCATTCATAATCCCCTTTCAAAAACTCTCAAATCCAAACATGCCTTCATCCCTATCTTCCACATTATTTTCTACTAAATCTTCATCTAAACCTAAACCAATAATCACACTTAAAGGAGTCCCTAATGATATTCCTCCAATAAAACCAAAAGTTATGCTTAAGGGAGCCCCTAATCACATTCCACCACCTAAACCAATAATCACATTTAAGGGAGTCCAAGCACCATCATCTCCATCATTGATGTCTAACCGCTATCCTTCATATTCATCTGTGACCCATGAAAAAGACCAAATGATTGAATATTTTGACTATCATTTGAAAGAACTTGAAAAACAACCAGAATCCCAACATTTGAATGAAGTGATGCAATTATCTCATAAGCCTTTATCCTCACCCAAAACTACATCATCCCAGTTCAATGTCCATGAATTTCTACAAAGGCTAAATGAGAAACCCAAATCTAAGTCCTCAAACATAAATAATATTTTGCAATCTTACCATGTCATGCATCTATCTTCATCCCCCATAAGTCAAAATAAACCTCACGAGTCTTTCACCCAAGTTAACAAATCTATACAACAATAATTTCCTATCATATCATCTACATCCAATGATTCATGCCAATATCTTAGTACAAAGCATGCTAGTATAGAATCCCCTACATATCAAGATCAAAGTATTCTTTCCACTCCATCCAATGATACCAAAAATCTCTAATCCCCTCCAATCTTTGACCAAAATTCCATCTCTCAAGAACCTCATGATGATCCCCTTATCTCTTTTTGTTTCATCCAAGATGATCCCCTTCCATCACAAGAGAAAAGTATCCTTCCAAGTCCTCCTTCCACCTCATCTAATGAATCCATAACATCTCATATTTCCATTGTATCCCAAGAGCATGATAGTTCTTCCATCATATCCAATGATGTCCTACCATCTGATGATCAAGATATATGCTTTCCACAAAATATCAGGATTCCCTTCCTCATCAAGATCAAGATATACCTCCATTCAAGGATAGCCTTTCATTCCATGATGTTGTTCATCCTTTTTCATGATCAAGATATTCCTTTCATACCACTTCTTGATGATTCCATACCTAATAAAGAGAAAGCTACTCCATCTCCTACACCCCATCATCCCATTATCAAGATCTTATCACCCATCCTAATTCCCCTCATGATCACAATCCTCCAAAAGAGTCTATCACCCCTATTCAAGCTATCCATGAGCCCCTTAACTATCAAATGGGTTCTCTCACTTTTATCCAAGGTGGTTTACTCCATGATGTTGTTATTCCTTCCATATCACATCCACCTCACAATGGACTTGCATCTTGTTTCATAAATAATACATATCCCATTGGCAAACAAATCTATCAAAGTATGAACTACAACGGCAAAGGATTAGGCCTTCATAAACAAGGTAACCTAGAACCCCTTTATATCCAAGAAAATCCATATTATCATGGCCTTGGTTATACACCTCACACTCAGGACATTGGTATCCATTATAAGTCCAAATTCCACAAAAATGAACCTAAGTATCCTAGTCCATCAAACATTCCATCTATCCTAGGTCATTATCCTAGTCCATCAAACCTTCCATCTATCCTTGGTCCTTATCATCCAAACCCTAGTTCATCAACCCTTCCATCCATATTGGGGCCCTACATCCCTCCATCTCCTATTCATCAAGAACAACAAAGGAAGACATCCTTGATGCCATCTCAAAATTCTACCTACATTAACCCATCCATAGTACCTCCATATCATTCATCTCCATCCACCCATCTCATTGCTCTTGGAAGCAATTTGGGTGCCAAATGTCAAAAGATTCCATATCAAAATCCACATATATCAAGGGATCAACATGTCTCCTCAAAGAGACATGCAAAAATAAAAGAAAATATGATCCAAATTCAAAAGAAAAAAATTCAAAGGTCACAAAGGCTTACAAAGCAAAAAGAAAAATTACAAAGGCTACAAATGTCCATAAAGCAAAAAGAAAAATATCAAAGGCCAGAAAGGCCCACAAGGAAAAAATCAAATTCAAAAGCTATGTGGATTCCTAAAAGTCTCATAGAAGCAACAAAATCTAAATTGGTATCCAAACTCTCTAATCCAAACACTTCCTCCAATCATCCATCTTAAAACTTGTCACCTTCAAACTCCATTTTTCCTCCATCACTCCACCACCCTTCAAGGTGTGTGTCGATGTTAATCTTGCCATCCTTTTCATATAACCATCAACAATAATTCCAACCTCCTATCCATTAAATCCAACATCCATCCCTCATTATCCTCCTTTAATCCAAAGCTTTGCATAAGTCCTTATCTTTTTCCATCATGCCATTATTCTATCAACATTTATGAGCCTAATCCTCATTGCCATAGCTTATTAGAGCACATATTTGAAGGATATTAGCCATGACACTTGATGCTTGATTCCTCCCTCCATCTTCCTATCATCCATATATTATCTTCCATATTCCTCTTGCACTTTACACTTGGGGGCAAGTTTCATCCATCTTGTCATTCATCTCCATTATTCTCTTTACATTCATTCTTTACATTTCCACCTTTGATCTTGACAAGGTTAAGGATCTTCTTGAACATCATATATCTTATCCTTTATACTTTATCCATATTCCACCATTCTATCTAAATACATCCTTTCTTCCCTTCAATGGTCTTGATGAGGAATAGGGGAAAAATACTTAGGCACTATGTCCATATCTTATCTAGTTGTTCTTGATCATCTTATTCATTATGCTTATCCTTGCATTCTTCCATTCCATATCTCCTAGCTTATCAAAATTCATGTCCCATTTCCTTCCTTGGCTTTTGATGAGATTAGGGGAAAAATTACAAATGAATGCTTTGGATTTCCTTTCATATCCTTATTCCTTGCCATTCCATCATAGTTCACATCCTTATCATTTATCCATGATTACACTACCCCAGTCTAGGTCATCATGTCCCTTTGCAACCTTGAATCTTATCACACAAATCATATTTGAGCCTAGCTAAAAAACATTATCCAATCCTCATATCTTGTGGCAATCAATCATCAACAATCATCAATCTTATCGTACTTAGATGAATCAGTGATCCTATGTACTTACCATCATCATTCCCTATGAATCGATCATTCTTGGTGTCCAATCAACCAACCATTATCATCTTTTGACAAAAGATATGTTGCTTGTGTGACATGTTTTGTAGTGAATATTTCCTTTTGATCTATCATTTATCCATGGTTTCATTACCTCTACTACGGGACATCTTGTTTCATCAATTAGTCATATCACATTTCATTTCATTCCCTCTTGAAATTCCTAAAAAAATCCCTAAAAATCATAAAATGTCTTGAAAAAATCCAAAAAACATTCATCAAATGTCTTGAAAAAATCCAAAAAAATCATAAAGTGTTCTAAAAAAATTGAAAAAAATTATAAAATGTCCTAAAAAATCCAAAAAAATCATAAAATGTCCTAAAAAAATCCAAAAAAATTAAATATTTAGAAAATCCAAAAACATTAACACTTTTAGATCGCCATGCAACTTTGAACTTCAACAAAATCAAAATGTGCCACGATTGACAATCAAAGAAACATTGCAACATACCTACCAATCTATCTTGCAAATCCAACCAAACACATAAACTGTGACAAGAATCAGATCTACATGGAAGCATGATGTATGTTTGTTTGTCGATCATTGATTATTTTATGATTTTATCTTTGGTGGCATACCTTTTAGCTTCTCGAGGATTTCTTTGACTGGAGAGGTGGGGATGGGGCATGTTCACTTGTTTGTTATCTATGGATTGTTTCTTATTCATAGGATGACTCATCTTAGGACATGGTTGTCTAAAATCATCGAGGACCTATGAGTCTACTATGGATGAGAGTATTCCTTGTCTGATAGTGTCTTCCATGCAATAAGTATTCAGGTCATCTAAGGTATTTATACCTAGATGCTTATATTTTACTACTAAATAAAAATGCAAACAATAAAGGTCATCTAGAATTTCATGTTATCTAGATGCTTATACTAATTTGCGATAGAATAAGCTCGATGATGATATAATCACTTAAAAAGAATAAGAATTCTCATCACCTTGCATTCTCCCTTTCATCAATCATTTCTTTCATTTTATTTCCCTCTCATTTTCTCTTCATCATTTTGTTCATCTCCTTTGTTGCAGAAAAATTCAATCAATTGCTTTATCCAACTGATGTATGTCTCTTGAATCAAATCTTGAATAAATAGGCTTGCTTCTCTGAATCTCATAACCCCCTAATCAATCAATCAATCAATCATTGTATCAACTTTTCTTGTGCAAGCATCAATCTCAATCATCTTAATCACCTCATCAACTAGGCTATACTGATCATTTCCATCAACTATGCATTTTCATCAAATGCACATCACCACTTAATCACTTACATAGTATCAGTCATCTACTAATTTTCCTGTAATCTATCGAGAGATCAATCTTCTTACAATCCATTTGATTAATCTCTCAAGGGGGCATGTCGTATTCATCATTATCCTTATTAGGATATCTCTAGGGCATGTATCAGTTGATCAAATTTTCTTTGAAACAATGCGACAGGCTGCATTGTCTCAAAGAGGGGAAAAATGTAGACACATAAAAATTTCCTCTAATAATATTAAAAGTTTTATGAATATGTGGATCCATTATTAGTACCATTATCCATTCTATATATAATTCATCTCATATTCATATTTCATGCATAACCATTTTATAAATATTTATCTATCTCATTAAATTATTTATAAATCTATAATCATTAAAATATTATTTATCCATATTCATAAACTCTGTTTGCATAATCATAAATTCACTAAATCCATTTGCATAATATAAGATCATTAAAATATCCATACATTTATACATTTACATATTTCATTAAAATCCATTTGTATAATAATTTATCCATTATCATTTATTTACCATGCATATATTATCCCACATTCACTCTAATATTGGATTCACCCTTGAGGAGACCTATTTAAGCCTTTCCCTCTCTCATTTCTTTATCATCCATCATCCACATTCTTTGCATTTCAGTTATTTTTTGATCCACTAGGAGTACTCTTTGTTTTGCACTCTTTTTGATATCTTTTTACTCATAGTATCTTTGTGTTTACCACTAGCCTTTTGCATTTATCTCATTTTAACTTCATTTGAATATCTATCATATCTATCAATCATAACCTCTTGTGTGTGCTACTGAGAGCACCTATTTTCTCAACACAATATTGTGATTGTAGGAAAACAATGGAGTAAATCCCTATTAGCATGCATGCATGTTTAGATTAGATATTTGTTTTTGCATGTGTGTGTTTCTTCTAGGTAACTTCATTGGGGATGTTGGAAATATGAATCTTAATTTAATAAGATTTAAGAACCATTTTTCCCCTGTCTACAATAACCATTTATGTTATCTATCTACTATACTATTTATTTTAAAAATCTATTTTGGGACTATTGAAACTTGTATTTTTTTATTACTATATTATAGTTTAGACTACCATCAATGAATTATTTGAGTAGTTTTATTAAGGTCATTCATACATAGTGTGTCTCATATATATTTTTTACTATCAAATTTTTATTCTGTAGTCATTATGATTAGTCATGAAATTTTTATTTTCTTTGATTGTGATCTTCATTCTGATTTTAGTGGAGGATCTCTAATTCTAGAAATTATAATTTGATATAATTTTGTAGCTTCTTCATGCTTCATGGAGTTATATAGTTGATTTCTATTTCCTTATCTTTAATGACGTATTTAGATGATGCTCTTAAGTTTTTCTCGTATTATCTCTTTTAGGAAGGACTTTTTTATATTTATTTCCTCCCTTTTTGATAGATTACATGGGTACCTAACTAGGCCCATTTTTCATAACCTATATTTATATCTCTTCATCTTTACATTTTCTTATTCTAATTTTTCTCATGTTATCTCTTTTAGGAAAGATTTTCTTCCTTTTATTTTTCTAGTTTTATTACTAGTTAATCATTATTAGGGTTCCCAAGAGACCTTTGGGTTTCCATTGGAAAATACAAATCACCTACATAGTCAATTATAAATTTTAATCCATCGTAATTTAATAATAATAACTAAAGAAAAATGAATAAAAAATACATTCACATTCCAATATTCCATAAATAATCATACTTCCCACATAATTTAGTGAACATCATAATCACGTTTAATAGCATTTCCATTCCATATAAACATAATTCGTAGAAAATGTAATTAGAAACATTCATCAGTTCAATAATTGATAGAGATAATAATCATAACATGCCTAATTCATATTAGGAATTTAAATCACCAATACAACACTTAGATTAAACACATAAATTGCAATAAATGAATTACTCATCGATCACAAGAATATCATCATAAATATTATTAAATTTATTCTATGCATTAAAACAACATTACCCAACCATAATCAAATGTATAAATCGATATCCAACACCATAGAGGTGAAAATAACATAAGATGTCCAATGTGCTAACAACTCAAATAACATAAATGTGTAAGTCACTAAAGGAGAGGCTCACATAAGAAGTTGGGTAAAAATTAAAAATATAAACTTAACTCTATAAATTTATCTTTACAAATAAGATGTGTTTGTTTTATATGTGCAGGTTTACAAATTTATAAATGTTTATTCTTAAGTGGATAAAATGATGAATGCATTTAAACCATAGAGGAGATACACATTTTATTCGAAGAGAATTTTGACCTATATATACATTATAGGATAATATATAACATAAATAGAAAATAAATTTCATTTTCAACATCAAATTTTTATCACATACAACAAATTAAGGTCCTATTTAATAATGATGGAAAAAAAATACATTTTTATCATTTTTAAATATCTTTTTTTTTAATTTTATTTCAATAGACATTGTGTTTAAGGGATTATAAAATGATAATATGATAAGGAATTTATTGATTTTAATGATACTATTAGAGATGGATGAAAAATTATATTTCTATTTGGCATGAAAAATTCAAAATATGGGTGAACAATTATATTTCTTAATTAATGTAGTTTACTCTATCAAATAAGTATTAGTATTTTTTTATTCAAACATGTAAACAAAGTAAAAAAATAACTACATATTCCTAACAAATATTTACCTACTTTTTTAATTCTATTTTTAACTTTATATAAAATTATTAAAATAAAAAAAAATCATTTTTTATTGTATTTTATTTTTATATAATCTCCTTTTACAAATCATTAAACAAATGTTGTTTAGAATTGGATGTGATAGTGGTGTAAATTAAATATTCAATGGAGTATACAAGAGGTATAAATTTTTATTAAAATAAAGTTGTCTTGACTATAAAAAAATAGAGATATTTTAATAAAAAATATTTAGTAGGAGAGGATACTAAAAATTCAAGATGTAGAGGTAGAAACATTATTTAGGAGTATTATTTAAGATTTCATTAGGGAAGATGATATAAGACAAGTCTATTACATGAATCCCCTAGGATGCATTATTATTCCCAATTACACTATGATTGCTTTTAATTTCAAATTCCTTTGGATCAATTATGATATGCTTTCATTAGCTTTGGATGAAGTCGGAGTTAAAGAGTATACTTGCTAACAATAAATTAGAATCAAAAGTACATTCTATCTTTAGACATCCATTGTGTTATTGAGCATGTGGTAAGTTTTACAATAACTTCAAATAAAATCATAGCTGTCTACAAAATCTAATTCATTTTAAGAATAACACATATAATTCTATTAATAAGATAGATGATTCAACATAATATATGCATTCTTAAGAGCAAATCAAAACAACTCTCTATCTCAAAATTCACATTCAAACCAAATTAAATAAATATTGTAAATTTTAAATTATATTTTTGTATTTTTTTTTAAAAAAAAAACAAATATATTTGGTTGACAATACGGTTAAACTGATTCACTTAAAAATAAAGTTTTTCATTTATAAAAAATCATTAGGAGATCCAGCCAAACCTAGGGAAGAAAACAAACATTTCAAAAATTGGAACTCTGCATGGGATTGGAAATAGGTAAGGTAAGAGTGGTCCCCTACACCCTTACTTTTCCCGTGTACGGAAGTGGACAGCATGTGTGCGCACAAGTCGAGAG